>CM024762.1:88960698-89321397 GCA_014218235.1 Colocasia esculenta | reverse complement strand
CGTGGTTAGGAATCTTTACCCCCCAAACCCCCAATTTTCATTTAGTATACTACTCAAATTAATTCTTTTTACCTCACTGTACACTGTTCTGTGTTTTCGTGCATGAACTTGTTTAAAACATGTCAAGACCATGATTACATTCAAATTTCTATTTACTGTGTATACTCTCGCATGTCTAGATTAGTTTGAAAGTGGTTTCGCAATTTTTAAAGGACTGTACACCGAGTTATCACTTTTTGAACGACCTTGTATCAAAACGGGGCAAGCCTAGACCGCAATCCAAGGCAATCCTTTTCCCGCTCGGACTCAGGCGCAGAACTTGAGAATGCGACGGCCCGATAGACCATGTTCTCAGCGGTTGGTCGCGGCCGGCAACCTATCGCGTTCTGAATGCGACTGGCTCTGGCGTCGCGTTCTGGCTGTCTATCCTGACGACCCGTCGCGTCCTTTGAAAGATCCTGTCGCGTTCTGGATGTGCTTGTCGCGATCCTTATAGGGTACATCGCCTTCTAAATTTTTGTGCATAAACCCTATATTTTACTAATCTTGACTTTCTACAGAACCACCTACCCTGTTTAACTGTCTTAAACACAGTAAACGATGCTATTAAACTTGGACATGTAATTGGTTTAATTAAAAGTCGTACACATGATCTTCTCATATCCATGATTCTCTTTATCACATGCACATACTTGTAACCATCCAATATGACTTGATTTGACATGAAAATACCTCATAATATATCTGGTAAATTACTTCAATAATGTATAGTACATTGCCCTAATTTTTAATGGACTTGTCTTCGTTTCTCGTGATGTTTTGGGAATACCGTTACCGACGCTCTACTGTTCTAGAATTCCTCTGGAACGTCGAGCACTTGTTTCTATATATACACTTTCTCTTGACTTGGACAAACTCTCGTCGGATATTCCTTCTGTCGGACTAGTGAATCCTTGTTCAAGCCCTCCGTAAGTGCAACGACCCACTTCCACCCGGTACGGTTATACCAACCCACGTCGGATGAGAGCAAGCCGCTACAGGGGAGAACACCCCAACAAGTAACAAATGAGCTGAGATATACACAAATAGAGTTGAATAAATGCAACGGAATTTAAATAAATCTTATTCCATCAACTTTTAAATTCACATACCATAGTCTGTATAGTTCAACATGGAGATACATAAGTACAAAATATTCCAAATACATAGCCGACTCCAAGTACATTTGAACAAAATCCAAATTTCCAATTGTAGCATTACATACTTATGAAATATAAGTTACAATTCTTCAATCCCTTAGTCCAACTCCACTTCAATTCTTGCTAGCTCCTCCGCTGCTAATTTCCTGAAATGATTAGCAAGAGTGAGTCTATGCAATAGACTCAGCAAGTAACTTAAGATTCAATACATACATGCTTTTTTTTAACAATTAACACAATAAGATTTCAGCAGTTAAATCATACATGATCGCGCTATAACCCAAACAATTTCATTAACCAATTATCTAAACAATGTAAAACTAGAATCTACACAAGATCACTAACATCATGGTGTCATTAGCATGAGTAAAATACACATTCACACGTTTTCATGCTTTATCCAAGTCGTTGTAAAGTTGCACAACTAAACCATGGAAACATATACAAGATAGGTAGCACACCTAGCATGATTCTAACTCACTTCGCATGCAATCATAACAATTTACTTCACATTTAGCTTGCTGATTTTATACAAATTTATGACATTCATAACACCTTTGCATAGGGATCACTTTTAACTATACAACATGATACTAAACACATGTGCATCCAATCATTCAAATTCATGAATATGAAAGCATATACTTACATTTTGGCACTAATGGTAACATCACTTTTAGAAATTGACAAGTTATACATAAACACATACTCACACACATGTGTACACATCAATAAACAATTTATCAATTAACCTTATTGTCATTTACACTTATACTATTTTCTCATTACACACAACCATAGGATGAACCTTGGCTTTCACATACACTCACTTTGTCCTATCACACAATATTTATACACATTTCCCATTAATTCCTCTTTCACATTCACACACTTCTTATCGTTTCACTTTTGCACATAACATGTGCCACATTTACACATATCTTGCACATACCTTGTGCTATGAACACATATCACTTTTCACATCACACTTACACTTATTTTCACTTAATGCCAAGACACAACCCAAACCACCACATAGACGATCACATGACACATACACATTCACATTCACTTACTTAATCACCGGCTCAGTGATAAGTCTTAGTTCCTGCAGAAACGGGGAAAGCCTTCCCACCATTACCAGTGGAACTTGTCCACCTCCAGGATTTTACAAGACCCTTTGCCAGGGTATACACTTTATCAAGACCCTTTGCCTAGGGTATCACATAACACATTGAGCTTTCCCGTAGGGCATTACTACGGTACAGCTGCAAGCATCTAGGGTGCCAGTGTCTTATGGGCATACTTGTTTATCTTGTCACATTAACCATTTACACACAATACCACTTGTTCTCTCACATTCCATACACACACTCATAGATAATTCATACACACATAAGTCCCCATTTATTGATTTTAGCCTCACTGTTACAACTATCAAATAATCATAATACAGATATAATCATACTGAAATTTACTGAATCACATCAAGTCACAACTAACATGCTCACATAGTCTTTTTCTCATTTAAAATTCCATAACAATACTTACTGTCATCAAATAACATGAGATTTTAACCACAGACACATTTCAGGTTTATAATCACACATGCAAATTTTCATATTTTTCTGAATCATATTACATTTACAGAAATTAAAACATGCAATCTCATGCCGTTCATAATTTGATTTAACATGGAACATAACATGAATATCAAATTTGACAGTTCACTGCCCTGAACCTAACATATTCATCATCACAGAAGTTTTCTCCAGATTTATTTGCAAAACACATAATTTACTGTAATTTATACAATCCTATGCATGTCTTCTATTTCCAAAACAAAATTACAGTAAATCCCACAGTCATGGAAAAATTCTCAAATCTCAGGGCATGGACTGATACATATACACATGGTATAGAAAAATCTAGGGCATTTAATTCATCAGGAATCATGTAGACAGTAGGTGAACATGCATAATCCATTTTTTCCCAACATGTATTTCAATAATCTAAAAATTTATACCATTCACCAAAATCACAGAAAATATCACATGCATCCCATGGTCTATTTTACATAACATATATGATTACATTATATCCTCATTCGAAAACACTTTGGAAATAATCATATAGAAGGAGAACAGCTCACTGTTCTGCCCTGAAGAGATTAACGGCATAGTCTGGACGCTAATAAGAATTTAACGGCAATATCGTTGGCCGCCAATATAGGATCTTGACGGCCATGGATCATGCCGTCAAGTTCAGGTCTGTGCAAAACACAGACCCGAGCTCCAAATACAAGGAGAATAGGGGGATCCAGGACGCGAGGAAAAATCCAGAAAAATGCTGGGACCTAGGGCACATGTATAGGATTGAAATCTATAGGTTACTTGCCTCTCAATTAAATCTACAAGATCGGAATAAGCTGATGAAGCCCTTCTCGGCCTTGCCAAAAAGGTGTTCAGAAACTCCTTCGATCCTCTTCTCCTGTCGATGTAGATGGCACCTCGGAGCTGGGATCTCTTCTTGGATGTATTGGCCGTCTCCCAGACGTGGCAGCTCCTTAGTTTCCTCCTCCAATCGATGGATTAGAGCTCCTTAAGTTCAGCTTTTCTGCATCTCGGGTCGAAGGGTTCACCAAATGTCAAAGCTTCCTCCTCGATCTAGGCTGGGTATTTCATAGGTTTAGGGTCTGGGGATGCTTTCTTGGGTAGCTGTACTATGCTCCCATCTTCATGGATCTCTCAGAAGGTCTCCCAATCGCCGGATTAAAGCTTGGGAAGATCAGGTTTTCTTCTAGTTTTCTCACAGCTAGGGTTTTCCTGGCCAAGAGACAAAGCAATCACCTCCAGCTGCTAAGGGTGTTCTATATAGATCTAGGCTTGGGGCATGCGTGGGCAGGGTCTGATGTGAGTTGAGAGCCGTTGGGAGACATCTCCCAACCAGTGAGTTTGCTTGCCCCGGAAATTCTGGGTCTGCAGCGCACAGAAAGTTAGGGATATTGACGTCCACATACATGGACGGCTACATTAGGGTTGGCGTCAGTCGATATGGACGGTGACATATCATGGGCGTCCATCCATGTTGACGCCAAGACATTCTTCTGCCAGAACTTAAATCATGCAGAACCATGCTTAATCCACACATATATGCGCATGAAACCCATGTGGTATAGTGTATACACCATTACACCCGATAACCATCCATATTATTATTAATCCTATACATACATACATAGGTACATCAAGATAGTAATAATACGCACATAAATATCTACACATGCATACAACGTCTAAGGTATAACATGTATCTTACTACACCTATGAAATCAATAACATTTATACCTAGGCATGCCCATGCATACATAAGCACACTAAGATAAGATGTACGTAGGTGCCTACCTATGCGTACTTGTGGTTTATAGAATTACAATATACACTACTAAATACACCTATCATACTTGCACTTGATATATGTAACGTCGCGCGTTTTTCGGATCCTCGTGGATCCAGGTTTAGCGGATTTGGTGGCCAATGTGAGGCCCATTAGTGTTGTGTGTAGATCCTTACCGGGTTTGGTTTGGATCCGCGTTGGTGTTCAGCTTGCTGGACACAGTGTGTTGGCGTCCAGGTGGGTGACGTCGACTGTGTGTTGGCGGCAGTGGTGTGCCGTTAACATGGTGTTAACGTCCATCGATGAGGACGTTGATTGTTGAACTTGGCGTCAAGCTTTGTGGACGTCTTGTTGTGGCAGTCTGGTTAAACGGCCAAAGGGTTGACGTTAACCTGGCATGCCTGTGTTTTTATGGCAGACCCGAGCCCTGTTCTTTCCCCTCTTTTCCCTTCCTCTTCCCCCACCTTCACCCTTGAGCTTCTTCGCGAGTTTTGACGGTCGGCGGGAGCCCGTGGGAAGGCTGTGGTGCGCGTGGTAGCGGCAGATCGGGCGGGGAATGACGGATTGGAGCGCGGTGTCGTGGGACGTTTCTCGGGTTTCGGCGTGATTCGAGGTTCTTTGGGAGTTAATTGCGTTTCTGAGGTAGGGGTCGAGCCCTGTTAGCTTGTTAGAAACATTAAAACACGACTTAATCACTTGAACCAGCATTTTTATTGTATTTTCGGATTAAGTCGTACCATGCGGGGTTAAAGGGTGGTTTGATGAATTTAATGTGTAAAGCATGTTGTAATGGGTTGTTCCGGGTTCTAGTATGTTAAAGGAACCGTTTTTATATGTTTTTCTGTAGTTTAAACGGTTGGAAAACCTGTAGATCTGGATTAGGGTTTCTGCAGGGTTTTAGGCCAGAGAACTTGGCGTCAAGATCGCTTGCCGCCAAGATCACCAGCCGGGATATAGACGGCTAGATCGCTTGCCGTTTACTTCCTATAAGCGGCAGTCGATGTTGCCGCCAACCTGTGCATGTACTCATGCAGTATGGTTTACGTAGCTCTTTTGGTTATGAGTAATGTGTGTTTGTGTGTGTGCATGGCGATGACTGGTGTGAGCCAGTGCACTTGTTATGCTCTTGGAGCATACTGCTCATGTAATGGGCATGTTTTACGTGAATAATGTGTGATATACGTAATCGCTTTCCGTGGTATGTGTGGTGCGTTGGCACCCGTGGCACTTTTGGAGTGCGTTGTCCATGTGTTGGACATGTGGTTTACGTGGAAGACGTGTGGTACACCATCCAGGGTGTAATATACACGTATTGTCTACGTGGTTTGAGTGTGTGTTTACTACACACTTTGTTGTAATATAATTCTGGTGATTTATCGTAGTAACTGGGCAGTGAGGTTCTTGTGTGAGCCTAGCCATGACTTTGTGGTGTTTGGGCAGTGAAGGTCATATGTGGACCTAGCCCTGGTTCGTTGTTGTCTATCGAATAATATTATATTGATTTATGTAGTAAGTGGTGTGTTGCCACGAAGGTCATTTTGTGACCAATGATAGGCAAGTTTATGGTTCAATTATGTGTTGGTGTGGGATAGCTTTGGGGTCACACGGTGACCGATGTTAAGCTAATCTTAACACTTGTATATTGTGAATTATAAGTAAAGGTTATATGTGTAAATATCGTGGTTTGTGCTAGCCGAGTGTGGTGGTCCGGCGCCTGTTCCGGAATGCCTCTCTAGTCGGGTACCCCAGGTTCTTTGTGAGCCAGGCACGTGTGTTTGTTGTGCTCGGGGTTTTGTCCCAGTACTTGTGTTGTACCGTTGAGGTCTGTGTCGTCTTCCTGGACACCCTCACTCCTGAGTTTGAGTTGTACGTCCGGCTGAGGGAAAGACGGCAGTGGGACAGCAACTTCCCAGAGTTTGTTCTTTTGTCGCTTGTAGCGCGCTCGTAGTTGGGGGTACGGACCCAGTAGTCGACACTGGTCCCCAGCTAGTCCTGTTTTCCAGTGCCTCACTTTAGAGTGCTCCGGCCAGAGACTCTAGAGGTGCCAGGCATGGGCTGCAGTTGTGTGTCTGCAGGTGTGGTGTTGGTTGGTCTCCACAGTTGTTTGACTTCTTCCTAGTGGAGCAACAGTTGGACCTTTCGTCCGTGACTGCGAGACTGAGAGGTAGTTCTTGTGTTGTGTTGTCCGGGTTGGTTATTGGCCTGATCAGCCAGTAGTCCGTTCCCGTGTGGTGGCGCTGTTCTTTCTGACTCGTGCTTTGCCTATTCTGGCTGTAGTTTGACTCGTGCTTTGCTAGTGACTGTGGTTTGTGAGTTTATGACTCGTGGTCGAGGTTTGACCAGTTCGAGGTGTTCCCTGGTGTTGGCACAGCTGTGACTCAGTTGTGGTTTGTGTGACTCGTCGATTAAGGTTTCACCTGTAATATTGTGCCTAATTAAAGGTATAATATAATTATGGTTCAGTGTGGTGTTTATCACCTACTTGTACCCTTGTTCGGGTGTTTGTGTTGTGGTACCTCAGAGTAGCAGGTACTTGTTCCCTTCGTGGGTTACTTTGTAGTTTTATGATGGTACATTGTGTACCAACCTTTTCGGGTACTTGTGTGTTGTGGAGGTCTTGTGGTTTGACCTGCCACTTGTTGTATCCTAATTGTTTTAAGTAGATCTTTGTTTATAAGATTATTGTGGATTAGTTTGTAATTATTAATTATGTTACCTTTGTGGGTAATTTGCCGATGAGGCTTATGGCCTAAGCATGTTGTGGTTTAGTTGAGCTATGCTCCGTGGAGGCCGTGTGAGACCTTCCACAGTTTGAATTTTACTCATCTTGGATATGATTCCAATTATAGTTTTAGTGTGTTGTGATTGGCTTCGTGGTAGCCAGTAGTTCCGTTACTTTGTGTGTAGTTTCCGATGTAGTGTGGTTTGGAGTATAAAGGACCAACTCTTTGTTAGCGGTCCTGTTACTCAAGTGTTTGAGGTTCGCCTGTAAAGCTTGTAGCCTGGGCAATGACTTGCTTGTATGGCTTATAATTTAGGCAACCCGTTGTTGTAGCAGTGTGCCAGTGAGACTGTGGTTTAGGCACTTTGGTTGTTGGGCTGACTAATGATATTATGTTCGTCCTGTAGTCCTACTTTTCTTCTGAGGACGTTATGTTTATTATCGTAAGCATGTTTAATTGTTAATTATTGTTATGATGTGAGCATGAAATGGTTTGGCTATTGTTGTTTCCAGTGAGACCCATTGGGGTCGAGGTGTCTGTGGTTACAGTGTTGTTTTGGGTAGCCCCTACTGAGTCAGTGACTTGTTGAGGCTCACTCCCCTACAGTTCTTTTCAGGGCTTGCCGTGTGTTTGGCTTGCAGCGGCGTTGTGTCGGACTTGTACCACCAGCAGTAGTTTAGTAGTTAGTGTTGTGTGAGCTTGTGCTCCCTCGGGGTATGCCCCAGGTAGTTGTACTCTTTTAAATTGGACATGTATTAATGTAATGGGACAGTTGTACAATTTTGTAAACAGATATGAGCACATGTATTTTCTTGTGTCTTATATTCAAATGGTTTGTCTTTTTGTACTCTTACTGGACACGTGTGTGAGATATCCCTTGCGACACTTCGGTGCGTTCGCGGGAGGCGGATCTAGATATGGAGCCTTAATGGGCATGAATACCCCGGTCCGTCACAATATATATATACATGCAATGTACAAAGTACAATGTACACATTAATTACACCATGCAAATGAACAACGTTTACAACTAAGTATACTCATGCATACCTAAGTATACCAAGGGGTTACATGTGTAAAATTAAGTACACAATTATCACATGCATATGATAATCTACATACGTACATACACATATGCACTTCATATATTTGCACACAGTATTCATGAAATGGGCAATATAAGGTATACTTCAATATTTAGATGGCACCTGCATAGTATTTAAATAGATATTTTATACTCAAAATTAGCCAATTACTCATCTTCACGATAATAGTTTACATCCTCGCATATACCCATGCAAAATTTATATCTATAATATGCACCATTTTCATGCACGCCCTTTATGCAAGAACAAGTAAACAACATATTCATAAATTATAAGTGAAAAAAAAAGAAATTCGGGGCCTTACACCCTCTCCCCCTTAAAAGAGATCTTCGTCCTCGAAGATCGGATCACGCACCCTTGATGACATCTTGTTGCCGCTTCTAGTCCACTTAGGCCGGTGCCTAATTTCCTGCCGATGGCTTCCTTACTACTGGAACGTCTCGGGGAATAAACCTCTTCTTCTGATTCGAACAATCTTTAATCCGATGGTTCTTGCTACCACACTTGAGACATCTTCCTAACCTCGTCCAACACACGTCTCCGCTGTGGCGCTTGCCACAATGCACACATACGGCCTTCTCGTTGCTGGCCGAAACTACCGACCGAAAGGTTGGTTCTATTGGTGCCATAATTGGTTGTTGTCTTTTCATGAGCTTCTTCATCTTCCTCTTTTGCCGCTGAAATGGTTCTGGTAACATTTCTAATCTTGCTTTCTTCTCTGCCAAGTACAACTCCATCTCACTCTCTTGTTTGCACGCCGCGCTAAGAGCTACATCCATAGTCCTAAGATCAAACGCCGCCAGTCTGGCCCTCATTGACGGTCTAAGCCCCATTACAAACTTCCTTACCTTGCGCCTCTCATCAACAACTATGTGGGGTGCAAATCTAGACAACTCTGTAAATCTAGCCTCATACTCCAAAACTGTCATCGATCCCTGAGTCAATGCTAAGAATTCCTGCTCCATTTTGTCCCGTATATGCTCAGGAACATACTTGGCCTGGAACGTCCTTACGAAATCTTCCCAAGTAACCTCTAGCTCCACTCCCTCAAACTGCGTGCGAAGAACGGAAGACCACCACACATCCACTCGCTCCTGAAGCATGTATGACGCCAGACTGATCTTGTCATCCTCTGCACACCTGATAGCTCGGAATATCTTTTCGATTTCCCTGAGCCAACTTTCTGCAACTAACGGCTCACTCTCCCCCTTAAAAGAGGGTGGAGCCATCCTCTTGAACCTCTCCATGACTGATACACCTCCTAAACCACGGTCCTGCTGAGCTGGTGCTGGAACCTGAGCCTGAAACTGAGTTTGAAAAGCCGCTTGTGTTTGCGCTTGAGTCTGTATTGCTTGTACAATCCCTTGCATGATTGTACCATAATCAGCCAACGGTGGTGGGGGTGATCCTTGAGGTGCTGGTACTTCATGCTGCTCTCCGTCAGTCCTACTTAACTCTTCATCCCGAATAGGTAAGCTCGAACGTCAAACCTCTCCAGCCATTGCTACAAAATAAACATCAAGTTAAACTCCATTTATCTCTATACCTTACATGTTATCACGTATTCATCTTACTACTTTTCTAGTACTATCTTAATTATTCCTTGGATTGGGCTATCCACTACAAAGACTTAGAGATGTGATTTAGTTGATGGCTATTTATGTATAATCTCAACCCAACGGCTCTGATACCATCTCTGCAATGACCCACTTCCACCCGGTACGGTTATACCAACCCACGTCGGATGAGAGCAAGCCGCTACAGGGGAGAATACCCCAACAAGTAACAAATGAGCTGAGATATACACAAATAGAGTTGAATAAATGCAACGGAATTTAAATAAATCTTATTCCATCAACTTTTAAATTCACATACCACAGTCTGTATAGTTCAACATGGAGATAACATAAGTACAAAATATTCCAAATACATAGCCGACTCCAAGTACATTTGAACAAAATCCAAATTTCCAATTGTAGCATTACATACTTATGAAATATAAGTTACAATTCTTCAATCCCTTAGTCCAACTCCACTTCAATTCTTGCTAGCTCCTCCGCTGCTAATTTCCTGAAATGATTAGCAAGAGTGAGTCTATGCAATAGACTCAGCAAGTAACTTAAGATTCAATACATACATGCTTTTTTTAACAATTAACACAATAAGATTTCAGCAGTTAAATCATACATGATCGCGCTATAACCCAAACAATTTCATTAACCAATTATCTAAACAATGTAAAACTAGAATCTACACAAGATCACTAACATCATGGTGTCATTAGCATGAGTAAAATACACATTCACACGTTTTCATGCTTTATCCAAGTCGTTGTAAAGTTGCACAACTAAACCATGGAAACATATACAAGATAGGTAGCACACCTAGCATGATTTCTAACTCACTTCGCATGCAATCATAACAATTTACTTCACATTTAGCTTGCTGATTTTATACAAATTTTATGACATTCATACACCTTTGCATAGGGATCACTTTTAACTATACAACATGATACTAAACACATGTGCATCCAATCATTCAAATTCCATGAATATGAAAGCATATACTTACATTTTGGCACTAATGGTAACATCACTTTTAGAAATTGACAAGTTATACATAAACACATACTCACACACATGTGTACACATCAATAAACAATTTATCAATTAACCTATTGTCATTTACACTTATACTATTTTCTCATTACACACAACCATAGGATGAACCTTGGCTTTCACATACACTCACTTTGTCCTATCACACAATATTTATACACATTTCCCATTAATTCCTCTTTCACATTCACACACTTCTTATCATTTCACTTTTGCACATAACATGTGCCACATTTACACATATCTTGCACATACCTTGTGCTATGAACACATATCACTTTTCACATCACACTTACACTTATTTTCACTTAATGCCAAGACACAGCCCAAACCACCACATAGACGATCACATGACACATACACATTCACATTCACTTACTTAATCACCGGCACAGTGATAAGTCTTAGTTCCTGCAGAAACCGGGGAAAGCCCTTCCCACCATTACCAGTGGAACTTGTCCACCTCCAGGATTTTACAAGACCCTTTGCCAGGGTATACACTTTATCAAGACCCTTTGCCTAGGGTATCACATAACACATTGAGCTTTCCCGTAGGGGCATTACTACGGTACAGCTCCAAGCATCTAGGGTGGCAGTGTCTTATGGGCATACTTGTTTATCTTGTCACATTAACCGTTTACACACAATACCACTTGTTCTCTCACATTCCATACACACACTCATACATAATTCATACACACATAAGTCCCCATTTATTGATTTTAGCCTCACTGTTACAACTATCAAATAATCATAATACAGATATAATCATACTGAAATTTACTGAATCACATCAAGTCACAACTAACATGCTCACATAGTCATTTTTCTCATTTAAAATTCCATAACAATACTTACTGTCATCAAAATAACATGAGATTTTAACCACAGACACATTTCAGGTTTATAATCACACATGAAATTTTCATATTTTTCTGAATCATATTACATTTACAGAAATTAAAACATGCAATCTCATGCCGTTCATAATTTGATTTAACATGGAACATAACATGAATATCAAATTTGACAGTTCACAGCCCTGAACCTAACATATTCATCATCACAGAAGTTTTCTCCAGATTTATTTGCAAAACACATAATTTACTGTAATTTATACAAATCCTATGCATGTCTTCTATTTCCAAAACAAAAATTACAGTAAATCCCACAGTCATGGAAAAATTCTCAAAATCTCAGGGCATGGACTGATACATATACACATGGTATAGAAAAATCTAGGGCATTTAATTCATCAGGAATCATGTAGACAGTAGGTGAACATGCATAATCCATTTTTTCCCAACATGTATTTCAATAATCTAAAAATTTATACCATTCACCAAAATCACAGAAATATCACATGCATCCCATGGTCTATTTTACATAACATATATGATTACATTATATCCTCATTCGAAAACACTTCGGAAATTAATCATATAGAAGGGAGAACAGCTCACTGTTCTGCCCTGAAGAGATTAACGGCATAGTCTGGACGCTAATAAGAATTTAACGGCAATATCGTTGGCCGCCAATATAGGATCTTGACGGCCATGGATCATGCCGTCAAGTTCAGGTCTGTGCAAAACACAGACCCGAGCTCCAAATACAAGGAGAATAGGGGGATCCAGGACGCGAGGAAAAATCCAGAAAAAATGCTGGGACCTAGGGCACATGTATAGGATTGAGATCTATAGGTTACTTGCCTCTCAATTAAATCTACAAGATCGGAATAAGCTGATGAAGCCCTTCTCGGCCTTGCCAAAAAGGTGTTCAGAAACTCCTTCGATCCTCTTCTCCTGTCGATGTAGATGGCACCTCGGAGCTGGGATCTCTTCTTGGATGTATTGGCCGTCTCCCAGACGTGGCAGCTCCTTGGTTTCCTCCTCCAATCGACGGATTAGAGCTCCTTAAGTTCAGCTTTTCTGCATCTCGGGTCCAAGGGTTCACCAAATGTCAAAGCTTCCTCCTCGATCTAGGCTGGGTATTTCATAGGTTTAGGGTCTGGGGATGCTTCTTGGGTAGCTGTACTACGCTCCCATCTTCATGGATCTCTCAGAAGGTCTCCCAATCGCCGGATTAAAGCTTGGGAAGATCAGGTTTTCTTCTAGTTTTCTCACAGCTAGGGTTTTCCTGGCCAAGAGACAAAGCAATCACCTCCAGCTGCTAAGGGTGTTTCTATATAGATCTAGGCTTGGGGCATGCGTGGGCAGGGTCTGATGTGAGTTGAGAGCCGTTGGGAGACATCTCCCCAACCAGTGAGCTTGCTTGCCCCAGAAATTCTGGGTCTGCAGCGCACAGAAACTTAGGGATATTGACGTCCACATACATGGACGGCTACATTAGGGTTGGCGTCAGTCGATATGGACGCTGACATATCATGGGCGTCCATCCATGTTGACGCCAAGACATTCTTCTGCCAGAACTTAAAATCATGCAGAACCATGCTTAATCCACACATATATGCACATGAAACCCATGTGGTATAGTGTATACACCATTACACCCGATAACCATCCAATATTTACTATTAATCCTATACATACATACATAGGTACATCAAGATAGTAATAATACGCACATAAATATCTACACACGCATACAACGTCTAAGGTATAACATGTATCTTACTACACCTATGAAATCAATAACATTTATACCTAGGCATGCCCATGCATACATAAGCACACTAAGATAAGATGTACGTTGGTGCCTACCTATGCGTACATGAGGTTTATAGAATTACAATATACACTACTAAATACACCTATCATACTTGCACTTGATATATATATACATGCAATGTACAAAGTACAATGTACATTTAATTACACCATGCAAATGAACAACGTTTACAACTAAGTATACTCATGCATACCTAAGTATACCAAGGGGTTACATGTGTAAAATTAAGTACACAATTATCACATGCATATGATAATCTACATACGTACATATAATGGTTTCATTCAGGGGGTGAGCTCTCTCTCTCTAGATTCTAGAGAGAGAAGCTCTGCGTTTTTTCTAGGCATTAGGTTTCTCCCGCGGCCCTTGGGCCGGCCATGGCGGCGGAGGGGGGTCCTCCTCCTCCTGGGGGGGGGGGGGGGGGCGGCCTCTCCTTTGCTCAAGCTGTCAAGGCTTCTCTCCAGCTTCCTCCGGTGGCAACTCAGATTCATGATCCGGCTTTCACAGATCAAGGTGAACCTGCAGTGTTTTTTTCAAAGGAAGAGATGAGCGCGTCCTTGATTCCCTTTCAGTTTGCTGTGGTGGCAAAGACTGCGTTTGGTAGACCTCCTGTTCCGGAGATTCGATCTATCCTGGTCTCGCGCTGTGGCCTCAAATCTCCTTTTCTCATCAGTGCTTTGGACAACGTTCACCTTCTTCTCAGATTTACCTGTAATGATGATTTCTTGAGGGTGCTTCTACGTGAATCCCTATATGTTAAAGGTAAGCTCTTTATATTTTTTAAGTGGTCTCCTGCGTTCCAACTGTCTAAGGATCCGTCGATCCTTCCTGTTTGGGTTGATTTCCCGGGTCTTCCAGTGCATCTATATCAGAAAAGTTTGCTATCCTCCATCGCAAACAACATTGGTCCGGTTCTACAAGTTGCACATGCTACAGATCTTCTGTTGAATACCAAGGCTGCAAGGGTTTGTGTTGAGTTGGATCTTCTTCAACCCAGGCTCGAGAGGGTCTGGATCGGGATGGGTGAGTATGGTGGTTTCTGGCAGGAGATTCTATACGTCAATATCCCGGATTATTGTCGTGCTTGTAATCGTTTGGGTCACGTTGAGGGCCGCTGCCGTACGGTCGTCAAGGCCATGCATGTTGGAAAAACCCAGCCTAGGGTTTTTGCACCAGCCGCTACCAAGACTTGGAAATCTGTGGTTGGAGTGCATGGGCCTCCTGGAGATCCGCCATCTGATGGTGTCCAACATGCTCTAGACTCCGCCTCGGAGTCTCCTCCCCAGGCGCAGATTTTGGAGTCTCCTATTCCGGTATCCCCTCGTGGAGAGGAAGGTACATTGTTTCCTATTTTGCAGGCGGCGATACCTTGGTGGCTGCGACTTCCTCCTTACCCGTGATGGCTCCCTCCGCGGTTCCTTGTTCCGTCGAGCAGCGGGATGCTGATGCTGCGTCGACGCAAGTGGAGGCAGATGTTTTGGCGCAGCCAGATGGTCTCCAGGTCTTACCCGTGATGGCTCCCTTCACGGCTCCTTGTTCCGTTGAGCAGCTGGACTCGGCAGATGCTGCGTCGACGTTGGATGCTTTGGCGCAGCCAGATGTTCTCCAGGACACCTCTTCTTTATCTAAGTCTGTTTCGCCAACTCAGATGGAGGTGTTAGCTCCGGTTGTTCATGTTGAGATAGCGGTTGTTCCCCAAGACAAAGGTAACAGCGGTTTATCGGCTTCTGGTATGATTTCTGATCTTCCTGACCTTGGCCTGCCTCAAGCCCCGGTTTGTGATGAAGGGTTTGATTTGATAGCTTTGGCTAATGTGGAAAATAATTTTATGGTGATGAATTCTGTCATAAAAGATAATCAACCTAGACGGGAACGGGTTTTTACTAGAGCTAGAGCTCGATCGGAGGACAAGGAAAAAAACAATATTTCCATATGAATTCTGTGATTTTCTGGAATATTCGAGGTATTGGGAATGTAGCTTCTAAACGAGGTTTAAAGAAATTGGTTTCTCATCATCATCCCTCCCTAGTGGTTATCTTTGAGCCTAAACAACCGATGGATAAAGCTTCACGTATGGCAGTCTCTCTTAAGTTGGATAATTTTGCTGGTAATCTGGCTAATGAGTCGAAAATTTGGATTTTCTGGGATTCATCTCTCCCTCTGGATATTATTGAATCATCTGCTCAGCATCTTACTCTGGGAATTCGTTCTTCGTCAGGTTATCCTCCTATATTACATGTGTTTATGCTTCCTGTCATGCTGGCTCTCGCCGTATTCTTTTTGATGACCTATTGCACTTTGGTTTATCTGTGGATGTCCCTTGGTTAATTGGAGGAGATTTTAACTGTATTGCACATCCATCTGAAAAGTGGGTGGCTCTTTTGGCAATATGTCTAGTATGATTGATTTCAATGCCTTTATCGCGGCTTCTGGCTTGTTTGATGCTGGGTATATGGGTACTTCATTCACTTGGAATAATAACCGTGCTGGTGTGGCTAATATTCGTGCTAGGCTTGATCGTTTTTTCTTCAATGATAAATTCCAGGATCTTTGGCCGAATGTGGTTGTTACTCACTTAAGCAGGGGGCCTTCTGATCATTGTCCCTTATTACTCTCTTTTGTTTCCTCACCTCGTGGTCCTAGCCGTTTCATCTTCCAGAATATGTGGACTACGCATGATTCCTTTCTGCAGGGTGTCTCCAATGTCTGGACCAGGTCAAGGGTTGTTGATGTGAATCCTCTAACCCGGCTCCATGTTAAGCTTAAGGAGGTTAAAGCGTTTCTTAAAAGCTGGAATAAGGGGGTCTTCGGCCATGTCCATCAAATGGTGCACCTGGCGAACGATGAAGTGGCAAGATTGCAGCAGGAATTTGACACTTGCCCGTCTGCAGGTAACCGTTCGGCCCTTTCTGCTGCTAATGCTCGGCTTAATTTGGCCATGAAAAGGGAGGAAATTTTCTGGAAACAAAAGGCCCGAGTTGATTGGCTGGCTAGTGGTGATCGAAACACTTCTTTCTATCATGCTACGGTTAAATGCAACAGGAGGAAAAATTATATTCACAGGCTTAAAATTCCTTTAATGCAAGATTGGTGTTCGGATCAGGATCTCCTTAAGGCAGAAGCAGCAAGCTTTTTTGAAAAATTACTATCTTCTGAACATCATGATGTCGATCCTGATCTGCTCTCTGT
Source organism: Colocasia esculenta (assembly GCA_014218235.1). NCBI lineage: Eukaryota > Viridiplantae > Streptophyta > Magnoliopsida > Alismatales > Araceae > Colocasia > Colocasia esculenta. The sequence goes on along the minus strand of CM024762.1, from coordinate 89,304,475 downwards.
TATTCCTTCTATCATCACACCAGAACAAAATGTTAGTTTATGCTTATCACCCACTGCTGAGGAAGTCAAGAACTCCGTTTTTGAAATGAACGGTAATAGTGCTCCTGGTCCAGATGGTTTTTCTGGGTCATTTTTACTCATTGCTGGGATATTATTGGTGAAGATGTCATTGCTGCGACGCAAGGTTTCTTTGCAGGGTTTTGTCTCCCTAAGGGTCTTTCTTCCTCTCTTATCACTCTCATTCCTAAGGTGGATGTGCCCCGTACTTTTGGTGATTTTCGTCCTATCACCTTATGCAACTTTGTGTTCAAAATTATCTCGCGGATTCTCTGTACTCGCCTCACTCCTTTGTTGCCGCTTATCATTTCTGATAACCAGAGTGCCTTTGTGAAGGGGAGGTCTATTCTGGAAAATGTGGCCTTGGCTCGTCATATCTTAAGGGATATTAATCGTAAAGTTCGTGGTCATAATATCATGTTTAAGCTTGATATGGCTAAAGCTTATGATCGCATGGAGTGGGATTTCCTTTTGCAGGTCATGCAAAAATTTGGCTTCTCTACTCGGTTCACCTCTCTAGTTGGTATGCTTCTATCCAACTGTTGGTCATATGTTATTTTTAATGGTTCAATTTCTGGTTTTTCAAATCGACCAGGGGCATTCGACAAGGTGATCCATTGGCTCCAATTCTTTTCATTATTGCCTCTGAGGTTCTTAGTCGTGGCTTGTCCAGTCTGTTCAGCAATGGCTTCATTAAATATTTCAGAGGACCCAGAGGTGTCCTGCGGGTTTCGCATCTCCTCTATGCAGATGATACATTGATCTTCATGAATGCTGAAATCCAAGGTGTGAGAGTGTTACTGCACATTCTTCGTGCATATGAATGTAGTTCGGGCCAAAAAGTGAATGCACACAAGAGTTGTTTTTATCTATCAGAAAAATCACCTCCAGGTTTGATGTCTCGGATCTCTGCTGTTACCGGTTTCTCTCCACAGTCTGGTTCTATTAAATACTTGGGCAGCCCTCTGAAAGCTGGCAGGTTGGTTGTTCAAGACTTCAAGTTTCTGGTTGAGTCTGTTACTCGGAGGCTTTCTGGTTGGCGTGCCAAAATTCTCTCCCAGGTGGGCAGAGCGGTTCTTATCCGTTCTGTCCTTTTGAGTATTCCTGTGTACTTGGCTAGTTCGATTTCTATTCCTAAAACTATTATCTCTCAATTAGATCGCATTTGTGCTAACTTTTTCTGGCAGAGTGGGGATGGTGAGCGTAGGCGCCACTGGGTGGCATGGTCCATGCTGCAAAAGCCGTATATTGAGGGTGGATTGAATTTCCGGAACTTACATACTCTACAAGTGGCTATGGCGGCCAAGCAAATATGGAATATCTTGCATGGTCATTCTCTTTGGTCTTCTTACGCCAAAAGCAGGTTCTTGTCGAATTCCCATCTCAATGAGATTAATTCTCCTTTTCCTTTGGTATCTCTAAGGGTACCTTCATTAAAGCTAAAGAGGTTATTTTGGCTAATATGAGGTGGATTGGTGGGGAAGGTACAATGGTTAAGTTTTTTCAGGATATCTGGATTGGTGATACAACCCTACTTCATGCCTTGCCTGGCTCTGTTCCCATCCCGTCACCTTGTGCTCGGTTAGAGAGGTGGTATTGGATGTGGCTCATCCTGTTTGGTCTTTTCTCACTATCTCTCCACAGAATGTTCGGGATCTTCTCTCGGATCAGCCGGATAAGTTTATTTGGTCTCCTACTCCTCACGGTGCATTTACTGTCAAATCGGCTTATTTGTTTGCTTCTGCCTCTGGTATTTCTCGCAGTGCTTGGCTAAAGTTATGGACTCATCTTATTCCTCCTCGTGCTGCAATGTTTGCATGGAAGTTGCTTCATTGAGCGGTCCCGGTTGATTCTCGTATTATGGAGTGTGGTATCCCGCTTGCCTCTAAGTGTGCTTGTTGTACTCTTCATGAGCAGGAAAGCCTGGACCATTTATTTGTCTCCAGTGTTATTGCCAAGGATTTATGGTCTTGGGTAGCCCCCCTTCTCTGCGCCAACATGAACTGGAGTGCTTGTATTTCGATCAGGTTATGGAGTATCTTATCAGGATCTTCTATGAGTTCGCCATTACACTCTGCTGGATTATTTACATCTATTCTTATGCTCTGGGAACTTTGGAAGTCCAGGTGTCGTGCTCGGATGGAGGGTGTCCTTCCTTCTGTCACCTCTATCAAAACATCTACTTTGGCGGCTGCCCGTTCCATCATGGCATTGGCCAAGTTCTCTGGGTCTCTCTCCTATTCCCAGGCCGCCACCCTCCAGTTATATGATTTCAATGTTCTGTTTACTACTAAAATGCCCGTTCAGGTGAGATGGATCCCTCCTATTCAAAGCTATTGTTTGAATGTTGATGGTGCTTCTAAAGGCAATCCGGGTATCTGTGGAGGTGGGGGTTGTATTCGAGACGTGCATGGCAGTTTCATATGTGGGTTTGCTATTTATTATGGTCTGGGCAGCAGTACTGTTGCTGAGGTTCGTGCTGTTTATGATGGTCTTCGGTTGGCTTTGAGGCGTAGGATCCATATCTCGGTTCTATATTCGGATTCTCTTACCACCCTTCAGGCTATTGGGTCTGGCCGATTCCCCCACTGGGCGGTCTTTCCCTGGTGGCGTGGGCTTCTCCACATGGTACATTTGATGCAGCCACAGTTCAAGCACATCTTTCAGGAGGGTAACCAGGCGGCGGACTCCTTGGCTAATCATGCTTGCTCTACCACATCTAGTTCGATTTTCAGTGATTTGAGTTCTTTGCCACGTCCTGCTCGTGGGGCTATCTTAGTTGACAAGGCTGGTTTGCCTAGTTTTCGCCGGCATTGATGTATTTGTGGGTGGTTTACTTCTTTGTATTGGGTGGGTTTTGTTTTGGGTTTCATTGACTTTGTACGGACTGTGTGGCAGGGGTATGCCCCGATGGATTTGTATCATCACTTTCTTTCTTATATATATATTCTAGCACAGTGATTCGCACCAGGGGAGTGAGCACATTATTCCCCTCTGGGGAGTAGTGCACTTAGCTGGTTCGCCGATCCTGTGGTCTTTTACCAAAAAAAAAAAAAAAAACATACGTACATACACATATGCACTTCATATATTCGCACACAGTATTCATGAAATGGGCAATATAAGGTATACTTCAATATTTAGATGGCACCTGCATAGTATTTAAATAGATATTTATACTTAAAATTAGCCAATTACTCATCTTCACGATAATAGTTTACATCCTCGCATATACCCATGCAAAATTATATCTATAATATGCACCATTTTCATGCACGCCCTTTATGCAAGAACAAGTAAACAACATATTCATAAATTATAAGTGAAAAAAAAAGAAATTCGGGGCCTTACAGTAGACTCCTCTGTCCATGGATTCCCACATGGTCGACGAGCTGGTTGTACCCTAATACCTATGATGCCCTTTAGGGATCAGTAAGATCCAAACGGCCTTAGAATGCTCTCTCGTTCTTATCTTGAATCACGCCGGACCTCTGGACTTGTGCATAACATGGCCAGTGGAAGGGTAGTGAATTCCACCTAACTGCCAATACCAATTGTGCATGTTGTGCAACTGCTACTATCGCTCGTTTACTCGACGTTTCATTTGAAATGACCTATAGTTCTCATCTATACTCTACTCGCTCGTCTATTCACACTCTCTCTACTATCTCGTCTATTCATCTAGTACTTTCATCTATTTCTTAGTACTCTCTCTTTGCCATTGACTGATTGTCTAAAGATAAACAATATAACTAATGTCTGGCATATAAAGAGGCCCGGTCTGGTCCTGGGAGGTGCGCCCAAAAGTGCTATTTGCCCGCGGGAGTTAATTGACCAGAATGTTTGGCATTACACTCAAGTGTTATCTATCTCGACTATCTAAATGAGAATCAAAGTGCTATACTATACTCGTTGTGCTATTTGTGCTATGGCCATCCTACTCTTCGTGCTATGCTCGACACTTGTGCTATTTCATTCACATATTATTATTGTTAGTTATGGGTGTCCTCAAGCCAATCATAACTTGTACAATTTTGTTCTTTAATAATAATAATAAGACTGTTATATTCATTATGTGTAATTCGTTTGGCATTTCATTATGAAGTCCATGAATGTGCGCAATGGATATTAATTATGATGAGATCATAACAATGAGATTAATATCCTTTAAACATATATTCTTAATTGTTCCTAGTCGGAGGATATTCGAGAAGGACATCGAATATCCGGTTAGACTAGTACAGGTGGCACCTGCTCATATGATGAGGGTGACTGGTCTCATAGTCACTTGTGTGGAGACACTAAGGTGAATCTGTAGGTGCTCATTGGAGAATGAGTTCACTGAACTGATATGTTATGAATTGCTGGATGGTAATGTTACCTAACTGTCAACCAGCTAGATTCATTATCACAGTGGCGTGATTGGTCCTTAGACCTGAGGCACCAAGGACACCTTGTCGGTGGACTTCTGGGTTTTGACATTGACTTATAGATCTCTAGCCATGAGGTCTTAATCAGTTAAGTATTCGGATCTAGCGGAATACCTTCGAAGGTGATTGTGTGGTCAATATGGGATCGCTCGCTCCCGGTAATAAGAGAGTGAGTGCTCTAGGGAAAGATGCCTGAGACTCCCTGCCAGGGCAAGACTACTTATCAGAAAAGAAGTTTTTCTGATGTTGTTATGCGGCATCTAATCCAAGTAAGTGCGCATATTAGGGTTTGACAGTTGACCATACCCTAAGTGCACTCGGGAGCATTGTACGAGCGAAGAACTATAGTCACGTGGTAACTGTTGACAGAAAGGATTCCTTGAATGGGTTGCTGAACCCCAATGCTTTCCAGGGTCAAGTGGTGTTGCTTGGCACCCAACTTGATTGGAAGCCCGGTCAATTATCGTGAAACGATAATTGATTGCGTAATTAATTAATATGAGATATTAAATTCATTACAGTAAGCCAATAAAAAGTTATTGGACTTAATGGGCTGAAAACTAGACTAGCACTTGGGCCTAGAGGGTCACACGCAATAGAGTTCTGAGCAGACTGGGCAGGATGACCGTTATAGACATTAACTGGATTTTTGTGAAAAACTGCAAAGTCTATATATGCACGAGGAGAGTCAAACCTTGGGCCAATTCCAGGGTCCTCTCTGGCCGCCTCCTCCTCTCTCTCTCCTAGGGCGCCCCCACCTCTCTCTCTGGCACATGGTGGAGCTGAGATCCAGGACACGTGTGGAGATCGAGGAGATCCCGTCTGCGTCTGGAGCTCGCGTGGATACGTCTAGAGGCCAGACACTTGAACGGCTTGCAGCACCAGTGCCTCCGGTCCAATCTTCTCCCCGGATTCGGGAGTTTCGCAACCCTGCAAAGGTAAAGATCGAATCTTCCAGTGTGGGTTTTCCATTATTTGTTCGATTCCGACCGCCGGCAACGATATCAGAATGGAGGGAATCGCATTTCCGCTGCGCTCTGAACGATTCCTTACAATTATGCTATCTTGGTTCATGTCATCATGCTATCTTATGTTACTTAACTCTCTAGCTCTCTATCATTAGTTACTCTGCTCTTTAATACATTAATCATTTAAAGCATGCCTGATCGTGATATTTAAGTCCTATTGGGCGTTATCGCTCACCCTCCGTTATTGTTGTGTGTTCTCAGGTGAGACCGAGGATGATACTTACACTCATGAGGACGGAAATGACCAAGAGTGAAGTCAAGAGTACCTTGGCATCTTAGTATTATGTTAGAGTTTGAGTTTAGTCTTTTACTTTTATTCAATGTAATTGGGCCCTATAGAATGGCTCTGATATTAGTGGTTGTAATAGACATTCGAGGAATTATTAATGAGATGCATTTGCTTTAGTATTTATTCTTTGTCCAATGGTTTGATGTCTATTATACGCTCTGTACCCGTTTACTTGCAACTGCCTCACGTTCCGATATTCCGCATCGAGGCATGACAGTTTTGTGGTATCAGAGCCTAGGTTGTTCTTAAGTATAGGATGATCTAGGTTGACCAGCCTCGACTAGAGTTAGTTACCCTACCTATGTGAGTTGTGGTTAGAACCAAGGGTAACCAGTTAAAATGTACCCACACACGCACAAATTAAAGTTCACATCAATATCATAATAACAAGTTACTTTTGTAGGAACTTAAGCAACTAAGATGACGGTGAACCTGCTCAGATGAGGGGCATGCAACAAACTATTCAGGAGCTCACTCGTGCACTTCTGCAAGCTGCACAAGGTGGAGGAAATCGCGGTGGTGCAGGCAAGCTGCATCGTAACTTCAGGAGCTTGAACCCACCTAGGTTCAGTGGTTCCACGGATCCAGACGAAGTCGACCACTGGCTTAAGGAGACGGAAAGGATTTTCTTTGTAATGCAATGTGCAGCTGGGGACAAGCTGCCACTAGCTACATTCCAATTAGAGAAGGACTCCCGCTCTTGGTGGGAGTCAGTGGAAGCGACCAGAGCTAATGGTCAATTTACTTGGGCTAAATTCAAAGAGGCATTCAACTCCAAGTACTTCTCGGAGTGCGTGCAAGAAAGGAAGGCCGCGGAATTTGCTGCTCTCAAATAGAGGAGCCTGTCCGTGGCTGAATATGAGGCACAGTTTTCAAGACTAGCAAGATATGCTGACCACCTAATGAATATAGAGAAAATGAAGGCTAAGCGCTTCCTCAATGGACTTAAGCCTCGGTATATTACTCAACTGGCCCCTCCCGACATCCAAACATATGCTGAGATGGTGAAGAAAGCTCAACTACTAGAAGATGCTACGGACTTCACTAGTCGTATCAAAGGGAAGTTCGTGAAGAAAGAACTGACATCTGGCATGACATCTGCCAAGCCAAACAACGACAAGAAGCGTCCTTTCAGCATCACGGAAGGACCCATCCAAGAAAGGAAACACAAGGACTCTATTCCTAATACCCCAGCAAAAAGTAACTGTAAGCACTGTGACAAGCCAGGTCACACGGCTGGTGAGTGCTGGAGGAAAGTCGACGCATGTCTGTGCTGTGGAAGCCGCAAACACCGTATTCCCGAGTCCCCGCTATTGAAGGAGCATGAGAGGCGCACTAATGTGCCTAAGAAATAGGGGAGACTGCAAGCCCTACATGATGAAGAACCCGCTGAGGAAGGTGGCGTGGTAGAAGGTACCCTACAAGTTTTCTCCTTATCAGCATTTGTTTTATTTGATACTGGAGTAACTCATTCATTCATATCTCAAAACTTTGTTGATACTCTGAATGTTAAACCAATGTCTATGAGGTGTGAATTCTCTGTCACGACACCACTGGGGGAGAAAGAGAAATTGAACAAATATTTTCCATCTACCGATGTAATGATCGGAGAACATAACCTAAAATCCGACCTGGTATGTATGCCCATGGAAGGCCATGACGTGATTCTGGGAGCCAACTGGTTGTCCACTTATGGGGCAAGTGTCGACTGTAAGAAAGGGAAAGTTACTTTTAGTGAACTCCCTAAGTTGTCATTCACTGGGATTAGACATAAGAGACGAATGTCTCTAGTCTCTGCCATAAAGACCCACAATATGATAAGGAAAGGTTGCCTTGCTTTCCTTGCGGCCATAATAGTTGAAAAGAAGGGTTCTAAGATAGAAGACATACACATGGTCCAGAACTACCCTGATGTGTATCCTGAAGATCTGCCAGGGATTCCCCCTGAACGTGATGTCAATTTTTCTATTGAGTTAGTCCCTGGAGCTGCACCGGTATCGCGTCAACCGTACCGGATGTCACCTGCCGAATTAAAGAAACTGAAGGTCACAACTGATGGAGCTATTAGAGAAGGGGTTCATCAGACCAAGTACTTCCCTATGGGGAGCACCCGTGCTATTCGTTAAAAAGAAGGATGGATTGATGAGGCTATGTATAGACTATCGACAACTCAATTAGCTAACCATCAAGAACAAGTACCCATTGCCCCGAGTCGATGAACTCTTCGACCAAATATCTAGAGCTCAATATTTCTCCAAGATTGACCTCTGATCTGGCTATCATCAAATGAGGATCAAGGATGATGACATCTTCAAAACGGCTTTCAAGAGCAGGTATGGACACTATGAATTCATTGTAATGCCTTTTGGTCTGACAAATGCTCCAGCAGCCTTTATGCAACTCATGAACAACATATACCGACCATACCTTGACAAGTTCATGGTCGTCTTCATCGATGATATCCTTATATATTCAAATACCAAAGAAGAATATGAAGAACATCTGAGGATAGCACTGCAAGTCTTGCGAGACAACAAATTGTATGCAAAGCTGAGCAAGTGCGAATTCTGGCTCGAAGAAGTGTCCTTCTTGGGCCATGTCATCTCCAAGGACAGCATCTCTGTTGATCCCTCCAAGGTTGAAGTTGTACTCAAATGGGAGAGACCAACTAATGTCAAAGAAATCAAAAGCTTCTTAGGACTGGCTGGCTACTACAAGTAGTTCATAAAGGACTTCTCCAAGATCGTCGTTCCTCTCACGTGCCATACACGAAAGGAGAATCCCTACTCCTAGAGTAACGAGTGTGAGAAGAGTTTCCAAACTCTAAAAGAATGTCTGACCTCTGCTCCTATTCTCGCTCTTCTAATAGAGGGAGACGGTTTCTCTGTCTATGCCGATGCCTCAGGAATTGGGCTAGGCTGTGTATTGATGCAGAAGGAGAAAGTCATTGCCTACTCTTCAAGACAACTAAAGACGCATGAAGTCAACTACCCTGTGCACGATCTAGAGTTGGCTGTCGTGGTCTTCGCTTTAAAAATTTGGAGACATTATTTATATGGCGAGCAGTTTACTATCTATTCAGACCATAAGAGCTTAAAGTATTTATTCTCTCAGAAGGAACTTAACATGAGGCAGAGAAGATGGCTTGAATACTTGAAGGATTTTGACTTCAACATCCAGTACCCTCCAGGCAAGGGAAATGTTGTCACTGATGCTCTTAGTAGGAAGCCAATGGCATCTCTATCAAGTCTAGTTCTTGGTGAGATGCAGTTACTAGAACAGTTCGCAAGGTTAGACTTGAATATTGAACATAGGGATGATCGAGTCTTGGTTTCCAACATCAAGATTCAGTCTGACATGCTAGAAGATATTAAAGCACAACAGGACAACGATTCATTCTTGGTTCGCGTCAAGGAAACCTTAGTTGAAAGACCTGATTTTGCTATGACCGAGGATGGAAGGCTGGTATTCCAAGGAAGGACATGTGTTCTAGATAATGAAGAACTGAAGAGGAAGTTAATGGATGAAGCTCACCAGACGAAGTATACTATTCATCCTGGAGGTACCAAAATGTATCAAGACATGAAAAGAACGTTTTGGTGGCCAAACATGAAGAGAGAGGTAGCCGAGCATGCTGCTCATTGCTTTACATGCCAACAGGTAAAGGCAGAACATAGACGCCCTACTGGCGTACTTAGACCATTAGATATTCCGGAGTGGAAATGGGAAAGTATAGGCATGGACTTCATCATGGGCTTACGCAAGACTTGTGGTGGACTTGACGCCATATGGGTCATTGTCGACCGACTAACCAAATCCTCACACTTCCTACCTATAAAGAGTAAGTGGTCTATAGAAGTAATAGTCACTCTATATGTCAATGAGATCGTCAGACTGCATGGAGTTCCATCATCTATTGTCAGATCGAGATCCTAGATTCACATCTCATTTCTGGAAGGAACTGTAAACTGCACTTGGTACTAAGCACAATTTCAATACTGCTTTTCACCTGCAGACTGATGGGCAGGCTGAGAGAACCAATCAGATTGTTGAAGACATGTTAAGAGCCTACACTATAGATTTCCAAGGCTACTGAAATGAGCACTTATCCTTGATTGAGTTCACCTATAACAATAGTTACCAAACGAGTATTAAAATGGCACCATTTGAAGCGCTCTATGATAGAAACTGCAGATCCCCAACATGCTGGAATGAAGTTGGGGAACAGCAATGGCTAGGCCCGGACATGGTACAAAATACAACCAGGGATATATAGGTGATCCGAGATCGGCTCAAGATTGCTCAGTCCAGACAAAAGAGCTATACTGACAAGAGAAGGAGAGATCTAGAATTTCAAGTTGGAGATCATGTGCTTTTAAAGGTATCTCCTACCCGTGTCATTCAAAGGTTTGGTGTTAAAGAAAAGCTAAGTGCTAGATTCATCAGCCCTTTTGAAATACTTGAGAGGGTTGGTGAGGTTGCTTACCGGCTGGCGTTGCCACCGAATTTGGCATGTGTACACAATGTGTTCCATGTTTCTATGCTTAGAAAATGTGTACGACCCTACACACATCATACGCCACGAGAAGTTGGTTCTGAAAAAGGATATGACATGTGAAGAGAAGCCAATCATGATACTAGAATGGAAGGTGCAACAACTCAGGAACCGTCCGATTCATGTGGTTAAAGTTCTGTGGAATAGCCGTGGATTAGAAGAAGCCACATGGGAACCTGAAGGAATCATCAGGTGAAATTACCCCGATCTTTTCGGTAAGACATTCTCTCCATGATGGTCATATGAATTTGGGGACCAAATTCTTTTAAGAGGGGGAGGATGTAGCAACCCAGTATTTTAATAAATAAATAAATCAAAATTTTAAATAAAAATAGATTAATTAAAATCCATTAAACAAAAAGAAGTAATGGGCTTTGCTAAATGGATCATGTAAAAGTTATTGGGCCAAAATAGGGATTTTTAAAATTTGAATAAAAGAAAATTATCCTAAATTCGTAGCTTTAATATTTCCTAAAATGAAAAGAGCTATTAAATCATTAAAATAGTTAATATGGGTTGGAATTGGACTCCTAACCCTACCCAAATTGGCTAGGCACGAGTTTGCAACCCAACCTAACCCAATTAGGTGATGGCAAGCTTGGAAGGTTGAAAGAAATAAGGAAAACTCGGAATTTAATAGGAATTAGAGTCATAATAGGAAATAGAAACAAGGGAAGCTTAAATACCCCCCAACCTCTCCATGGCCGGCCCTAATGCGTTGCTGAGGATTGCTGGATGTGGAGAAGAGGCCAAAGGAAGGGAGAATTCGTGGGGAGAAGGCTTGCTCAAGATCCAACCCTTGTTCTTCGAGTTCTAAGTCCTAGAAGATAAATTGACCCAAAGGTAGGCATTCTCACAAGCTAAACATAATTAATTTCATCTGTAGGATGTTCTAAATATTAGGAATAAAAGCCCTCTCATTGCTCAATTTTTCATCAACCCTATCTTTTGATCTTGATTTTTGAAGTTCTGTCATCATCACATCCCCGAGCCATCATATTTAATTTAGAACTCCATGTACACTTGATCTTATGACACGAAAATTTTACTAGACATACTGCTCGTGGTTAGGAATCTTTTGCCCCTAAAACCCCAATTTTCATTCAGTATACTACTCAAATTAATTCTTTTTCCCTCACTATACACTGTTCTATGTTCTTCGTGCATGAACTTGTTTAAAACCTGTCAAGACCATGATTACATTCAAATTCTATTTACTGTGTATACTCTTGCATGTCTAGATTAGTTTGAAAGTGGTTTCACAATTTTTAAAGGATTGTACACTGAGTTATCAATTTTTGAACAACCCTGTAACAAAACGGGGCAAGCCTAGACCGCAATCCAAGGCAGTCCTTTTCCCGCTCGGACTCAAGCGCAGAACCTGAGAACGCGATGGCCCGATAGGCCGCATTCTCAGGGGCTGGTCGCGACCGGCAACCTATTGCATTCTGAACGCGACAGGCTCTGGCGTCGCATTCTGGCTGTCTGTCCTGACCGACCCGTCGCGTCCTATGAAAGACCTTATCGGGTTCTAGATGTGCCCTATCGCGATCCTTACAGAGGTACGTCGACTTCTGGATTTTTGTGCATAAACCCTATATTTTTGCTAATCTTGACTTTCTACATAACGCACCTACCCTGTTAACTGTCTTAAATACAGTAAATGATGTTGTTAAACTTGGACATGTAATTGGTTAGTTAAAAGCCGTACACATGATCTTTTCATATTCATGATTCTCTTTGTCACATGCACATACTTGTAACCATCCAATATGACTTGATTTGACATGAAATACCTCATAATATATCTGGTAAATTACTTCAATAATGTATATTACATTGCCTTAATTTTTAATGGACTTGTCTTCGTTTCTCGCAATGTTTTGGGAATACCGTTACCGACGCTCCACTGTTCTAGAATTCCTCTAGAACGTCGAGCACTTGTTTCTATATATACACTTTCTCTTGACTTGGACAAACTCTCCGTCGGATATTCCTTCTGCCGGTGAATCCTTGTTCAAGGCCTCTGTAAGACTCCTCTGTCCATGGATTCCCACATGGTCGACGAGCTGGTTGTACCCTAATACCTATGATACCCTTTAGGGACCAGTAAGATCAAAACGGCCTTAGAATGCTCTCTCGCTCTTATCTTGAATCACGTCAGACCTCTGGACTTGTGCATAACATGGCCAGTGGAAGGGTAGTGAATTCCACCTGACTGCCAATACCAATTGCGCGTGTTGTGCAACTGCTACTATCGCCCGTTTACTCGATGTTTCATGTGAAATGATCTGTAGTTCACATCTATACTCTACTCGCTCGTCTATTCACACTCTCTCTACTATCTCGTCAATTCATCTAGTACTCTCATCTATTTCTTAGTACTCTCTCTTGGCCATTGACTAATTGTCTAAAGATAAACAATATAACTAATGCCTGGCAATATAAAGGGGCCCGGTCTGGTCCTGGGAGGTGTGCCCAAAAGTGCTATTTGCCTGCGGGAGTTAATTGACCAGAGTGTTTGGCATTACACTCAAGTGCTATCTATCTCGACTATCTAAATGACAATCAAAGTGCTATATTATACTCATTGTGCTATTGTTATACGTTGCGCTATTTGTGCTATGACCATCCTGCTCTTTGTGCTATGCTCGACACTTGTGCTATTTCATTCACATGTTATTATGCTATCTTGGTTCATGTCATCGTGCTATCTTATGTTACTTGACTCTCTCGCTCTCTATCATTAGTTACTATGCTCTTTAATACATTAATCATTTAAAACATACCTGATCATGAGATTTAAGTCCTACTGGGCGTTATCGCTCACCCTGCGTTATTGTTGTGTGTTCTCAGGTGAGACCGAGGATGATACTTACACTCATGAGGATGGGAATGACCAAGAGTGAAGTCAAGAGTACCCTGGCGTCTTAGTCTTATGTTAGAGTTTGAGTTTAGTCTTTTACTTTTATTCAATGTAATTGGGCCCTATATAATGGCTCTGATATTAGTAGTTGTAATAGACATTTGAGGAATTATTAATTAGATGCATTTGCTTTAGTATTTATTCTTTGTCCAATGGTTTGATGTCTATTATACGCTCTGTACCCGTTTACTTGCAACTGCCTCACGTTTTGATATTCCGCATCGAGGCGTGATACGAAGTCTATACCAATTGCTTATCCATTGAGCCTTACTCCGACTCCTTGAAATTCGAAGTCGAACCTTACTCCGACTCCAGATAAGTCGAAGTCTTGTTGATTTGTATCTTACTCTGGCTCCTCAAAAGTTGAAGTCTATTATCTATCTGTTGGCACTCCGACTTCTTAAAAGTCGAAGTATGACATCGATTGGTGAACAAGTTTGTATCACTCCGACTCTTAACAAGTCGAAGTCTATTATCAATCTAATGTCTCACTACGACTTCTATATAGTTGAAGAGTTGTATGCATGTTTTTGACTCTGATTTCTTGAAAGTTGAAGTATCACATATCAACTTCTGTATACTTGTACTTAATTATCTTTATGTTTCTGTCAAATCATTATCTTGACTTTTTCATGAGTTGTCATTGTTCTTATTGAAGTATCTTTTACATAAGAATATTTTCTATGAGACTTATAATTATTTTTCTGCTATCATAAAATATAATATATCTTTTTGGTAGGAAAAATATTATATATTCTCTCATTTGAAATGTCTTTTTGAGATCTACAATATTTGTATGCTAATTATCTTTCTCACTGTCAAAAATTTAAGGTCTATTCCTATATGACAAAATGGACTAAAGTTTTAATGTGTTGATAGGTATAAGAGCATGGGCTATCTGTCAGAGCTCACCTACCACTGTCAGAAACTCCATGACTTTCAAGAAGAGACCTTGTATTCCCCATACAACTATTTGTCCATCCTTAAATGTTCTAAACTTCTGTATGTCTGAACTCCCTCATGCGTTATATATTTTTATCTCACCTACCTTCGAAGGTATGGAGGTATATGCATTCATCTTGTCCTTTCAGGCTTGCAGAACACTTAATGAAGCATGCCTAGCTTTCAGCCTTGAGCATGAGACTTATAGAACATTTATGAAGCTGTCTATCAAGCCATGAAGCTACCCACATAGCATGAAGATGTTGAGACTCTTAGAGCTGAAAAAAATGATGGTCATGATAGAAGTCTCAAGATATCAACATCCAAGGTTCAAACGGATATCCTTAAAATGGCTAGCTTCCAACGGTCAGATTCAAACGCGAAGATATTTAAAGCTCATATATAGAAGCTAAAGTATGAAATAGAACAACAAGAAGAATACAAGACACATAAACACTCCACTCCAATCAGAAAGCAAAAGCAAGAAGTGTCATTACAATGAGAGAGAGCTGCTCCTCAATCCTCGACTTTCTTGCTCTCCATTGTTTTCTAGAAGTCTTCTCTTCTTGGGTGGCAGTCTGTATTGCAGATCTTCTCAGTCCACCTTCTTAGTTTCAGAAAGAGTTAGAGCTCCAGTTCTTATTTGTTTCTCTTTATGTTTCTCTGTGTTTGCTCATTCTGTTGAGCAGACACACAAGTGTCTTTCACTTGTGTGTAAGATAACTCGCAGAGGGTTTGTTCCCTGTAGTGCCCCTCTTGTGAAGAGAAGACCTACTAGTATAGGTGGTCTTTGTATCCCTTGGTAAAAGGAAGACTTGCTTGGGTGCAAGTGGGTTTGTAATACCTCTCAGGTTGAGAGAAGGCCAAGTGTTCTTGGCAGTTAGTGAAATCCCAAGAGGTTGCTTAGGGACTAGACGTAGGACTTCCATGTGGGAAGGGCCGAACCAAGATAAAATCTCTTGTGCATTTGTGTGATTGTTTCCGCTAAGTTTTCACTTGTTTCACACACATCACACTAAGTACTAACAACTCTATTTAGTGTTATCTATTTTTAGATAAAATTTTAAAGCGCAAGAAGTCCTATTCCCCCCCCCTCTAGGACAACTATAGTGCCATCTCGATCCAACAAGTTAATCTACTCTTTAATACAATTAATTATTTAAAGCATGCATGTCTACGAGAAATTAAGCCCTACTAAGCGTTATCGCTCACCCTGCGTTATTTGTGATATGTTCTCAAGTGAGTATGATGATGAGGACAACATTCACGAGGATGGCGAGCAAGTTCAAGAGTGACTCAGATGTCGTCCTGTTATTTTAGGATTCAGTATAGCTAGTTTTTTTTATTAAATATGTTGAAGTTCTCTGGTCCCATAGTTATGGCTCTGAAGTAGTAAATGTAATAGACATAGTGGAATGAATAATGAAAGACAGTGGGTTTCATGTTATTCAAACTGTGCAGTGAATTGATGTTTGTCTTTGCTCTATACTCATGCTATATTAACTACCTCACATTCCAAAATTCCACGTCGAGGTGTGACAGTTTTGTGGTATCAGAGCCTAGGATGTCTTAAGTCTTGGATGTTATAGGATGAACTATCTTGACTACTTGTTAACTATCATACCTATGTGAGGATTGGGTAGAACCATGGTTAAGATCTAAAAGATATTCACACACGCACTAACTTAGTGCCATTTTAATATCTTATATCAAATTTACTTTAGGATCTTAGGAAATTGTAATGGTTGTTGAGCACGCATAATTACACGACATGTAGCAAACAATCCAAGAACTGACCCGCGCCCTGCTACAAGTTGCACAGAGCCGCAAAAACCGTGGAGCTGGGGATCTACATCGAAACTTTAGAAGCATGAACACACCTCGCTTTGGTGGAACCATAGACACTGATGAAGCTGAACACTGGCTCAAGGTGATTGAGCACATTTTTCGTGTTATGCAATGTGCAGATGGTGATAAGTTACTATTGGCCACATTCCAACTTGAAAGGGATGCCAGTGCATGGTAGGAGTCAGTAAAAGCAACTAGAGCTAATGATTAGTTCACATGGAATGAATTCAAGGAAGAATTTAACTCTAAATACTTCTCTGAATGAGTCCAAGAGAAGAAAGCTACAAAATTTGATGCACTCAAACAAAGAAATTTATCGATAGCTAAATATGAAGCCCAGTTCTCCCGACTGACACATTCCAACTTGAAAGGGATGCCAGTGCATGGTAGGAGTCAGTAAAAGCAACTAGAGCTAATGATTAGTTCACATGGAATGAATTCAAGGAAGAATTTAACTCTAAATACTTCTCTGAACGAGTCCAAGAGAAGAAAGCTACAAAAGTTGATGCACTCAAACAAAGAAATTTATCGATAGCTAAATATGAAGCCCAGTTCTCCCGACTGACACATTACACTAATCATCTTGTTAACACTGAGAAGATGAAGGCGAGACATTTTCTTAATGGACTCAAACCCTAGTACATCACTCAGCTAGCACCTCTCGACATTCAAACCTATGTCGAGATGGTTAAGAAGGCTCAACTCCTTGAAGATGCTACCAACCTTACTGATTGCATCAAAGGGAGAATTATAAAGAAAGAGTAAACATCTAGCTCTTCTAGCACCAAGCCAACCAATGGCAAGAAGCGGACATTCAATGTCACTGAAGGGCCAAGTCAAGAAAGGAAGCCGAAGATTTTTGTCCCCGCTACTATGGTAAAAAGCAACTGCAAGCATTGTGACAAGCCTAGTCACACTACTGACGAATGCTGGAGGAAGGTTGGCACATGTCTGCACTGTGGAAGCAGCGAGCATCGCATCCCAAAATGCCTACTGCTTAAAGAAAATGAGAAGCACACCAATGTGCCGAAGAAGCAAGGCAAACTACAAGCTTTGCAAGAAAAAGAAACCACAGAAGATGGCAGAGTGGTAGAAGGTACACTACAAGTTTTCTCTTAATCAACATTTATTTTGTTTGATACTAGCGCTACACATTCGTTCATCTCGCAAAACTTTGCTGATACATTAAATGTTAAACCTGCATTTATGGGTTTTCAATTCCCTATCACCATACAACTAGGAGAGAAAGCAAAACTGAACAAATACATCTCATTAACCGATGTAATGATTGAAGAACTCAATTTTAGAGCCAACCTAGTGTGTATGCTCATGGAAGGCTATGATGTGATTTTGGGAGCCGGCTAGCTATCCACTTATGGAGCTATAGCCTCGACTGTAGAAAAGTAAAGGTTACATTTAATGAATTTTCCAAGATATCATTCACCGGACTTAGACATAAGAGATGAATGTCTCTAGTTTATGCCATACAATCTCACAACATGATAAGGAAAGGTTGTGTTGCTTTCTTTGCGGCCGTAGTAGTTGATAAGAAAGGGTCCAAGATAGAGGACATACACATAGTCCAGGACTACCCTGACGTCTTCCCTGATGAGCTGCCAAGAATTCCTCTTGAACGAGATGTTAACTTCTCTATCTACTTGATCCCTGGAGCTGCACAGGTGTCACGTCAGCCATATAGAATGTCATTTGCCGAGTTAAAAGAACTAAAAGCACAACTAATAGAGTTATTAGAGAAAGGGTTCATTAGACCAAGTACTTCCCCGTGGGGAGCACCTGTTCTATTTGTCAAGAAGAAGGATGGATCTATGAGATTATGCATCGACTACAAGTAATTGAATCAATTGACTATCAAGAATAAGTACCCACTACCTCGAGTCGATGAACTCTTTGATCAAATATCTGGAGCTCAATATTTCTCCAAAATTGATCTTAGATCTGGCTATCATCAAATGAGAATTAAAGATGATGACATCTACAAAACAGCCTTCAGGAGTAGGTATGGACATTATGAATTCATCGTTATGCCCTTTGGTCTAACCAATGGTCTTGCAACTTTCATGCAACTTATGAACAACATTTACCTGCCATATCATGATAAGTTCATGGTCATCTTCATTGATGATATTCTTATATATTCTAAGACCAAAGAAGAACATGAAGAACAGCTGAAGATAGCTCTGCAGATCTTGCACGACAATTAGCTTTATGCTAAATGAAGCAAGTGTGAGTTCTGGCTAGAAGAAGTGTCCTTCTTAGGTCATGTCATCTCCAAAGAAGGTATAGTTGTTAATCCCTCCAAGGATGAAGTTGCACTTAACTGGGAGAGACCAACTAATGTTACAGAGATTAGAAGCTTTTTGGGACTAGCTGGCTATTACAGGCGGTTCATAAAAGACTTCTCCAAGATTGTTGTACCCCTCACTCGCCTTACACGAAAGAAGAACCCTTATGTCTGCAGCAAAGAGTGCGATAAAAGTTTCCAAACATTAAAAGAATGTTTAACATCTGCACCTATTCTCGCCCTACCAATTGAAGGAGAAGGTTTCTCTATCTACACCGATGCTTCGGGAATTGGTCTAGGCTGCATACTTATGCAAAAGGATAAGGTCACTGCCTATTCTTCAAGACAACTAAAGACGCATGAGGTAAACTATCCCGTACATGATCTAGAGTTGGCCGCTGTAGTCTTTGCCTTCAAGATTTGGAGACATTATCTATATGGTAAGCAATTCATTATCTATTCAGATCACAAAAGCTTGAAGTATTTATTCTCTAAAAAAAAACTCAACATGAGACAAAGACGATGGTTGGAATACTTGAAGGACTTCGACCTCGATATCCAATATCATCTTGGTAAAGGTAATGTTGTGGTTGATGCTCTTAGTAGAAAGCCTATGGCATCTTTATCTAGTCTAGTTCTTGGCGAGATGCAACTGTTAGAATGATTCGCCAAATTAAACTTAAATATTGAACAGAGAAATGATCATGTCTTGGTTGCCAATATCAAGATTCAATTTGACATCCTTGAGGAAGTCAAAGCTCAACAAGACAACGACCCATTCTTGGTTCGTGTTAAAGGGACTTTAGCTGAAAAGCCAGGTTTTGCCATAACTAAGGATGGAAGACTATTATTCTAAGGAAGAACATATGTACCTGACAACGAAGATCTTAAAAGAAAGCTAATGGATGAATCTCATAGAACCAAATACACTATTCATTCTGGTGCTATCAAGATGTATCAAGACATGAAAAGAACATTCTGGTGGCCCAACATGAAGCGAGAAGTAGCTGAACATACTGCACATTGTCTGACTTGTAAACAAGTGAAGGCTGAACACCGGCATCCTACAGGTGTAGTCAGCCGCTTGAAGATCCCAGAATGGAAGTGGGAGAGCATTGGCATGGACTTTATCATAGGTTTACCCAGAACTCGTGGTGGACTCAATGCCATATGGGTCATTGTAGATCGACTAACTAAGTCTGCACACTTTCTACCAATCAAAAGTAAGTGGTCTATAGATGTGTTAGCTTCTCTTTATGTGAAAGAGATAGTGAGACTGCATAGAGTTCCTTCATCCATAGTCTCAGATCGAGACCCAAGGTTTACCTCTCATTTTTTGAAAGGACTGCAAACTGCATTAGGCACTAAACTCAATTTTAGTATTGCTTTCCATTCACAAATAGATGGACAAATAGAGAGGACTAACCAGATTGTGGAAGACATGTTAAGAGCTTGCATTATAGACTTCGAAGGCTACTGGAACGAATAATTGTCACTAATGGAGTTCGCATACAATAATAGCTACCAAGCTAGCATCAAGATGGCTCCATTTGAAGCACTATATGGTAGAAGTTCTAGATCACTGGTGTGCTGGACTGAAGTTGGTGAACAACAGTGGTTAGGTCCAGACATGGTCCAAGCTACCACCAAGGACATCCAAGTCATACGAGATTGGCTCAAGATCGCTCAATCCAGACAAAAGAGCTACACCGATAAGAGAAGGAGAGATCTAGATTTTCAAGTGGGAGATCATGTACTCTTGAAGGTATCTCCTACTCGTGGAATTCGGAGATTTGGAGTCAAAGGAAAGCTAAGTTCATGGTTCATTTTCCCTTTCGAAGTACTCGCAAGGGTTGGTGAAGTTGCATACCGACTGGCATTGCCTCCACATTTGGCGTTCGTACACAATGTATTCCATGTTTCTATGCTCAGGAAGTTTGTGTACGATCCTACCCATATTATACACCATGAAGACTTGGTATTACACAAGAATATGACATATGAATAGAAGTCAATCCATATTTTGGATCGGAAGCTACAACAACTTAGAAATCGTTCCATACTCGTGGTTAAAATTCTATGGAACAATCGTGGAGTAGAGGAAGCCACGTGGGAACCAAAAACAACAATGAGGCGAAACTGCCCCAACTTATTTGGTAAGGTAATCTTCCTGTTATGATCATATGAATTTGGGGACCATCTTTTTAAGAGGGGGAGAATATAGCAACCCTCAAATTTTAAATAATTAGATCAATTAAAACTATAAAGAAAAAAAAGATACATTGAAACCCGTTAAGTAAATTTAGCATATGGGTTGTATAATTGGGCTATACATGTAACATTATCCTCTCTTGTGGGCCTCTTGTGGTCAGCCACCTTCTGTTCAAGGTCGCGACGCATCGGGCCATCGCCTTCTGAAAGCGACAAGGTGGCTGTCACGTTCTGGTTGTGAACGCGACAGGCATGTTGTCACGTTCATCCCTCTGACCGCAGCATGCAGTTTGTCATTTTGCTGTCGGGATAGTTGGGATAAGTATCAACCCCTGACAATGGGAAGGCAGCAGGTCAGATGTCGTGTTCTGGGTGTCAATTCTGCGAGGTTGACATGTGGCATTTCCGTTGGTTAGGTTTGACCACAACTTGAGATAGCGACAGGTTGAACATCGCGTTCAACAAGTGAAAGCGATAAGCAAGTTGTCGCGTTCTCAACTCTGAGGCTTAAAAGGTTGTAAGCCGCAAAACACTTCTCCTTCTTCCCCATTTCACCTGTGTTCTCCTTCCTTCAGCCTGTGAGCTCACCTGTCTGTGGAGGGGAGTTGAGAGCTTGTGTGAGGTGTTTTCCCTTGTGTGAGGTGTGTGTGTGTTGGCCTTGTGTCTGGGTTGGGGTTCTTCTTCTCGGTGGTGCTCTTCTCCGACTATGGCATTCTTCCTCACGTTGATCCTCTCCATCTGCTTGTAAGAGGATGATCCTTGCTCGTGAATGGCGTGAGCGTGGAGCTTGGAGCGAGGAGGAGGTGGCCATGCACACGAGAAGACCCCAATGGGTTGGCTCTTCTTTTTGAGGTAGGGATGCCTTAACTTTCCCCTAGTTCTATCATGGTAGGGCTCCAAACCCTTTCTCCAAGCCTTAGAGATCCATGCTAGGTGTTTCATGTATGTTGTGTTTCATGTGAAATGCTTGGATGTTCCTTATCGTGATGGATTTATGCTTGGATTGGGGTATGGGTTGAGAGTCTCCATGTTTGCATGTGAGGATTTTGAGTGTAGCTCCATCCCATTAACATGCATGGGTGTTTAGAAGGGTGGTTTGAGCTCTGTTTACATGTTTATGCCACTTTCCATGCTCCCCTCCCCTTGTAGTTTCCGGATTTGTTGTGCATGGCCTAGAAGGTGAGCTCTCGGGTGTGTAAGTCTGTGGTCGCGACACACTTGGTGTAACATCCCGTTACCTTTAGGGGTTAGCCCTCCTGGATGTGGTCGCGACATAACGACCCGTCGCGTTCTGAAGGCGATGTAGGTGACCGTCGCGTTCTAGTTGGGAACGCACCGGCCGCCCTTGTCGCGACAGGACCCTGACAGCAGACTGTCTCCTTGTCGTCTTGCTGTCGGGATAGTTGCACCACGTGTCGAAGTGCATGCATGAACGTGACATGGTTGGCCGTCGCGATCTTGCTGTTAGTTTTGCATGCACGTCGATTGAGTGGTTGACTGGCTGACTGTTCCATATCGCGACGCAGGTGGATGTTGCATTAGCGTTGGTAACGCGACGCCCAGATCCATCGCGTTCTTATTGTCTATGTTTAAGTTGCTCTGGCCGAGAGCAGAAACCCCTTTGGCCTTTCTTTTGGTGGTTCTTCCCTCCAGTGATTTTTGAAGGCTGGTGGCTCCGTGGGGTGTTTGGGAAGGCCTTGTGGGGTGTGTTTGCATTGTGTAGGTAAGTACTTGGATCTATTGCATGGTTGTGTGTGTGTTTGTGCTTCTTCCTCATCTTCCCCTTCTTCTTCTTTCATGGTGGTGGTTCTTCTCTTGGTGCATGAAGGAGGAGGTCGAGCTCGGTTCGTGGGCAGCACTCGGAGCGTTGGAGCTCGGAGGTGGAGGGGTGCTAGCCTACGAGAAGGCCCAGCTAGGGTGGTTCTTCAAATTGAGGTAGGGACCCAAACCCTCCACCTAGTTCTTCATGCTAGGTTCCAAACCCCTTTTTCCTAAGCCTAGAAATCTTGCTAGGTTCTAAACATGCTTCCTATAGGTGTTTGCATGCTTGGTTTGATTATGGGGTGTTGAGGGTTTCATAGTTGTGTGAGGCCCATGTGAGAGTAGATGTGCCTTCCTTGGCATGCATGGGGTTTCTTGAGGGTGGTTTGGTGTTAATTATCATGTTTCCTTCATGTGGCATGCTTACCGCCCCATGCTTGTACCATTTGTGGCTTTTGGAGGGTGTGAGGTTGCCTTGTTAGGCACTCGGCTATGGTCGCGATGGGTTTCCCAGTCGCGACTAGGTCGCGACTTATCGACGCGTCATGTTCTCTTGAACGCACCCCGAACCCGCCGCGTCTTGCTAATGTGACGGGTACGTGGCCAGCGTTCAGGAGTTCGGGGTCTCGCTAGATCGCGACCACCACCACCGTCGCGATGAGATCGCGATAGGGTGCATGTCGGGTTCAGAAGACCAGGGCTTGTCGCGGCGCCCATAGCCGTCGCGATCTTATCGTGACAGGCTCCATGGTCACCTTCATGTTTCCTTATCACGACAGGCAGAACCGTCACGTTCTGGTCGCGACGGGTCGATATGTCGCCTCTCTGACCGAGAGCTGACTGTCGACCTGTTGTGTTTCCGTTTCCATTGCGACTCTGGTTTCTTGGCACTTGTGCTGTTCCTAGTGCAGTGCTACTCTAGTCTCTTCGCCCAGTGCTCGGCACTTGAGGGCTTGTCCATGAGATAGGTTGTTACCATTACTTAGGACCCCAGCCCCGCGCGTCTGTTAGAGGGAGTTCTCCGAGCGGCGGGTGTGCTCAAGTCATGAACTTGGAGCAGAAGGGGAAAACAGTGGGGTCAGCAGCGTGGAGTCGTTTGTAGAGCTCTCTTAGCTGGTCTGGTTCTCCGAGGTAGTGTGGTGCTCTTACGGTGCGGACCAGCTAGTCCTTTCTCACTGCCTCACTCTACGTGGTTTCGAAACCATTTAGAGGGGTCAGGCATGGGACCGTAGTCCGGCCAGACTACGGCAGTTGTGTTTGTTCTTAGTTCCGCGTCTCACCCCGACGGGAGGTGCTAGATATGGACTGTTCGTCGAGGGTAAGGCGCGTGGCGCACCTGACCGGCTGACTAGTGTAGCGTCCTATAGCTAGTGTGCTTGTCCAGGTAGTGTCTACTGTCTGTGTTTATAGCTGGGTTCTTGTGGTGCCTTGGTTTACACGGGTTTTATGGTCCCGCTGTGTAGCCTAGACCGACGACCGTGTAGTTTCTTTCATGCTTCCGCACTTGACTCTGTTTAGTAGAATAGACTTTACTACTTTATTTATTTATTGCACTTAGTTCTATTCTACTGTTAGAACTAGTGGGAAATTAGTAGTCCCTACTGGGCTTCTTCGTGAAGCTCACTCCCTGTTTTGTAGGTGAGACTTCACAATAGCTCCCTCCGCGGCAAACTGAGGAGACGAGCCCACAGTAGTTGGCATCTCTAGTGGCAGTGTTCCCCCAGAAGTTGTACTTCACCCTCGGGGTATGCCCCTAAGGGATGTGTTCTTTCCCATTTATTTCAACACTTGTACTTTATTTACTTTGGGACTATACTAGACTGTTATCTAGTGTTGGACACTTTTCGTTCACTTGTGGTGCACTTTAGTACATTTGTTGTTATTTATCTCTATTACATATCTTGTTAGACCGATCTGTTAGCCCTTCTGGGTCTCCGGATCTGTGGGCGGTGGTCCCAATGTTCGGATTCTTGATGGGAGCTGAGGGTTCGGGCGCCGGGGTCGTTACAGTGGTATCAGAGCAAGGGGTCTATCAAGACTTGTAGTGGAAATAAGTAATAACATAAAGTCCCTTAGGAAGTACATGTAACACTGCTAAGCCACTGGATTTTATCTGTTAACTTCTTATTGTGTCTGTTTTGCAGAACATGCCGCCACGCTCTCGCAGGCAGGTTCGTGAGCTAGTGGAGCATCAGGAGTTCAAGTCGGACGAGTCAGTTGCAGCCGAGCATGTGCCAATCGATGCTCAGCCCCAGCAGTTCGAGCAGCCTGGGGACCCGTTGCCGCAGGGCGTTTCGTTGCAGCAGGGAGAGCGACAGTAGCAGCAGCAGCCGTAGTAGCAGCGGCAGTGGTTTCCGCTCCAACCCCCACCAGCTGTCATGGAGCAGTGGTGGAGAGCGATGTTCCAGGGTCCTTGGTAGTACCCGCAGTACCAGTAGTACCCCTAGTACCCTCAGTACTAGCCGTACCAGTAGATGCTGGCAGGAGGTCAGCAGTTTGTAGAGATGGCAGCAGAGGAGTAGCCACCACCGACCCCGTAGGCAGCACCAGTTCAACTAGAGGTACCCCCAGTGGTACGACAGCAGACTCCAGTTGCAGTGGCAGCACCCGAGGACCGCACGGTGCTATGGAGAGTTTTCTTCATCTTCGGTGTGACGGCCCTGGATACTTATGCCCATTAAGGCTCCATATCCAGATCTGCCTCCTGCGAATGGACTGAAGTCTCGCAAGGGATAGCTCACACAAGTGTCCAGTAAGAACATAAAAGACAACTACACAGTATAAGACACAAGAAAGTACATGTGCTCATACCTGCATATAATAATTTACAACTGTCCCATTACATTATTACATGTCCAATTAAAAAGTACAACTACCTGGGGCATACCCCGAGGGAGCACAAGCTCACACAACACTACTACAACATAACTACTGGAGGTACAAGTCTGACACAATGCCTCCACAAGTCGAACCAACGGTAAGCCCTGAAAAGAACTGTAGGGGAGTGAGCCTTAACAAGTCACATGCTCAGCAGGGGCTACCCAAAAACCTCAACAACTAAACAGAAGAGACCTCAACCCTAGAGGGTCTCACTGGCAGCACCAATAGCCAAACTATTTCATTCTCACAATAATTGAATTTAAATTGCAATTAAATATAAACACCTTAATCAAACATAACCTCAGAAGGTAAGAAGAAGCTACAGGACTAGTTTTGCACCACTAGTCCACACAACAACTGAAACGCCTAAGCCTTAAGCCTCACAGGCAAATCATAATAACAACTGGTCGCCTACGCTTTAAGCCACACAGGCAAGTCACTGCCTAGGCTGTAAGCTTCCCAGGCAAACCACAACCTCGTGGGTAATAGGACAGCCAACCAAGTGCTGGTCTATTAAACCCCAAACCACACTACGTCGGAAGCTACACACGAGATAATAGGACTGGCTACCACGAAGCCAATCCATAACACACTAAAACCATAATTGGAATCTTACCCGAGAAAGGGGAAAACATAACAAGTGGAAGGTCACACCACACAACCTTCACGGAGCACAGCTCCTCCACAACACCTGAATAAATTGGTACACTATGTACCATGAAAAACAAATAACCATAAAGGGTACGGGTACCTACCACCAAGTGGTACCACCACAAAACAGTACCCATATAAGGTACAGGTACCTGCTACCACGAGGTACCACTCCGGAAATCACAACCACACCAGCGCCACATACAAAGCACTCCACCACGATAAAACCTTGATATCACTGTGCCAACCACGGAGCACACCACAGAAGTCAAACCACAACCAGTGAGTCACCGCTCACAACTAACACTAGTAAGCCATTGCTCACAAAAATCACACTAGTGAGCCGCCGCTCACAAACCAAGACTTGTGGTAAAGCACGAGTCGGAAAGAACGACGCCACCACACGGGAACGAACTACGTGTTGATCAGGCTAGTATCCAACCTGGACAACACAACACAAGAACAACCTCTTAGTCTCGCAGTCACGGGCGAAAGGTCCAACTGCCGCTCCACAAGAACAAGTCAAACAACTGTGGAGACCAACCAACACCACACCTGCAGACACACAACTGCAGGTCCATGCCTGGCACCTCTAGGGACTCTGGCCTAAGCTCCCTAAAGTGAGGCACTGGAAAACAAGACTAGCTGGGGACCAGTGTCGACTACTGGTGTCCGTACCCCCAACTACGAGCGCGCTACAAGCGACTAAAAACAAGCTTTGGGAAGTCGCTGTCCCACTGCCGTCTTTCCCTCAGCCAGACGTACAACTCAAACAGAGGAGTGAGGGTGTCCAGGATAGACGACACAGACCACGATGGTACAACACAAGTACCGAGACAAACCCCGAGCACAACAAACACACGTGCCTGGCTCACAAAGAACCTGGGGTACCCGACTAGAGAGGCATTCTGGAATAGGCGCCAGACCACCACACTCGGCTAGCACAAATCACGATATATACATATATAGTCTTTATTTATAATTCACGATATACATGTGTTAGGATTAGCTTAACATCAGTCACCATGTGACCCCAAAGCTATCCTACACCAACATATTCATGAACCACAATCTCGCCTATCATCGGTCACCTCGTGACCTCCGTGGCTACACACACAACACCTAACACATAAATTAGTACAATATTCTTCGAAGGACAACAACAGACCAGAGCTAGGTCCACACATGACCTTCACTGCCCAATCACCTCAAAGTAATTACACAAATTACATTACAATAATCATAACGACGACCACTAGCCATGCACACACATGCATGACAAACAAATCATGAAACACCACAATGTCACGGCTAGGTTCACACAGGAACCTCACTACCCAATTACTATGACAAATCATAGAAATTACATTACGACAATGCGTGTGCCTACACACACCCAAACCACGTAAACTTCACACATATTACACAAACGACACGCCAACCACGTAAAGCATAATCACCTAGTGAGCACCGTGCTCTACGAACACTACATGTGCCAACGCACCACAAATCGGTGCCATGCACAACATTTAATAAATAATCGGATAAATGTATTTTAAAAACATGCATCAAAAGACCTCACGGCTGAGGTCGCGACATGGGGCTGTGTCGCCTTCAGAATGCGACGCCCCGACCTGTCGCAATAGGAAACCCTATCACGACGGGTCGGCCTGTCGCGACCTTGTCGCGACGGCAAGGTCTGTCGCCTTCATAGGCGCAAACCCTAATCCGGAAGAAACTCCACGGATTACCATTCAAAACATGATTAATTCTCATTTTACATGCTTTAATGGATACCCTAGCATGGTATCTAATGTTCTTTAAGCTTTAAACGAATCAAATCCACACCATGAGCATTCCACACAATCAAACGAGGTAGAAACACCCTACCTTCATGAAGAACACGAAAACCAGAGTTCTCTCGGCGTTTCCCCCGCTCCACGCGACGTCCTCGCGGCGAGAACACGCCCCACACATCTCCAAAACCTCGAACCATCCGGAAAAACCCCGCAGCAACTCCCCTTGGCCGAGCTGAGCTTCCCCTGCTCTGTTCGACTGGGGTTCCTTAAAAACGCACAGCAGTTAGGAATGCGACGCAGCCCTACGTCGCTACCTGAACGCGAAATAGGCGGCCGTCGCCTTATCAAGCCCGACGTCAGCAGGCCGCCCAGTGCACGACACTTGGCGTGCATGCAAACGTTGACCGCTTAACAGCAGTAACAAGAACGTGACCACCAGGGCTGTCGCGTTCAGAACGCGACGCACACCCCTGTCGCGTTCACAGGCAAAAAACCTGTGAGCGCTTTGGGCCCAATCTGACGGCCCACCAAGCCTCACAACGTGCGTAACACCTGAAACACACACTAATGGGCCACACATTGGCCACCAAACCCACTAAGCAGGGATCCACAAAGATCCAAAAAATGTGCGATGTTACATTCGGCCTCCAACTTTTTCTGGCGACCATGATCCAGACAGGGCAGAGAGTTGGGTCCATGAGCTCGAGCGCACCTTCGAGACCATGGACTGTGCAGAGCTGGATCAGGTCAGGTTGGTAGTGTATCAGCTGAAGGGGTCAGCCCACGAGTGGTGGAGAGCAATGAGGCAGACCGGTTTTCAGGGCAGGAGGCTGGACCAGATCACTTGGGCAGAGTTTCTGGTGGCTTTTCACGGCGAGTTCCTTCCCGACTACATTTGTCATGAGAGGAGGGACCTGTTCCACGAGTTGGTGCAGGGAGACTTGACCATGGGACAGTACCACCAGAGGTTTCTGCAGCTACTTCGACACGTTCCCCACGTGGCAGCTAGTGAGCAGGCTCGTACCGAGCGGTTCATTAGCGGGCTACATTCAGACTTGAGGTGGGCCATGGCTGGTTACCTCTGTGACACCTTGGCAGTGGCAGTGGCGAGAGCTACGGCCCTAGAGAGGGAGTTTCAGTTTTAGCCATAGTAGAGCGGGGGCTCAGGGAGGTCTTCTCCGTACCAGCGCCCTTCGGGTAGTCGAGGGAGTGTTTCCTCTTCTTCTTCTTTGGGGACAGGCGGTGCTGGCCTGACTTCGAAGTTGAAGAGGCTGTTTGCTCATGGAGGCAGGTGTCAGTACAGGCAGCAACAGCAGCGACATCAGTCAAAGCAGTAGCCAGTAGAGTAGTCGGTGCAGCAGGGAGCAGAGCAGAGCCAGCAGAACTCGAGTTGTTACCACTGTGGGCAGCCGGGTCACTACAGGCGAGAGTGTCCATTGAGGCAGCAGCAAGAGCAGCAACAGCAGGCACCTCAGTTTCAGTACCGTCTACCCCAGCCAGCGCAGCATCAGTAGCAGCACCAGGGTCAGTACCAGCAGCCACAGCAACAGCGCCAACAGCAGCACCAGGGTCAGTACCAGCAGCGCCAGCAGCAGCAGCAGCCTCAACGAGGACGTGGTCACGGTCGGGTGATGAACATCACCAGAGAGGAGGCGGAGACCTCTAATCTGATCGTCGGTATGATTCCCATCCTTGGTAGAGCTGCTAGAGTTTTAATTGATCCAGGTGCCACACACTATTTTGCTTCTGAGGAATTCTTTGCTTCCTTGTCCGAGTTTGCTCCGGGCGGGCCTGTGACCTTGCAGTTGAGCTGCCGACGGGTGACTTTGTGCGTACCCTTGGTTACTTGGAGGGTGTCACCATCGAGGTACAGGGCCACCAGCTACCAGCCAGACTGTTTGCCTTGTAGCTCCACGACTTTGATGCCATCCTTGGCATGGACTGGTTGGAGGCGCACTCTGCACTGGTAGATTGTCAGCGGAAGACTGTGAGGTTCGAGATACCTGGAGCACCTGTGCTTTGCTTTCGAGGTACCCAGTCTGTCCGCCGACCCTTTGTCTCTTTCTGTAGAGATCGACGCCTCATCCGAGACAGTTGTGTTGCTTTCTTGGCCTCTGTGTGTGTCTCAGATTTTGGTGAGATTTCTGTTTCAGATGTGCCTATGGTTTTTGAGTTTGCCGACGTGTTTCCGGAGGATCTACCTTGCTTGCTGCCTGAGCGGGAGGTAGACTTCTCCATTAAGTTGCTTCTGGGGATGATGTCTGTGTCCAAGGCACCGTACCGGATGGCGCCGGCGGAGCTGCGGGAGTTGAAGCGCCAACTAGAGGAGTTGCTTGCGTTGGGCTTCATTCGTCCTAGCCATTCACTGTGGGGAGCACCTATTCTGTTTGTGAGGAAGAAGGATGGCAGCCTCAGAATGTGCATTGATTATCGGCAGTTGAATCAGGTGACCATGAAGAACAAGTATCCTTTGCCTAGGATTGATGACTTGTTCGACAAGTTGCAGTCAGCTTCAGTGTTCTCGAAGACTGACTTGAGGTCAGGTTACTACCAGTTGCGGATCCGCGAGTCAGACATCGCCAGATCAGCTTTTCGCACCCGCTACGGCCACTTCGAGTTTGTCGTGATGCCTTTTGGGCTCACAAATGCACCTACAGTGTTCATGGAGCTGATGCACGGTGTTTTCCGAGAGTACCTGGACCGGTTCATGGTGGTGTTCGTCGACAACATCCTGGTGTACTCTGCGATGGCAGAGGAGCACGAGGTCCACTTGAGGCTGGTGTTACAGGCTTTGAGGAGTCACCAACTTTACGCCAAATTCAGCAAGTGTGAATTTTGGCTAAAGGAGGTGCACTTTCCAGGTCACGTTGTTTATGGTGCAGGTGTGGCAGTTGATCCCGCCATGGTTGAGGCCGTGGTTTCTTAGGGCCAACCCACTACAGTTGCAGAGGTTCGCAGTTTTCTGGGGCTGGTAGGCTACTACAGGAGGTTTGTGTAGGACTTCGCCAGAGTTGCAGAGCCTTTGACCTGGTTGACCCGGCGGGAGACTCGGTTTGTGTGGATAGCAGAGTGCGAGCGCAATTTTCAGAAGCTAAAGAGTCGGCTGACTTCAGCTCCGATACTTGTGGTACCTTCTGGCAGCGGCGGCTTTGTTGTCTACACAGACGCATCAGGTACTGGTTTGGGTGCTGTGTTGATGCAGCACGGTCGAGTAGTTGCTTATGCTTCTCGTCAACTGAAGAAGCATGAGCAGCACTACCCGACACACGACCTGGAGCTTGCAGCGGTCGTGTTCACCTTGAGGTTGTGGAGACACTACTTGTACGGTGAGGTGTTCGAGGTTTTCACAGATCACCGCAGTTTATAGTACATCTTCACGCAGAGAGATCTCAACCTCAGGCAGTGCAGGTGGCTTGAGTACTTGAAGGACTATGGCTTTACCCTTTCCTATCACTTGGGAAAGGCTAATGTCATAGCAGACGCTTTGAGTAGGAGAGCCCACTTGAGTTCTTTGTTGGTTAGACACTGGAGACTTCTGGAGGACGCCACTCAAGGTGTGTTCATGCCATCTAGCCTCTGGGAGAGAGCAGTGTTGGCCAGCATGACAGTTCGTCTGTTGATATACCAACAGGTGCTTGAGGCGCAGAGTGCAGACACAGACTTGGCAGATGTGTTGTTGTTGCCTGAGGTGGTGCTGGACGAGGACATCAAGGTTCGGTTCAGAGACAGACTCTACGTTCCAGAGGATGTCAGAGTGGAGGTACTTGATGAGGTACACCGGTCGCGATACTCTATTCATCTTGGCTCCACCAAGATGTACCATGACTTGAGGGTACTCTTTTGGTGGCCTGGGATGAAGAGAGATATCATTGAGTTTGTTTCGCGCCGCCTTACCTGTCAGTAGGTGAAGGCAGAGCACCAGCGTCCTGGTGGTGAGTTGCAGTCACTTCCCATTCCTGTGTAGAAGTGGGAGCACGTCACCATGGACTTTGTTTCTAGCTTACCTCTAGCTTACCTCGCACTTCTCAGGGGCACGACAGTGTTTGGGTCATCGTCGACAGGCTGACGAAGACTGCTCGCTTCCTTCCAGTCAGAGCAGCATGGTCAGTAGACAGACTGGTTCGGTTGTTTATGGACAGAGTAGCACCTTTGCACGGAACCCCAGTCTCTATTATCTCTGATAGAGATCCGAGGTTCACTTCTCGTTTCTGGCGCAGCTTTCAACAGGCACTTGGCACTGAGTTGAGGCAGAGTTCAGCCTACCACCCACAGACAGACGGGCAGTCGAAGAGGACCATTCAGACCCTCGAGGACTTGTTGAGAGCGTGTTGCCTAGACTAGGGCGGCACGTGGGAGTCGCACCTTCCCATGGTGGAGTTTTCTTATAATATTAGCTTTCACTCCAACATCGGGATGGCGCTCTACGAGACTCTGTATGGTCGACTGTGTAGGACACCGTTGCACTGGCACGATGTTGGCGAGAGGCAGTTGGTGGGTCCAGAGTTGGTGCATCAGGGTGCACACACCGTGAGGTTGATCAGGCAGAGGTTGCAGACAGCGCAGAGCAGGCAGAAGAGCTATGCCGACGTTCGCAGAAGGCCACTTGAGTTTGAGGTCGGCAACAAGGTGTTTCTTCGGATCTCTCCCACCAAGGGCGTTCTCAGGTTTGGGAAGAGGGGCAAGCTCAGCCTAAGGTTTGTTGGCCCTTTTCTCATCCTAGAGCGGGTTGGCGAGGTCGCTTACCGGTTAGCTCTTCCGTCTGAGTTGGCAGGTGTCCACGACGTCTTCCACGTGTCGCAGCTGAGGAAGTACATGCCAAATCCATCACATGTACTCGACTACTCGCAGTTAGAGGTCACCCCCGACCTGTCCGTGTCGGAGTACCTAATCAGCGTGGTGGACCGTAGGGTGCAGCAGCTTTGTAGGAAGTAGATCCCGCTCGTCAAGGTGGTTTGGGAGCACCGCGCCGGTGGCGAGGCCACTTGGGAGCGTGAGGACAAGATGTGGGAGCAGTTTCCCTACTTGTTCGAGTGACAGGTACTTCGTTACTCTTTCTTCCCCTAGTTTCACCCTTAATTTTGAGGATGAAATTCATTTTTTTGTTGGTTAGATTGTAACATCTCGTTACCTTTAGGGGTTAGCTCTCCCGGTTGTGGTCGTGACATAGCACCCATCACGTTGGTAAGGCGACGTAGGTGACCGTCGTGTTCTGGTTGGGAACACATCGGCTGCCCTTGTCGCAACAGGACCCTGATAGCAGACTGTCTCCTTGTCGTCTTGCTATCGGGACAGTTGCACCACGTGTCGAAGTGCATGCATGAATGCGACATGGTTGGCCGTCGCGATCTTGCTGTCAGTTTTGCATGCACGTCATTTAGGTGGTTGACTGGCTGACTGTTCCAGATCACGACGCAGGTGGATGTCGCGTTAGCATTGGTAACGCGACGCCTAGGTCCGTCGCGTTCTTACTGTCTGTGTTTGAGTTGCTCTGGGCAAGAGCAAAAACCCCTTTGGCCTTTCTTTTGGTGGTTCTTCCCTCCAGCGATTTCCGAAGGTTGGTGTCTCCGTGGGGTGTTTGGGAAGGCCTTGTGGGGTGTGTTTGCATTGTATAGGTAAGTACTTGGATTTATTGCATGGTTGTGTGTGTGTTTCTGCTTCTTCCTCATCTTCCCCTTCTTCTTCTTGCATGGTGGTTCTTCTTCTCTTGGTGCATGAAGGAGGAGGTCAAGCTCGGTTCATGGGCGGCACATGGAGCGTTGGAGCTCGGAGATGGAGGGGTGCTAGCCTACGAGAAGGCCCAGCTAGGGTGGTTCTTCAAATTGAGGTAGGGACCCAAACCCTCCACCTAGTTCTTCATGCTAGGTTCCAAACCCCTTTTTCCTAAGCCTAGAAATCTTGCTAGGTTCTAAATATGCTTCCTGTAGGTGTTTGCATGCTTGGTTTGATTATGGGGTGTTGAGGGTTTCATAGTTGTGTGAGGCCCATGTGAGAGTAGATGTGCCTTCCTTGGCATGCATGGAGTTTCTTGAGGGTGGTTTGGTGTTAATTATCATGTTTCCTTCGTGTGGCATGCTCACCTCCCCGTGCTTGTACCGTTTGTGGCTTTTGGAGGGTGTGAGGTTGCCTTGTTAGGCACTCGGCTGTGGTCGGGACGGGTTTCCCAGTCGTGACCAGGTCGCGACGTATCGGTGAGTCGCGTTCACTTGAGTGCGCCCCTAACCCGCCGCGTCTTGCTAACGCGATGGGTATGTGGCCAGCGTTGAGGAGTTCGGGGTCTCGCTGGATCGCAACCGCCACCGCCATCGCGATGAGATTGCGCGACAAAGTGCGTGTCGGGTTTAGGAGACCAGGGCTTGCCGTCACAATCTTATCGTGACGGGCTCAATGGTCGCCTTCGTGTTTCCTTGTCGTGACAGGCAGAACCGTGGCATTCTGGTCGTGACGAGCCGATATGTCACCTCTCTGACTGAGAGCCGACTGTCGACCTATTGTGTTTCTATTTCCACTGCTACTCTGGTTTCTTGGCACCTGTGTTGTTCCTAGTGCAGTGCTACTCTAGTCTCTTCGCCCGGTGCTCGGCACTTGAAGGCTTGTCCACGAGATAGGTTGTTACCATTACCTGGGACCCCTTGCCCCGCGCATTTGTTAGAGGGACTTCTCCGGGTGGCGGGCGTGCTCAAGTCACGAACTTGGAGCAAAAGGGGAAAACGATGGGGACAGTGGCGTGGAGTTGTTTGTAGAGCTCTCTTAGCTGGTCTGGTTCTCCGAGGTAGTGTGGTGCTCTTACAGTGCGGACCAGCTAGTCCTTTCTCACTGCCTCACTCTACATGGTTTCAAAACCATTTAGAGGGGTCAGGTATGGGACCATAGTCCGACAAGACTACGGCAGTTGTGTTTGTTCTTAGTTCCGCGTCTCACTCCGACGGGAGGTGCTAGACATGGACCGTTGGTCGAGGGTAAGGCACGTGGCGCACCTGACCGGCTGACTAGTGTAGTGTCCTGCAGCTAGTGTGCTTGTCCAGGCAGTGTCTATTGTCTGTGTTTACAGCTGGGTTCTTGTGGTGCCTTGGTTTACATGGGTTTTTCGGTCCCGCTGTGTAGCCTAGACCGACGACTGTGTAGTTTCTTTCATGCTTCATCACTTGACTCTATTTAGTAGAATAGACTTTACTGCTTTATTTATTTATTGCACTTAGTTCTATTCTGCTGTTAGAACCAGTAGGAGATTGGTAGTCCCTACTGGGCTTCTTTGTGAAGCTCACTCCTATTTTGTAGGTGAGACTTCACAGCAGCTCCCTCCACGGCGAACTGAGGAGACAGGCCCGCAGTAGTTGGAGTCTCTAGTGGCAGTGTTCCCCCAGCAGTTGTACTTCACCCTCGGGGTATGCCCCTAAGGGATGTGTTCTTTCCCGTTTATTTCAGCACTTGTACTTTATTTACTTTGGGATTGTGCTAGACTGTTATCTAGTGTTTGACACCTTTCGTTCACTTGTGGTGCACTTTAGTACGTTTGTTGTTATTTATCTCTATTACATATCTTGTTAGACCGATCTGTTAGCCCTTCCGGGTCTTCAGATCTGTGGGCGGCGGTCCCGATGTTCGAATTCTTGGTGGGAGATGAGGGTCTAGGCACCGGGGTCATTACACTTGGTGTCGCGACCCAGATCGCGACAGCCCGATATGTTGCCTTGGTGTGAGGAAGCGACGCCCACCCTGTCGCGTTCTGGACGTGACAGGGTGACTGTCGCCTTCTCATTGTTTTCCATCCGTGTGTTATGGGAGGTCCCAGGTGGTCACCTGGACCTCTGTCTGTGGTCACGACAATGATTTTGTCGCGACTTGTTAGCGACAGTTCCCCCTGTCGCCTTCTGACCCAGATCGCGACAGACAAGGTGTCGCCTTCAGGTGGCGACAACCTGTGCGTCGCCTTCTCAGACTGAGAGGGGACTTGGCGACCTATTTGGAGTTTCCTTCCACTGTGACTCTATTTTCTTGGCACCTGTATTGTTCCTAGCATGGTACTACCCTAGTCTTTTGCCCGGTGCTAGGCACTTGAGGGCTTGTCCGCGAGACAGGTTGTTACTGTTAACTGGACCCCCAGTCCCCGCGCGCCTATTTGAGTGAGTTCTCAGGGCGGCGGGTGAGCTCGAGTCACGAACTCTGGTAGCATAGGGGAAAACGGTGGGGACAATGTCGTAGAGTCATTTGTAGAGATCTTTTAGCTGAGTCTAGGACGCCGAGGTTGTTTGGTGCTCTTCCGGCGTAGATCATCTAGTCCTTTTCTCACTGCCTCACTCTACATGGTTCTGGAACCATGTAGAGGGGCCAGGCGTGGGACCGTAGTCCGGTCAGACTACAGCAGTTGTAGTTGCTTTAGTTCTGCGTCTCACTCCGACGGGAGGTGCCAGACATGGACTGTCAGTTGAGGGTAAGGTGCGTGGTGCACTTGACTGGTCGACTAGTGTAGTGTTTCTGTGGCTAGTGTCTCTGTCCGAGCAGTTGTTTATTGTCTGTGTTATAGCCTTGGGTTCTTCCCAGTGCTGTGGTCTATACGGGTTTCCGGTCTTGACTTTTAGCTTAGACCATTGACCGTGTAGTTCTTTACGCTTCCGCACTTCACTCTGTTAGTAGGATAGATTTACTGCTTTATTTAATTATTGCACATATAGATCTATTCTGCTGTTAGAACCAGTGGGAGATTGGTAGTCCCTACTGGGCTTCTTCGTGAAGCTCATTCCCTCTTTTACAGGTGAGACTTCACAGCAGCACCCTCCGCGGCGGACTGATGAGACGGGGCCCTAGTAGACGGCGTCTTCCGTGAGCAGTGTTCCCCAGATTTGTGTACTTCACCCTCGGGGTATGCCCCTAAGGGACCTGTTATCCCCTTTACTTTCTGCACTTGTACTTTGTTTACTTTCGGACTGTACTAGACTTGTACACTATGTTGGACTCTTCCCTTCACCTGTTAGTACTTTTTAGTGCATTTTGTTGTTACTTACCTCCGTTACATATCTTGTTAGACTGGTCCGCTAATCCTTCCGGGTCTTCGGACCCGTGGGCGGCAGTGTCGATGGTCGGATCCTTGGTCGGAGCCGGGGGTCCGAGCATCGGGGCCGTTACAGTGGTATGAGAGCAAGGGGTCTATCAAGACTTGTAATGGAAATAAGTAATAATGCAAAGTCCTTTAGGAAGTACAAGTAACACTATTAGCCGCCGGATTATTATCTGTTAACTTGAATGTTAGTCTGTGTCGCAGGACATGCCTCCACATAGACGCAGGCAGGTTTGAGAGCTAATGGAGCATCAGGTCACCGAGCCGGACGAGTTGGTTGCAGCCGGGCACATGCCAGTTGATGCTCAGTCCCAGCAGTTCGAGCAGCCTGGTGTTCTGTTGCCATAGGGCATCCCATTGCAGCAGGGAGCACAGTAGCATCAACAGTGGTTTCCACCCCCGCCCCCGCCAAACGTCATGGAGCAGTGGTGGAGAGCTATGTTCCAGGCCCCTTGGCAGTACCAGTAGTACCAACATATGTCGGTAGGAGGTCAGTAGTTTGTAGAAATGGCAGCAGAGGAGCAGCCACCACCGACCCCGCAGGCAGCACCGGTTCAGCCAGAGGTACCACCAGTGGTACGACAGCACCTGAGGACCACACGGCGCTTCTGGAGAGGTTTCTTCATCTTCAGCCTCCAATGTTCTATGGTGACTATGATCCAGACAAGGCAGAGAGTTGGGTCCATGAACTCAATCGCTCCTTCGTGACCATGAATTGTGCAGATCAGGATCAGGTCAGGCTTGCAGTATATTAGTTGAAGGGGTCAGCCCACGAGTGGTGGAGGACAGTGAGGCAGACCAGTTTTCAGGGCAGGAGGCTGGACCAGATTTCCTGGGAGTAGTTCTTAGAGACCATTTGTGACGGATCGGGGTATTTATGCCCATTAAGGCTCCATATCCAGATCCGCCTCTCGCGAACGGACCGAAGTCTCGCAAGGGATAGCTCACACAGTGTCCAGTAAGAATATAAAAGACAAACCACAACAGTATAAGACACAAGAAAGTACATGTGCTCATATCTGCATATAACAATTTACAACTGTCCCATTACATTAATACATGTCCAATTAAAAAGTACAACTACCTGGGGCATACCCCGAGGGAGCACAAGCTCACACAAACTAACTACTACACAACTGCTGGTGGTACAAGTCTGACACAACGCCGCTGCAGGCCAAACACTCGGCAAGCCCTGAAAAGAACTGTAGGGGAGTGAGCCTCAACAAGTCACTGGCTCAGTAGGGGCCACCTAAAACCTCAACAACCAAACAGAAGAGACCTCAACAAGACTCAACACCAACAGCCAAACCATTTCATGCTCACAACATTTATATTTAAATAACAGCTTAAACAGTAATTGATAAACAAAAGCATATTCCTTATAAAGAAAGAGGAACCACAGGCTAGTCTGCTCAACAACTGAAATGCCTAGGCCGCAAGCCTCACAGGCACATTATTCTAACGACTGGTTGCCTAAGCTACAAGCTTCACAGGTAAATCTCAAGTACGTGGGTAACAGAGCTGCTAACCAAAAGCTGGCCCTTTATACCCAAACCACAATATGTCGGAAACTACATACACCAAGTAACATGATCGGCTACAGCGGGCCAATCCATCACACATGAAAACCATATACGGTAGCTTACCTGAGGGAGGGTGAAGCACATTGTGTGGAAGGTCACACCACACGACCTCCACGAAACACAGTTCCACGTCAACACCAGAAAGACTGGTACACGACGTACCACCACAAACCATTACCCACACAGGGTACAGGTACCTATTACCACAAGGCACCAGCACAGAAACCGCAAGTAAACCAGTGTCGTAACAGGGCATACCATAGCAAGCTAAACCACATTTGTGGTGAGTCAATACTCACCATCTATAGCTGAAACTGTGCCACCACTCGGGCACACCACAAGCCACAATCGCAATCACAACTGTGCCAACACCAGGGCACACCTCGAACGAGTCAAACCTCGACTACGAGTCACAAACTCACGAACCAGAGCCAGTGGCAAAGCACGAGTCGGAAAGGAACGACGTCACCACAACCACAACTGGAGCTAACAAAGCACGAGTCGCGAAGAACGACGCCACCACACGGGAACGGTCTACTGGATGATCAAGCCAGTATCCAACCCAGACAACACAACACAAGAACAACCTCTCAGCCTCGCAGTCACGAAGCCGCTCCACGAGAACAAGTCAAACAACTGTGGAGACCAACCAACACCACACCTGCAGACACACAACTGCAGGTCCATGTCTGGCACCTCTAGGGTCTCTGGCCGGAGCACCCTAACGTGAGGCACTGGAAAACAGGACTAGCTGGGGACCAGTGTCGACTACAGGTGTCTGAACCCCCAACTACGAGCGCGCTACAAGCGACTGCACACCCACCAACACAAGCCGCTGCCCTACTGTCGTCTTTCCCTCAGTCGGACGTACAACTCAAACACCGGAGTGAGGGTGTCCAGGAATACGACACAGACCTCAACGGTACCACACTGTACCGGGACAAACCCCGAGCACAACAAACACACGTGCCTGACTCACAAAGAACCTGGGGTACCTGACTAGAGAGGCATTCTAGAATAAGCGCCGGACCACCACACTCGGCAAGCTCAAACCACGATATATACACAAACACTTTCTGTTACCGATCACGGTACATATGTTAGGAAGAGCTTGTTCCAGTCACCCTGTGACTTACAAGCTAACTACACAATCACACACATAAACCACATTAATAATAATACCACGACCTGTCATCGGTCACAAAGTGACAGTGAAGGTTACACTAAACTGACGATAATCATATAATAATCACACTTGTATTTCACTAATTATTCATCCAGAATAACCTATAAGAGATTCTAGAAGATCGAGGCTAGGTTCAGACGTGAACCTCATCGCCACAACACCACAATAATTAATATATAATAAACATGATAACGTACGATGTGCCATGCATATACAAACCACTTGCACGACATCAAAACCCTGTGATATTTCACAACCTCATAGCCGGTAAACTGACCTCAAAAGGCCCATGCTCCAAGAGCACCACAGGTGTTAATACACCGCAACACTTATAACAAGAATGCCATTAAAAACACACTGTGCACATGCACAGGTTGGCGGCGACATCGATTGCCGTCCAAAGGATATAGACGACAATGTCCCTTGCCGTCAACACCAAGTAAGCGACCACCACTTGGCGTTTACCCACAATCAACGGCTAGATACCTAGCCGTTAATCTCCCAACGAAGAACTCTGCGTCAACCGATGTTGACGTCAAGATCTTCACTGCAGAACCCGCCAGAACACACAAAATGGCCCTAGACCGATTGCACGGGCAATCTAGCCATAAATACAATAGAAAAACAAGGGGAAACACTCCCCC
This sequence comes from Colocasia esculenta, assembly GCA_014218235.1. Lineage (NCBI taxonomy): Eukaryota > Viridiplantae > Streptophyta > Magnoliopsida > Alismatales > Araceae > Colocasia > Colocasia esculenta. The sequence goes on along the minus strand of CM024762.1, from coordinate 89,264,331 downwards.
TTACATGTATATACCATAATTAAACCAGAGAAGAAGATCCAATACTTGGATCGATCAAACCACCCAATTTCCCGGCATGGTAACCCTTTTCCCAAAAACACAATTAACAAGTAATCTATACAAACGGAGCATGACAAATTCAAACAAGAGAAGTCAAGGGGTCCAGTCCCTACCTCATAAACGCAAATAAACTCCTAAAGAACTTCAAATCGCGCCGAAACCCCCAGGAGCTTCCCGCGAACACCACCCTCCAATCCGTCATTCCCCGCCCGATCTGCCGCTACTGCGCGCATCACGGCCTTCCCACGTGCTCCCGTCAACTGCCGGAAGTAGTGAAGAGGCACAAAGGTGAAAGGTGGGGAAAGAGGAGAGGAGAAAATGGGGAAAGAAGAAGGCTCGGGTTTACCTAAAAACACAGGCGCCTCAGGTTAACGTCAACCTCTGCGCCGCTAACCAAACCGCCCCAACTAGGCGTCCACATCGCTCGACGCCAAGTTCAAGCAATAAAACCCATTAAAATAAATGGTAGACGTCACATCGATGGACGCCAAAAACATGTTAACGGCAACCCATGGCCGCCAACACAAAGTCGACGTCACCCACCTGGACGCCAACCCACTGTTGATGTCCAACGTACTGAACACCAACACAGACCCATAACCAAGCCCGGTAAGGATCTAATAAGAAACACACAACACTAATGGGCTTCACATTGGCCACCAAACCCGCTAAACCTGGATCCATGAGGATCCGAAAATGCGCGACGTTACATTATTATCACCTAAAAAGAAATGTCGTCCTCGACATATAAAAAAAATCACAACAACCCGGATTATCACCTAAAAAGAAATGAAACCATATACAGAACAAGAAGGATACTCTTTCTCTGCATCAGCCTTTCAATTCATCTATCCATTTCCATCCTTGCTTTGTTCTTTTCTTTTCTTTCAATTCATTTCACAATTACTATGTTCTGTCGATTCCATTACCTTTCCTTACTTTTCAGTTGTAGACGATTCTACCTTGCCAATGATGCTTTATCTCCTTGAACTGAACCTACTTTCACATTTTTCCAGCTGTGTTTGCAACATTTCTTTCGGGACCACTTTACCTTTCTTGAGTATCTTACACTGTAATACTCTATCATGCCATAAGCTTTCCAAACTTTTTTTTTGAATTTTGATGCCATTTTCTTTTTTTTATTATCGCTGCTTGCTGTTATTCTGCCTCATCTGCATTTACATTCGCAACTGTCACCTCTTCAAAGAAAACCAATCACCATCTTTGAATTTCCTGTCCTTTTCATATTATTCTGCTCATACCATTTCAAGTCATCTCTGATTGAAAACCATAATAAACTCTGCTCCTTTATTCCACTGGGCAAAACTTTACACTTTCTTCTTATCCCAGCAAATCTTAAACAATCTGTGGATATTAAATCTTTCTTGTTTCAGTTTCTGCTGCGCTACTCTGATCACACCGAACAATTACTTTCTTCTAACTTCAACTGCATTCATTTCTAACTTTAACTGCTTCTCAAATCATCTCATTCAATTAATTCATGCTGAAAATATTATTGCAATTTCTGACCTGCCAAACCACTATTAACATGCTTCACTCTTCATATACCTTTCTTGCTTTACTGACATTCTCTGGCTAATCTCATAATTCTGGGGCATAAACTTTCCAAATATTACTTAATCAATCTGCTCCAGCATTAAACCCTGAAATATCTTAACAACAGTTCACTTCTGTTCAATTAAATCATTTCTTTGCACCGATATGCAAACTCTAACTGACATTTTCTGACTCATCTGATTTTATTTACTTCATCATTTGCTAAATTCTTCCTTTCTCTGGTCCATATTTCTTCTTTATCTAAACTGCCAATCATTCTAATCATAACATCTTTTCCGCAAAATACTTCTCTTATTCATTATGCTGCCTGGCTAATCTTGCTGTACCATTCATACTATAAATCTTTCTGGTATTTAATCATCCTTCTTTAAAATACAGCAAAAACTCAAATTTAAATAACAATTTCTTTAAATATAACAACTTGCTCTGTCTGCTTCCCTTATTCCATTAAATACTATTTTCTCAAATAACATAAATATTGCAATATGTCTTGCTGTTTTTCTCAACTCAATATTTATTAACTGCTTCTCCATTAATGCACTTCTTTCCATTCTATTTCATTTGCTTTGAACTCATTCTAACATGCTTAACTTTAATTTTGATTTTCCTCGAACTGCTCACAGTTACTAACTTTCACTGCTCTTATCTTTAGCACAACCATCTTTACTAACTTTTTCTGAAGAATTCCTCATAACTTGTCGTTTATCAACTAAATATTTCTCTTATGCAATTCTTAGAAAATCTCTTTACACACTAATTCTTCTTTTCTTTCTTTCTTTATTCAACTGATCCTTTTTGTACATATTTGTACAAATCCTCATATCAAACTTCATATTACCATCACTATTCATAACAACATTTTTCTCAAATTTCCGATCTCAGGTACACTTAATCATCACTATTCTTTTATGTACCAGTACCTCTTTTAAAGCTGATCTGCTTTACTTAATCATGTCAAACTCTTCATAATACTAATCACATTCTCATTCACACTGTTTCTTGATATCATCTGACTCAGATCTCTGATGCCACAATACCTCTGCTGAGGTTCTCAACTATATTTTGCACATTTAATCACTTCTAACACACACACTGATCTGATCCTCATGATCTTGTTACCATATACCTGTCTCTACTAACTCTGTATTTCATTATAACTTACTTACAAAATTCCATATCCAAACTTATTAATCTCCTCAATTCCTTTAACTGCAAATCTTTAACAACCAAATCATTCTATCACAAACTAACACACTGGTATAATCACACAGATTATACTACCTCTAATCACATCAACTTTCAACAACTGCTAACAACTGCCAAATTCTCAACTCAAAAACACATTTTACAAAACAAAAACTTAAACAAATACCACTTTAACCAACACAAAACCGCAGACTTACTACCAGCAGTGGACATTAATTCATGTATTGGGACATTGTAACTTCAATGTCTTTTATTCTGACTGGACATTGCTCTGATACCAACTGTGACGGACCGGGGTATTTATGCCCATTAAGGCTCCATATCCAGATCCGCCTCCCGCGAACGGACCGAAGTCTCGCAAGGGATAGCTCACACAAGTGTCCAGTAAGAATATAAAAGACAAACCACAACAGTATAAGACACAAGAAAGTACATGTGCTCATATCTGCATATAACAATTTACAACTGTCCCATTACATTAATGCATGTCCAATTAAAAAGTACAACTACCTGGGGCATACCCCGAGGGAGCACAAGCTCACATAAACTAACTACTACACAACTGCTGGTGGTACAAGTCTGACACAACGCCGCTGCAGGCCAAACACTCGGCAAGCCCTGAAAAGAACTGTAGGGCAGTGAGCCTCAACAAGTCACTGGCTCAGTAGGGGCCACCCAAAAACCTCAACAACCAAACAGAAGAGACCTCAACCCCAGAGGGTCTCACTGGAAACACCAACAGCCAAACCATTTCATGCTCACAACATTTATATTTAAATAACAGCTTAAACAATAATTGATAAACAAAAGCATATTCCTTATAAAGAAAGAGGAACCACAGGCTAGTCCGCTCAACAACTGAAATGCCTAGGCCGCAAGCCTCACAGGCACATTATTCCAACGACTGGTTGCCTAAGCTACAAGCTTCACAGGCAAATCTCAAGTACGTGGGTAACAGAGCTGCTAACCAAAAGCTGGCCCTTTATACCCAAACCACAATATGTCAGAAACCACATACACCAAGTAACATGATCGGCTACAGCGGGCCAATCCATCACACATGAAAACCATATACGGTAGCTTACCCGAGGGAGGGTGAAGCACATTGTGTGGAAGGTCACACCACACGACCTCCACGAAACACAGTTCCACGTCAACACCAGAAAGACTGGTATACGACGTACCACCACAAACCATTACCCACACAGGTACAGGTACCTATTACCACAAGGCACCAGCACAAAAACCGCACGTAAACCAGTGTCGTAACAGGGCACACCATAGCAAGCTAAACCACATTTGTGGTGAGTCAATACTCACCATCTATAGCTGAAACTGTGCCACCACTCGGGCACACCACAAGCCACAATCGCAGTCACAACTGTGCCAACACCAGGGCACACCTCGAACGAGTCAAACCTCGACTACGAGTCACAAACTCACGAACCAGAGCCAGTGGCAAAGCACGAGTCGGAAAGGAACGACGTCACCACAACCACAACTAGAGCTAACAAAGCACGAGTCGCGAAGAACGACACCACCACACGGGAATGGTCTACTGGATGATCAGGCCAGCATCCAACCCGGACAACACAACACAAGAACAACCTCTCAGCCTCGCAGTCACGGACGAAAGGTCCAACTACTGCTCCATGAGAACAAGTCAAACAACTGTGGAGACCAACCAACACCACACCTGCAGACACACAACTGCAGGTCCATGCCTGGCACCTCTAGGGTCTCTGGCCGGAGCACCCTAAAGTGAGGCACTGGAAAATAGGACTAGCTGGGGACCAGTGTCGACTACTGGTGTCCGAACCCCCAACTACGAGCGCGCTACAAGCGACTGCACACCCACCAACACAAGCCGCTGCCCTACTGTCGTCTTTCCCTCAGCCGGACGTACAACTCAAACACAGGAGTGAGGGTGTCCAGGAAGACGACACAGACCTCAACGGTACCACACTATACCGGGACAAACCCCGAGCACAACAAACACACGTGCCTGGCTCACAAAGAACCTGGGGTACCCGACTAGAGAGGCATTCCGGAATAGGCGCCGGACCACCACACTCGGCAAGCTCAAACCACGATATATACACAAACACTTTCTGTTACCGATCACGGTACATATGTTAGGAAGAGCTTGTTCCAGTCACCATGTGACTTACAAGCTAACTTACGTAATCACACACATAAACCACATTAATAATAATACAACGACCTGTCATCGGTCACAAAGTGACAGTGAAGGTTACACTAAACACTGACGATAATCATATAATAATCACACTTGTATTTCACTAATTATTCATCCAGAATAATCTATAAAAGATTCTAGAAGATCGAGGCTAGGTTCAGACATGAACCTCATCGCCATAACACCACAATAATTAATATATAATAAACATGATAACGTACGATGTGCCATGCATATACAAACCACTTGCACGACATCAAAACCCTGTGATATTTTACAACCTCATAGCCGGTAAACTGACCTCAAAAGCCCGTGCTCCAAGAGCACCACAGGTGTTAATACACCGCAACACTTATAACAAGAATGCCATTAAAAACACACTGTGCACATGCACAGGTTGGCGGCGACATCGATTGCCGTCCAAAGGATATAGACGACAATGTCCCTTGCCGTCAACACCAAGTAAGCGACCACCACTTGGCCGTTTACCCACAATCAACGGCTAGATACCTAGCCGTTAATCTCCCAACGAAGAACTCTGCGTCAACCGATGTTGACGTCAAGATCTTCACTGCAGAACCGCCAGAACACACAAAATGGCCCTAGACCGATTGCACGGGCAATCTAGCCATAAATACAATTGAAAAACAAGGGAAACACTCCCCTTACATGTATATACCATAATTAAACCAGAGAAGCAAGATCCAATACTTGGATCGATCAAACCACCCAATTTCCCGTCATAGTAACCCTTTTTCCCAAAAACACAATTAACAAGTAATCTATACAAACGGAGCATGACAATTCAAACAAGAGAAGTCAAGGGGTCCAGTCCCTACCTCAGAAACGCAAATAAACTCCTAAAGAACTTCAAATCGCGCCGAAACCCCCAAGAGCTTCCCGCGAACACCACCCTCCAATCCGTCATTCCCCGCCTGATCTGCCGCTATTGCGCGCATCACGGCCTTCCCACGTGCTCCCGTCAACTGCCGGAAGTAGTGAAGAGGCACAAAGGTGAAAGGTGGGGAAAGAGGAGAGGAGAAAATGGGGAAAGAAGAAGGCTCGGGTTTACCTAAAAACACAGGCGCCTCAGGTTAACGTCAACCTCTGCGCCGCTAACCAAACCGCCCCAACTAGGCGTCCACATCGCTCGACGCCAAGTTCAAGCAATAAACCCATTAAAATAAACAGTAGACGTCCACATCGATGGACGCCAAAAACATGTTAACGGCAACCCATGGCCGCCAACACAAAGTCGACGTCACCCACCTGGACGCCAACCCACTGTTGATGTCCAGCGTACTGAACACCAACACAGACCCATAACCAAGCCCAGTAAGGATCTAATAAGAAACACACAACACTAATGGGCCTCACATTGGCCACCAAACCCGCTAAACCTGGATCCACGAGGATCCGGAAAATGCGCGACGTTACACCTTTCACGGCGAGTACTTCCCTGACTACGCTTCCCCTGAGAGGAGGGACCAGTTCCATGAGCTGACGCAGGGAGATTTGATTGTGGTGCAGTACCACCAGAGGTTCATGCAGCTTCTTTGACACGTCCCCCACGTGGCCACAAGTGAGCAGGCTCACACCGAGCGGTTCATTAGTGGGCTACGCTCGGAGTTGAGGTAGGCCATGGCTGGTCACCTTTGCGACACCTTGGGGTTGGCAGTGGCGAGAGCTACCACCTTGGAGAGGGAGTGTTGGTTCCAGCCACAGTAGGGAGGAGACTCGGTGAGGTCTACCCTGTACCAATGACTTTCGGGCAGTCGAGGGAGTGTGTCTTCTTCTTCTTCTTCGGGGATAGGCGGTGCTGGCCTGACCTCAAAGCTGAAGAAGTTGTTCTCTCGAGGAGGTAGGCGGCGTTACCAGCAGTCACAGCAGTAGTGACGTCAGCCAGAGCAGCCAGTGGAGCAGTCTGTGTAGTAGGGAGCAGGGTAGAGCCAGTAGGGCACAGGTTGCTTTCACTGTGAGCAGCAGGGTCACTTCAGGTGGGACTGTCCATTGAGGCAGAGGCAGCAGCAGTTGGCACCAACTCAGTACACTCAGCAGGCACCTTAGGCGCAATACCCGCCACCCCAGCAGGCGCAGCGTCAGCAATAGAACCAGGGCTAGTTTCAGCAGCCGCAGCAGCGCCAGCAGTAGCCTCAGTGAGGACGTGGTCATGGGTGATGAACATCACCAGAGAGGAGGCGGAGGACTCTAATCTGGTCATCGGTATAGTTCCTATCCTTCGTAGAGTTGCTCGTGTTTTGATTGATCTGGGTGCCACGCATTGTTTTGCTTCAGAGGAGTTCTTTGCTACTTTGACTGAGCTTGCCCCGGAGCGGACCTGTGACCTAGCTGTTGAGCTTCCGACGGGTGACTACATGAATACTCTGGGTTATCTAGAGGGTGTCACCGTTGAGGTACAGGGCGACCATCTACTAGCCAGACTGTTCGCCTTGCAGCTCTACAACTTTGATGCCATCCTTGGCATGGACTAGTTGGAGGCACATTCTATGCTGGTGGACTGTTAGCAGAAGACCGTACGGTTTGAGATACCTGGAACACCTGTGCTTTGCTTCCGAGGTACCAGATCTACCCACCGACCTTTCGTTTCCTTCTGTAGAGCTCAGCGCCTTATCTGAGATGGTTGTGTAGCTTTCCTTGCTTCTATGAGTTTCTCGGATTTTGGTGAGCTGTCTGTTTTAGATGTGCATGTTGTTTGTCAGTTTGCTGACCTGTTTCCGGAGGATCTACTTGGTTTGTCGCTGGAGCGGGACGTAGATTTCTCCATTGAGTTGCTTCCGGGGACGATGCCTATGTCCAAGGCACTGTACCGGATGGTGCCAGCGGAGCTGTGGGAGTTAAAGCGCCAACTCGATGAGATACTTGAGTTGGGCTTCATTCGTCCGAGCCGTTCGCCGTGGGGAGCGCATGTCTTGTTTGTGAGGAAGAAGGATGGCAGCCTCAGGATGTGCATCGACTATCGGCAACTGAATCAAGTAACAGTGAAGAACAAGTATCCATTGCCTAGGATCGATGATTTGTTCGACTAGTTGCAGCCAGGTTCAGTGTTCTCGAAGATCAACTTGAGGTCGGGCTACTACCAGTTGAGGATCAGCGAGTCAGATATTTCCATATCAGCCTTCCATACCTGCTACAGCCACTTCGAGTTTGTCGTGATGCCTTTTGGGCTTACGAATGCACCAACAGCCTTCATGGAGTTGATGCACAGCATGTTTCGAGAGTACTTGGACCGATTCTTGGTGGTGTTTGTCAACGACATCCTAGTGTACTCAGCGATGGCAGAGGAGCACGAGGTTCACTTGAGGCTAGTGTTGCAGGCATTGAGGAATCACCAACTTTACGCCAAATTCAGAAAATGTGAATTTTGGCTAAAGGAGGTGCATTTCCTTGGTCACGTGGTTTCTAGTGCAGGTGTGGCGGTGGATCCCACCAAGGTTGAGGTCATGGTTTCGTGGGGCCAGCCCACTATAGTTGCAGAGGTTTGCAGTTTTCTGGGGCTGGCAGGCTACTATAGAAGGTTTGTGCAGGACTTTTCCAGGGTTGCTGAGCCATTGACCAGGTTGACCAGGAGAGAGACCAGCTTCGTGTGGATAATAAAGTGTGAGCAGAGTTTTCAGGAGCTGAAGAGCCGGCTGACTTCAGCTCTGATCCTTGTTGTACCTTCTGGCAGCGGCGACTTTGTTGTCTACACTGACGCTTCAGGGACTGGTCTTGGTGTCGTGTTAATGCAGCACTAGCGGGTTGTTGCTTATGCTTCTCGTCTGCTAAAGAAGCATGAGAAACACTACCCGACGCATGACTTGGCGCTTGCAGTGGTCGTATTCGCACTGAGGTTGTAGAGACGTTACTTGTATGGAGAGGTGTTCGAGGTTTTCACGGATCACCGGAGCTTATAGTATGTCTTTACACAGAGAGATCTGAACCTCAGGCAGTGCAAGTGGGTCGAGTACTTGAAGGACTACGACTTTACTCTTTCCTATGACCCGGGAAAGGCTAATGTCATAGCAGACGCTTTGAGTAGGAGAGCCCACTTGAGTTCTTTGTTGGTTAGACACTGAAGGCTCCTGGAGGATGCCACTCGAGGGGTGTTTTCACCGTCGAGACTCAGGGAGAGAGCAGTGTTGACCAGCATGACAGTTCGTCCAGTAATATATTAGTAGGTGATCAAGGCGCAGAGTGCAGATGCAGACTTGGCAGACGTGTTGCAGATGCCAGAGGTCGAGCTGGATGTGGATAGTGAGGTCAGGCTTAGAGGCAGGCTCTACGTTCTGGAGGACGTCAAGCAGGAGTTGTTGGCTGAGGTGCACAGATCGAGGTACTCTATTCATCCTAGTTCCACCAAGATGTACCACGACTTGAGGGGACTCTTTTGGTGGCCTGGGATGAAGAGAGATATTGCTGAGTTTGTTTCTCACTGCCTTACCTGTCAGCAGGTGAAGACAAAGCACCAGCGTCCTGGTGGTGAGCTGCAGTCGCTTCCCATTCTCGTGTGGAAGTGGGAGCACATCACCATGGACTTTGTTGCTAGTTTACCTCGTACTTCACAGGGGTGCGACAGCGTTTGGGTGATCGTCGACCGACTGATGAAGATAGCTCGTTTCTTTCCAGTCAGAGCAGCGTGGTTAGTGGACAGACTCGCTAGGTTGTTTGTGGACAGAGTGGTGCCTTTGCATGGGACTCCAGTCTCTATCATCTCAGATAGAGATCCAAGGTTCACCTCTTGTTTCTAGCATGGTTTTGAGAGGGAACTTGGCACCGAGTTGAGGCTGAGTTTAGCCTATCACCCACAGACAGACGGGCAGTCAGAGAGGACCATACAGATCCTCGAGGACATGTTGAGAGCGTGTTTCCTTGACTAGGGCGGCACTTGGGAGTTGCACCTTCCCATGGTGGAGTTTGCTTATAATAATAGCTTTCACTCCAGTATCGGGATGGCGCCCTACGAGGCTCTGTATGGCTGACCGTGCAGGATATCGTTGCACTGGCATGAGGTTGGCGAGAGGCAGCTACTAGGTCCAGAGATGGTGGGCAGTGTGCAGACACAGTGAGGCTGATCAGATAGAGACTGCAGACAGCATAGAGCAGACAGAAGAGCTACACGGATGTTCGCAGAAGGCCACTTCAGTTCGAGGCAGGCGACAACGTGCTTCTTCGGATCTCACCTACCAAGGGCGTTCTCAGGTTTGGGAAGAGGAGCAAGCTCAGCCCGAGGTTTTTTGTCCCCTTTCCCATCCTGGAGCGGGTTGGCGAGGTCGCTTACAGGTTAGCTATTCCGTCTGAGTTGGCAGGTGTTCACGACGTCTTCCACGTCTCGCAGTTGAGGAGCTACATGCCAGATCTGTCGCACGTGTTAGACTACTCACAGCTAGAGGTCGCTCCAGATCTGTCAGTACCAGAGTACCAGGTCAGCGTCGTGGACCGCAGAGTGTAGCAGCTGTAGGAGGCAGATCCCGCTCGTCAAAGTAGTTTGGGAGAATCGCATTGGTGGTTGATGATCAGATTTTCCCCATATAATTTAAATGAATTACATATCTATTTTGATGATTAACAAAACTAAGACAATGTACATCTCTAACATATTTTCTATGAGATTTGAGCACAGGAAATCTAACAAAGCAAAACAAGCTAAACTGGTAAGTATTCTTCATTCTAGCAATTTAAAGTTCAAAGCATACAATTTTCTAAGTACTCATCGATTTTCTAGTTGTTATAACGATTTTCTTGGGATCATAACGATTTCCTCATCCACATCGATTTTTAGTTCTATAACGATTTCATAAGTCATTCCAATTTGTTTAGATTTTTATCTCATAACGATTTCAAAAGTATCTTATCGACTTTGAGATCGCAACGATTTGCCTCATAACGATTCGCTAAGAGATTGCAATGATTTTCCTCTCATAATGATTCACTAAGAGATCGCAACGATTTGCCTCTCATAACGATTCGCTAAGAGATCGCAATGATTTTCTCTCAGAACGATTTGATAAGTGTGCACATTGATTCTGAGCTCATAACGATTTGGTTATCGCATCGATTTCTTAAGTGAGAACAATGATTTGTTCTCACAACGATTTCTTAAGTGAGAACAACGATTTGCTCTCACAACGATTTCGGTCTCACAACGACTCGTTAAGTCTCATAACGATTCGATAAGTTACACAACAACTCAGTCACTGTAACGATTCATTAAGTTACATAACGACTTGATCGCCGTAATGATTCGATACATTAAAACAACTATTTGTTCACTATATCGACTCGATAAGTGAAACAACGATTTGCTCATAATGATTTGCTGATAGTATCATAACGATTTGTCTCTACAACGATTCGGTTTTTAATGCATAATGATTTGTGTGTACATCAACTTGCTTATGAATGTATAACGATTCACTTGAATAACGACTCATCAACACAACGATTTCATAAGTGATGATCATATCGATTTCATGGTATATAACGACTTGATATTCAAACCTATTCTTAGATAGTTTGAAAAGTCAAAGTCTTCTCTTGCTTTTCTCTCACATCCATGCATTTATTATGACTGAACATATCACTGCACTGCATGCAAACGATATGTTCTATTTTCATGCTTATACTATAAACATCTTTTTAGAAGAATAGAATGGAATTTCCATTTCAGTATAAAATCTTTCTTAACGTTGACTAACACCGAGAGACAGCTTAGCTATCCATCGTTTAAGCTTTTAATGCGTGCAGGTCTCTGACAGCACATCTCGATACAACGTTGGATATAATAGAAGCCGAAGGATATCAAAGAGGATTCTCTCTCTTTGCGTGTATGGAAAGCTAACGACCGTTGACTGAAAGCTCTACAGTGCCATGCAGTCTAACGTAAACAAAAGCTTAGAGATAATGGACACTTCAACGTTCAATTTTCAAATGGAAGACATATATAGAAGACTGAAGCTCCATAAACACAACACTTACGATAATCTTTGACAAGTTTTTTGGGAGTATCTGAAAGAGTGAAGTTTCACTCCTTTTCTTGTCTTGCTCTTAGCTCTCTGCATTCATTGTGTTAGCCTTGAGAGCTTCTGTGTACTGAGAGTGTTCCTCATCATAGATCTTTCCCTCTCAGTCGTTGCTTCAGATCGAGCATTGGTCTTTAAGCTTGATCTAGGGGCATATCATCCCTTGAATACATTCCTATGTTCTTTCCCTTCGTGTAGAAGGAAGACCTGGTGGTTTCCAGGGTGTTTGTTTCCCTTCGTGTAGAAGGAAGACCTGGTGGGTTCCAGGGTGTTTGTTTCCCTTCGTGTAGAAGGAAGACCTGGTGGGATCCAGGGTGTTGTAATTCCTCTTCGGGTTGTGAAGAGAAGACCAGTTGCGGCTGGGTGTTGAAGTGTCCTTGAGGGGGACTGTACCCTTGGGTAGTGAAATCCTGAGGAATTGCTCAGGGACTGGACGTAGGACTCCTGTAGAGAGGAGATCCGAACCACAATAAATCCTTGTGTAGTGTGATTGCTTTGTGTGTGTTTGTTGTTAACTCTCACTAACACTAACATCTATCGAAGTGTGTTTTGTGTGATTGTTTTTGTGGACAGGTTTTAAAGTGATCAAAATTTTAACATCCCATTCACACCCCCCCCCCCTCTGGGCTAGCTAACTGAGCAACAAGTGGTTTCAGAGCTAGTCTCTTCGACAAAGAAGAAGATCCAATGATCTAAAGAGAAAAGATCAAATGGTAGCCCAAGGTCACTTCGAAGGTCAGTCAGTTAACAGGCCACCACTGTTCGATGGTGAAGACTACACATACTGGAAGACAAGAATGGAGTTCTTCTTACAAGGACTCGACTATCAGATCTGGTCGATTGTTGAAGAAGGTGACCTTCTAGTCACAAACGAAAAGGACAAGTGGACTGAAGACGACAAGAAGAAGATCTCTTTAAACTGCAAAGCCAAGAGCATCTTGTGTTGTGCTCTTAGCAAGAAGGAGTTCAACCGCATATCAGCCTGCAAATCCACTATGGAAATGTGGGAGAAGCTAAGGATCACATATGAAGGTACTGACAAGGTTAAAGAAACCAGAATAGACATTCTGGTAACACAGTATGAAAGGTTCCAAATGCAGCAAGGAGAATCCATTACTCAGATGTACAGCAGATTCACCGATATCACTAATGGGTTAGCTGGTCTGGGTAAGACTTATCAGATGGGAGACATGGTGAGGAAAATACTCAGCTCCCTACCTGCCTCGTGGACTCCAAAGGTTACAGCAATAGAGGAGGCTAATGACTTGAAGATAATGTCATTAGAGAAGCTCATTGGGTCCCTCATGGCCCATGAAAAAAATATGGAAAGGTTGGGAGAATCTTCTAGCAGAAAGAAGCACTCCAATGCACTCAAAGCAGAAGAAGACGAATCAGAAGAAGGCTCATACAGCCAAGAAAGCATGAACATCAGTGAAAATGAAGAAGTAATGTTGTCCAGAAGATTACAACAAATACTAGCTAAGAAAAAGAAGTATCAGTCCGGGAGAAGATACTTCAAGAAAGGAAAAGACCTCAAAAGGTCTGAAGTCAAGGATTCAAATAAAAATGAACCAATCTGTTATGAATGTAAGAAGCCCAGACATATCAAGGCAGAATGTCCAAAACTCAAGAAAGCTGAATTCAGAAAGAAAGATGGTTCCAAGAAATTTAGAAGGTATAAGAAGAAAGCTATGGCAGCAGCTTGGAACAACAGTAGCGACTCGGACAGCGAGTCAAGCTCAAGCAATGAAGAAGAAGAAGAAGCAAACCTGGCATTCATGGCCAACATCGAAGACAAGGTAACATCAGACTCATCCTTTTCTTCATGTAATGAATCAGATTCTGATAATTTGGAAGAAGCCTTTAATGAACTATATTGTAAATACAAAGAAGTATGTAAACTACTAAAAACAAGTAAGAAAAACATCGCATGTTTAGAAAATACCAACTCATATGTAAAATCTAAAAATGAGCAAATGGAAAAATAAATTATGGAACTAAAAAGAAGAAACGATTTGTTATGTGAAGATCTAAAAAATAAAAATGAATAGATAGTTAAACTAGAAAAACAAGAAACTCTAGATGAACTTGAAAAGGAGATTAACACACTAACTGAAGAAAATGAAAAGCTATTAAGTACATTAGATAAATTCACAAATGGAAAACCATCACTAATACTAAAAGGAGCTAGACGGTCAGGTAGAAAGAAACATGGATTAGGATACACACCTCTAGATAATAAAGAAACAATAATACATCCTAAAACATATCCAACACCAAAGTTTATAGCTGAACAAGACACAACATATAAATCAAATTTTAAATACATTCTGAATGAAAAGATAACTAGAATATCATGCTGCAGTCATTGCAACAAGTTAGGTCACATCAAAATGACATGTCCAACTAAACATAAAAAATAGGTAATTAAGAAGAAAATGGATGATACTAACCAATCAGGACCTAAAAGAACTTGGGTACCTAAAGCTTAGTGTCTTCATTGCAGGGAAACCCTCGAGCATCTAAATGGTATTTGGATAGCAGATGCTCAAGGCATATGTTAGGAAACAGAAAGTTATTCTCTCATCTAGAAGTTGAAGAAGGCATAGTCACCTATGGAGATAATGGAAAAGGGACTGTGATAAGCAGTGGATCAGTAGGCAGCAAAGGCAAAACAGTGATTGAAGATGTGTTATGCATCAAAGGACCGAAGCACAACCTCATCAGTATCAGCCAGCTGTGCGACAAAGGACATCAAATCAGATTTCAAGAATCAAAGTGCAGCATTATGAAGGATGGTGCAGTCATCTTTGAAGCCAAAGAGAAAAGAACATGTACGTACTTTACCTAGAAGAATTAAAAGATCAGGATATCTATCTGGTCGCAAGCAAAGAGCAGTCAACTGAACTATGGCACAGAAGACTGGGCTACTGCAGTCTGGATGGAATGAGAAAGTTGATCAAGAGAAGCTTGGTGGAAGGCCTACCCAAAGTTAGCACAAGAATGGATGGTGTTTGTGGGCCATGTGCAAAAGGAAAGCACACTAAGTCATCCTTCAAGTCGAAGTCTGTAGTAACAACCTCAAAACCTTTAGAAATCTTACATATGGATTTATTTGGGCCAACGCGAACCACAAGTCTTAGAGGAAAGAATTTTGGGTTTGTTATAGTAGATGATTATTCCAGGTTCATATGGGTTTCTTTCCTAGAACACAAAGATGATACCTTTGACAGTTTTGTAAGCTTCAGCAAGAAGGTACAGAAGGATAAGAAGTATAGTATCATTAGTATTCGATCAGACCATAGAGGAGAATTCTAGAATGAGAGATTTGCTAAGTTTTGTGATGATCAAGGCATAGAGCATAATTTCTCAGCGCCAAGGACACCACAGCAAATGGAGTTGCTGAGAGGAAGAATAGAACTCTATTGGACATGGTAAGGACAATGCTATCAGAATAAGATTTGCCAAGATATTTTTGGGCCGAAGCAGTTAACACAGCATGTTATATCATCAACCGAGTCATGATCAGGCCAATCCTGAAGAAGACTTCATATGAGCTATACAAAGAGAAGAAGCCAAAGATCAGTCATTTCAGGACATTTGGATGTCCATGTTTCATCCACAACAACGGCAAAAGAGACCTCGGTAAGTTAGATGCTAAATCAGATGAAGGTATCTTCATGGGGTATGCCTCTAAACCTAAAGGATATAGAGTATTTAATAAGCGTACCTTGTTAATTGAACAATCAGTGCACATTATTTTTGATGAAACTAACCCTTCCTTGAAAGAGGAAGAAGATAGTGATATTGATGATGCAGAAAAATTATCCAAGAAATTAAAGGATATATCTATTGAGGACAAGGAAGGTCCACCTTTGGAAGACCTGCAACAAAAGGACAAATCTCATGATAATCTTCCAAAATAATGGAGGTATAAGAAAGATCACCCTCTAGACAACATCATTGGTGATACGTCAGTTGGGGTAAGAACCAGAGGTAATGTAATTCCTTGTGACTATCTAGCTTTTGTTTCACAAATAGAGCCTAAGACAGTCAATGAAGCTCTTACTGATGAATCTTGGATTTTAGCCATGCAAGATGAACTGAATCAGTTCAAGAGAAACCATGTGTGATCACTTGTTCCTAGACCATCAGGTCATCCAATGATTGGCACCAAATGGGTGTTCAGAACAAATTGGATGAAGCTGGTGTGATCATAAGAAACAAGGCCAGACTGGTAGCTCAAGGCTATTCTCAAGAGGAAGCATAGATTTCGATGAAACCTATGCACCAGTAGCTAGACTTGAGGCTATTAGAATTTTACTTGCTTATGCATCTGCATTAAATTTAAAACTCTTTCAAATGGATGTGAAATCAGCATTTTTAAATGGTTTTATAAAAGAAGAAGTTTATGTGGAACAACCGCATGGTTTTGATGACATGGATTTTCCGGATCATGTATTTAAATTGCATAAAGCTTTATATGGTTTAAAATAAGCACCTAGAGCATGGTATGAACGATTAAGTGCATTTCTATTAGATCATGGTTTTATTAGAGGAAAAGTATATAGCACACTGTTCATTAAGTCTAAACTCAAAAATGTGTTACTTGTTCAAATATATGTTGATGATATAATATTTGGATCTACTGATGAATCTCTTTGCAAGTATTTTGAGAAGCTAATGCAGGGAGAATTTGAAATGAGCATGATGGGGGAGCTTAACTACTTCCTTGGATTGCAAATCAAACAAGGAAAGAAGGCTCACATATTTTTCAAGCCAAATACACAAAAGAGCTGCTAAAGAAATTAGGTTTTGAAAATGCCAAGCCACTGTCAACACAATGAGTACATCAACAAGATTAGACAGTGATACATATGGTAAGAAAGTAGATCAGAAGCTTTATAGAGGTATGATAGGCTCTTTGCTTTATTTAACAGCAAGTAGACCTGATATATTATTTAGTGTTTGCATGTGTGCTAGGTATCAGGCAGACCCTAGAGAGTCTCATTTAATTTCTGTCAAGAGAATTTTTAGATATTTGACTAGAACTCATGATTTAGATTTATGGTATCCAAAGTCATGTGAAATCAACTTAGTAGGTTACTCTGATGCTGACTACGCTGGATGCAAAATAGATAGAAAAGCACCAGTGGTTGTTGTCAAATTCTTGCAGGATGTCTGATATCATGGTCCTCAAAGAAGCAAAATTCAGTAGCACTGTCTACAGCTGAAGCTGAGTACGTGGCTACTGGAAGTTGTTGTATACAACTTCTGTGGATTAAGCAACAACTTGAGGATTATGGACTCAACATCAAGACAATTCCTTTGTTGTGCAACAACACCAGTGCAATAAATCTAACCAAAAATCCAGTACAGCACTCAAGAACTAAACACATTGAGGTTAGATATCATTTCATTCATGATCATATAGCAAATGGTAACATAGATATTTCTTTCATTGATAGTAATAATCAGTTGGCAGATATCTTCACAAAGGCCTTACCTGAAGAGAGATTTACATCTCTTATAAGGGAACTAGGCATGTGCAAATTGTGAAAGACTTATCTATATGAAAACTGAAATATTGATTTTCAGAATATCAACTACTTTTTCTCCCTAAATTTAAGCAAAATTCCCCAAAAATAGCCTGGTTGTTAATATCCTTGACGGTTCGTTATTTTATAAGGTTTTATTTCTCTCGAACTAGTCAGTTTGTCGTTTTCTGTCTTTATGGCGCCTCAGATTTCGAAAAGTCACTTTATCCTTGATTCTTATATCCCGAAATCTGTGTCGCAACGATTCACTTACCACCTTCATCTCCCTCTATCTGCCTGAGGTGATACCCTATCGACTCTGGCATCGACTCCCTGAGATTTCAAGCTTCCAACTCCTTCCTGCGAGAAAATTCTTGAGGGTTTCTGCTTCACCTCTCCTCCCAATCATCCAAAAACTTTCCCTATTAAATTCCATGGCCTCTTCTGGTGTTTCCAACAGTGTCAGGGGCTACGGAGCTGAGTTTCTCATTGCAGAGCAGCAAGAAAGATTTACCTCAGTGAAGACGAAGCTTTGTGGAAATAAAGTTGTAGACGTTGCAGATTTGCAGAAGAATGGCATGGGCAGTGTAGTTGCAGCAATGGAAAAGATGAAGTGGTCAAAGATAGAAACTATATTGTTGGGTTGAGTGTGTTTTGAAATTTCCTAAAGTTATATTTTAATGATGACCAATGAACATCACTCATACTTTGATTTTGATGATGACATATTGTGATCTTAATGATGACAATATTGTGATTTTAATGATGACATATTGTGATTTTGATGATGATATGTTGAACATGTTATACATTTTATACATATCACAATAATGCTTAAACAACATGTTTTTGATGTTTAATATCTCATATGTTAATGATAATATCTTGTACTAATGATTTATGTGTTAAATTTGTAGGTACATATAATTTTTGTCATGGTAGTGTCGACACACCCATTGGTGGTGTCGACACTAGGTCAGAGTCCCTGAAGCAATTTCATGAAGACAGAGTCAAGTGTGTCGACACAGCCCCTGGTAGTGTCGACACTAGTCCCAGATTCCAGAAGACCCAGTTGCCTGACTGGGACAGTGTGTCGACACAGCCATTGGCAGTGTCGACACTAGTCTCAGCTCCCAGAAGTCCAGTTTTGCGTAAATGAGTGTGTCGACACACTCCCTGGTGGTGTCGACACACTCGGCTGAAACTCAAAAACGTGAATTTCTCTGGACACGTGGCTGCTTGGGAATTAGGGGATTTGACCTAGGTTTCCGTGCCCATGCACCCCAAGGCACTTTATGAACATATGGGGCTATAAATACTCATGTTCCTTGTACCCCAAAGGCAAGAGAGCCCATACACTTCAAGAAGAAGCCTGTTGGCGGCTAAAAGGGGCTTTCCAGATCTTGCTCCATCTCCAGAAGTTGCAGGCCATCCTTTCAAGAGGAAGGACGTGGGAATCAAGGGGAATCTCTGGAGAGAAGCTTGTTGTGCTAGGCAAGGGAGCAGATCCAACTGAAGAGGCGCAGGAGAAGAAGGATTTTTGGCATTTCAGATGCCATCAAAGCATAGCATCGCCAATTGAGGAGAATCTCCATCGATTTCCATCAAGGCTCCTCAATTGAAGCGTCTGCAAGGCCTCTTCATTGAAGAACACTCATTCTACATCCATTTCTCACTTCAGAGTTTATTCTTCTTTATTTCGTCTATGAGATTTGTGCATGAAGTTTGCGCAAATTTCTGTGTACGAATTTATCTTGAATCAGATCATTGCTAGAGGATCTGATTTCTGTTGTCTTTGTTCTAGCTTGTGTTTTGGGAGCCGTCGAGCTCTGGTTTATGAGTCATCGCACTCACGGTGTGGTTTGAGCCGTCGTGCTCAATTTGGAGTCGTCGTGCTCCGGTTGTTGTTTGAGCCGTCGCGCTCAGTTTGTGAGTCGTTGAACTCAAGGTTGTTTGGAGTCGTCGTGCTTCAGTGTGTGTTGTACTCTTTTGAGTAGTGGAGCCTCACTGTGTGAGGGGTGGATGTAGGAATCACATGGTGTGATTTTCGAACCTCCTAAAAATCCTATGTGCAATGGTTTGATCTTCTTGTCTGCGCTAGATGCTTGCATAGGATTTTGCACTAACACTATTTGTTGAATTGCTTCACACATCATCTACACACACTCACACTTCAGATCAGTAAATTGTTTGGGTGAATTGATCTCTGATTCGAAGCATTTTTTTTAAATTGCTTGAGCTTCCGCATTAATTGGTGTCAGATCTATTCAACCCCCCCTTCTAGATCTGATCCATCCACCCATTCGATCCTACAATTGGTATCAGAGCGGGTTAATATCTATTTCTGATCTGATTTCTTTGCTTCTGTTTGATCTCTGTGTTAATTACTTGAATTGTTTGCTTGCCCTTTCATTATCTCATTTTAATTGATGGATTCTCAAGGTTTTATTATTGAAGGCCATTCCATCAATAGGCCACCCTTCTTCAATGGGACTGACTATTCTTATTGGAAGAATCGCATGCAAGTTTTCCTTAGAGCCCAGAATTATGAGATTTGGAGGGTAGTTGAGGTAGGTCCTTATGAGAACCAGGGAGAAGAGGAAACCTGGACAAGGGAACAAATTAGGAGGGCCACCCTAAACTACAGTGCCATGAACATGGTTCAATGTGCAGTCCACCCAAAAGAGTACTCAAGAATCTCCATGTGCAAATCTGCTAAGGAGATGTGGGATAAGCTTGAGTTACTTTATGAGGGAACATCCCAAGTTAAAGAAACCAAAGCAAATATTCTTGTTTCTGAATATGAATTATTCATGGTGAAATCTGATGAATCAATTTCTGAAATGTTTGCTAGGTTCATGATTATTGTAAATGGACTGAAGGCTCTAGGTAAGGACTACACTGATGCTGATTTGGTAAGAAAAATATTGCGCTCTCTATCATCCAATTGGCACACAAAGGCTACAGTAATTGAAGATTCTAAGGATTTATCCAAAATCTCTTTGGATGAACTCATAGGATCTTTAATGACTTATGAAATAAATCTGAAGAGAAGTGAAGAACACATGCTTAAGGCTAAACCAATAGCACTTAAGGCTTCATCAAGCAACAAAGAGAAAATCAAGAAAAATCAAGTTCTGATGAGTCTGAGTCTAATGAGGATGAACTTGCCATCATGACTAGACAATTCAGAAAAATTTAAAATCAAGAAGAGGAAAATTCAATGGAAAGAAAAAATATTCTTCTAGTAAAAGGAATGCTTCTTCTTCAAATTTTAATGATAGCAGAAATCAAAAAATTGATGAAGATATTGTTTGCTACAGGTACAACAAGATAGGACACATGAAGGGTGAGTGTCCTGAGATCAAAAAGGACAAATACAAGAAGAACAACAAATTGAAGAAGCCAAAAGCCATGATTGCAACTTGGTCGGATGAAGACCAAAGTGAGGATGAAGAAGAGAACTCTTCAAGTTCAGCAAATGAGGAGTTATGCTTTATGGCTAACAGCATTGATGGAAAGGATTCACAAAGAAAAGGAGAAAAAGAAATTCACAAGCACTTAATGGCAAAGAAGAGCTTCAATGAATCCAGAAAATCAACAATTCAAAAGACTTTGGCTCTAACAGCACATTCCATGAGCTCAGAGCATTCTGCATCCTCTTCAGAACACAAGAATTCAAATGGGTCTACAAGGTCAGGTAAATCAATTACAGATCCATTTATATATTCTAATTCTGATTCTGATGCAGATGAAAGCATGTCTTATGTTGAATTGATTGAATTCTGTGAAAAGATGCAAAATCTTAATGCAAAGTTGTACAGTAAGAATAAAGATTTGAAAAAGACTTTAAAACATTGCCATAAGGAAAGTGAAAATTTGAAAAACACACTTGAATTGTTCCAGAACAATGATAAAGATCTTTCATAAGAAAATGAGAATTTGAAAAACGAAGTTCAGAAACTGAATTCTGAAAAAGAAAGTTTGAAAGATAAAATCAAAATTTGTGAAAACAAGCTGTCCAAGTTGAAAGAAAATCATGATCAGTTGGAATATGAAAATGTTGATTTGAAAGAGGAAAATGGAAAATTGATTGATCTCAATGAAAACTTCAAATTTGATAATGATCAATTAAACAAACAGATTTCTAACATGGCTCATGATCATCAAATAAATGAGAGATACAAACAACTTGTTGAAGAAAATCATCATTTAAAGAGAAAGATTGAATGCTTGTTGAATGACAAACCATTAGATAATGATTGTAGCAATTTGAGTAATAAATTGCTGATTTGGAAAAACAAATTGCTCAATTTGAAAATGAAAAGAACAATATGAAAAATGGTTTGGATGTCATGCTAAACAAGCTTCAAATTTCAGAAAAAGAAGTTGTTGTATTAAAAGCTGAAAAACAGAAGCTTCAACATGAATTGAAGAACACTATAAACACAAGTCTTGCTTCTGTGAAAACTAAGAAAAATGAAAAGAAAACCACAATAACTTCTGTTAAAACTACTGTAAATAAGAACTCTGCTATTTCGAATAAAAGATTAGTGAAAGTTCATGTTCAGAAACAGACAGAGAAAAAGAAAAATGCTGATGTCAAGAAGAATCATCTACTTCCTCCATCAGTCCAAAAAGCTCCAAGGCAAGTTCCAAATTCACATCATGCCAAGAGCCACCAAAAAGTACCTCCTTCTCCTCATGGAAAGCCTCCTCACATGAAAAGGAGAACCCAGCAAATGCATACATGCCAAGGTAAGTACCAGGTAAGAAATGCTCTCATTTGCTTTAACTGTAATAAACCTGGTCATCTTGCCAAACATTGCTGGATTAGAAATCAAAATTTCAATAAACATGCCAAATCAGTCCAATGCTTTCATTGTTATAAAATTGGTCATATTTCTAGGGACTGTTGGTACAGAAATGATTTTGTTGTGCATGCTCAGAAATTCCAGTCTAATGCATATGCTCATACACATAGGAATAAATATCATGTTCATACTGAAAATGTTCAGAAATTTCATGTGTATAGGCATAGAAATGTTGCACAAAATCATTATGTTTCTGCTTATATTAAAAATCTAAAAATTAGAAAACTTCATGAAAACATAGATGCATTGAGCAAGGGAAAAAGAAAATTTGAAACTAATTCTGCTCATAGTTCTATCAATGAAAGAAATGCATCTATACAAAAAATAAAAGCATTTTGGATTCAGAAATCTTTGTTGCACTCTAACATTGATTTCATTGCAGGACCCAAGCAAGTGTGGGTCCCAAAACTAGCTTGATCAGCAAGCTGAGGGGTCTTGCAGCCATACATTGTAAATGGATTCAAGATATTGGCTGTGCAAGGCAAGAAATGATTGGAGAACACAGGTAAAATCTTTGAAAAACAATTGAAGTTCATTCTGGTAAAACTTCTTTATCATTTCAAATTTGAATTGCCTGAATTGAAATGAATGTTTAATTTTTATCTGAACAATAAGAAATGTGTTTCAATGGTACTCCCAACAATGAACTTTGTGTCATTACAATTGGAATCATGTTTGTGTTATCATGCTTGCATAACTGTGCCCATGATTCTGTGTGCATATCAACTGCTTTGACTTTTTGGTATATCAAATGATGACATGTGGAAAAACAAGTTACGCTTGTTTGGAAGCTATCATTATGCGTGAGTAAAATTCTCCGCCAAGTACCAGAAGTCATGTTATGTTTAAAGCTAATTGTGTGCATAATCATGTGTGAAGTGCTTGCTAGCTTTTTCATTCCATGCACATATTAAGGGGGAGTAAATTTGAAAAAGTGCAATTAATGTTCTCGAAAATGCAATGAATTTCATGCTAAAACTAAAGAATAATTGACCTTTTTGCAGTGACTATGTGGTATATCAAATGGTGAAATGTGAAAGGACAAGTTAGGCTTGTCTGGAAACTCTCATCATGCGTGAGAAAAACTCTCCGCCAAGTATCAATAGTTTTTTTTCTACATAAAAGGTCATCAAGAAAAATGAAAATCTCAAAAACTTTATTTTAAGTCTTTGAAACATTTCTCCGTCAATAAATTGCCTGTTAATGCATGCTTGATCATGTTTATATTCTTTCTGTGCAAACTACTTTGAATGAACATATTTGAATTGCTTAAATGATCATTTCATATCATGCATATTTTATGGGGAAGTGAGTCAAAAGAATCTTTGAGTGAAATGCTGAAGAAATATTCTTTCACATCTGATTTATCATCAACTCCCATTCAGTTTGTTGACAAATGTTGTCACGTCCCGAGAATTTCGCAGCGGATAATAGTTCGAATAATTCGAGTCGATATTTCGAGACGTGGACAGCCGGAAAATAAGCCTCTAGCTAGCACGCACTAAATGTGTATCAACACAACATCATAATAGGGCCCATATGTTGAACTCAATATAAATTGTATTCAAAGTGGAAACTATTACAGGACTAAGACTCAATAAAACAAAAGTACATGATACCTCACTTCCTACTACAACAATCTAACACTCGAAATAAACTAACTATAGGTAGACTCATAATTGGAACGCTCTTCACTCGGACGCATTCCCATCCTCGACTTGCTCTTCCTCTTGAACTTCATAGTCACCTAGATGGGGTAAAAGTAGGGAATGAGCAAACTAGCCTAGTAGGATTTATATCTCAATGTGCGGGCAATGATATAAGTGATTAGCATTTTAGAACTAGGTAAGCACGATGAATGTCATGATATGCATGTGCGAATAAAACTCATTAAAACACGATACATGAAACAAGCTAGAGAGAGTGATTATGGTAGAACAAGAGTTGTGAACAAGGTGATGAGATAGAACTAGCAATAGATCACTTTGTACAAGCACGCAAGATTTCAATTGATGTCAAGAACGCAGGATATCACTAATTGCATTAAATGCAGGATGGCCATATCAAGCAAGCAAGCAAGAATGTACTCAAGTCTAATCACGTAGACGAGAAAAGATCCATCAAGAATGTACACCAGGACACATGTATGTGGTATTGTATCTAACATTCAACAAGAAAGAAAGTACTCCCAGCGCAGATGCAACGCCAGTAATCATTATACCCCATGGTTAATAGTATATTTATGACTCTCCGTCATTGGGGCTAGACTAGAGCCCTTGGACACACGCCGTGCCCTGTCAGCCATCTCATGAAAATTTTAAATGTAGATACCCACAGTCATTAATAATGGCCAATGAGAGTTTCAATAAGTAAGCAGGTGTAATGTCATGTCCATGATGATGATGGGAACAAGTAATAGGTAATTGAACATGATTTCATGATAACAATGGTCAAGAGATAAATTCGGCAGCATAACGGTACAATTTATACTTTTGTTCAATCTTTACATTAATGGCTTTAGTCTAGTTTGTAAGTCACACTCACGAGAACAAGAAGAGAAAGGAAGTGCATCCTATCTCCAGAGAACTTCAATGGTACAACCAACTCGTCGACCATGTGGGAATCCAGGGTCAGAGGAGATTTATGGAGGCCTTGGTGAAAAGGTCGCTAGTCTACCGATTCGGAATGACCAGTAGAGAGTTTCCAATTTCCCAAGAAAGGCTGCCTAATAGTGCTAGTGTGTAGTGCGGTACGCGTGTCTCAATTCACAAACCATCGGTCTCAAACTCGCAGGAAGCACTTGACAAGATAACATGGAATAAAACTATGCACTTTAACTAATCATGGTTTGCAAGATTTTATGATAACTCTTATCATTTAAACATGGTAGAACAGTAGGAAGATTTAATCACAAGAAACATGAATGGATCATAACATTTAAGGAGCACTTAGAATAGCATCCATGTAATTAAAGCTTTTTAATGGGTTAATCGCTTTTAAGCCATTAAGCAACAATCATGTAATGATCAGACCCAAGACAGGTAACTTACACAGCAAATATCACATTTATACAGACCTCGGGTATATACGAAAACTTTGTAAGAAAACACATGGTTTCCGGTAAAAATCCTGAGATCGCGACATAGCCATATAAGGAAGGCGACAGGGTGTTGTCAGGTCGGGGTCAGATCGCGACATAGGTGTGTAAGCATCGCGACAGGGAAGTCAGATCAGGCAGGTAGATAGCGACAGAGCGTATGTCGCCTTGAGAAAGCGACAAGGGGTATTTCGCAATCAACCCTCTGAAAGCGACATATCGGGCCGTCGCGTTCACAGGGTCTGTGCCTGGCTCGGACAGAGCAAGGACAGTGCCTTGGATTGCGGACCTGTCTTTCCTTCTTTTGACATAGGGTTGTTCTAAAATAGAGAACAAATTGCACGGTGCGTGAAAATAATGAAAACCAGTTTTAAAATAACCTAGACATACTATGGTACTTCCAGTAAATCGGAATTGAACAATAAAGACGGTTTCGATAGGTTTTGATCACGGGGAACACAAGGTCAGACCAAGGGTAACTTGAAGACGTAGTTTTATGCAGCAACCCTATTACCATGCTTATAACTCTCTAACTAATGAGATTTAGACAAAACGTTCAACATGAAACCTGACGAGGACAACTCGTAGAATAACTTTCATGTTATGAGTTTTCTCTAATTCGGTCTTGAAATATGTGCAACATATTAAGAACGGAAAAAGCTCTAACAGTGCGCGACGTTGGCAAAACGCTTATAAATCAAGATCTACTAAATGCAATTCGATGAAACCAGTGAGAAATGAAAGTTAACTTGATGCTCTACACATTGGCATAGGATATGTTAAGGTTTGGCCCGAGAAAACCTACCTTTTGGGTTGAAGAAGTCCCGTTATTCCAGAAAACCTGTGTTCAGACCACTTGGAGGAAAATGCTTACTACTCCGTGTATACTGCATGGAATTTGGGCATTCCACTTGGGTTAGAACGTAGACTTGACCCTCTTTCCAGGGGTATAGGCCTTGAAAGGTTTGGTTTAGGTTTGACTCACCTTTGGTCAACTTCAAGAGAGTGGTTTGTGCAGGTCGCAGCAGACGAGAAGGGGAAGAAGAACGGCTTCTTGTGGTCGTTCCACAGCTCCTCAGCCACCAAGAGCTTCTCCACACGACCCTAGCAAGTTCTAAATTCGTTCCTAGGGTTTGGGTGAAGAGTATTTAAGTAACCATGGTGTTTAGGAGTCCTATTATAACTAGGAAAAGAGGATTTCGGGATTGGCATGTTTGGTTTCCTATTTTTGATGATTTCCTCCTCCTTTGAGTGTGTGAGGCATTAGGAAACCTCCCTCATAGTTAGGCACGAATTTTGGTTGCCAATAATTCATGATTGCATCCTAATTCAACTCTAATTGCCTCTTTTTAATTTCAGCTTATTTATGGTTACGAATTTCTATGTATTTTCTAGCTTTATTTGATTTTTGGGTCAAATGTTGCCATTGGCTCAATTATGATAATGGGTCATCAATATATAATGTTGGAAGTCTCCCCAACACTTTTATTTAATTTTTGATTGCGTCGTATTTCCGTGTTAACGGTTTTCCGACTTGTTTCCTTATTTAGATAATCGGTCGCAATAACTTTAAACCTAACCCAAATGATTTTTATTGAACCAAATTCCTTGATGGGTCATTATAGGATATTATTTTAAGTCCATATATGATTTTTATTTAATTTTCTGACTCATCCGAGTACGTGTGATAATGGTTTTACGACTTATTCATGAATTACGATAATAAGTCGCGAAACACTTTAAACTTGGCTAATACGATTTTTTCTTGGCACAAATTTCTTTGTGAAACATTTAGTAATAATATTTAGGGTTGATTTATAATTTTTACGGAATTTTCCGATGTGTTTTAGCACACACGATAATGGTACGTATGTTTTAAATACTCCGATATTATGGAAATTATTTATTTCCATTTATTTGAATTTTTATGTAATTAAAATTTCCGGGGTGCTACAAATGTTCCTGCAAATGAATTCCTCACTCTCACATTAAATTGGCATTCTTGGTATATCAAATGGTGATTTGAAGAAAGACAAGTCAGGCTTGTCTAGACACTTTCACTATGCGTGAGTATATGTCTCCGCCAAGTAACAAGAGTCTTGTATGCAATTATTGAGGGGGAGTCCTTGTCTTTCAAATGAAACATTCACGTTCATTCTGTTTTCCCTATTTTTTCAATATTCTTCATATTCACCTTGTAAGGGGGAGATACATGAAAGGGGGAGTCATTGTCATATCTCTTGAACTTACTTGTCTATTTTGAACCCCAAAGTCATCAGAATTTTTGAGTCCTTGTGTTATTTTCTTATGAGAGAATTAAAACATTGAAACTAAACTCATTGTGCATTTAGTTTAATTTCAAAGATTCAGTATCATTTCAAGGTTAAGTAATCTTAATACTGAATGTTTTTAAAAATGATTTGCAAAACACTATTATAGGCACATGAGTGGCTTTAATATTTCACATGTGTATGTTTAAGCTTCATTTTTACCACATGTTAAGAATAATTTTTCTAAATTCGTAGTCATGACTTGCTTGGTCAAAGCAAACATATTCCTGCAAAACATCAAAAGAAAATGATGAAAATGATCAACAATCTGGAAAGATACAAACAGAGCAATGCAAATTCTTGAACCACTGAGTAACCGGGCCATTTCACCTAACAAGTGATTTGTTTCGCGTCAAAAAGTGGAAATCAAAGTTTTCAACTCTGTATAAGATAATGAAAGTTAAACCACTGAGTAATCAGGAGGTCTTGCATCTGATCAATGTGATCTCTTGCACTGAAAAGTGAGATTTAACTAATTTATTCTTGTATTCTTTCCCATCTAAAATTCAAAGAAAATCAAAAAGATAGGATAGAAAAGCTTAAGACCTTCATAAAGTTCATGTATACTGAGTTTAGACCTATTATTTTACATTCTGTTAAACTTAAAGCTCCTAACATCCTTGTTAAATATTTCTGCTCACTCATATAGGTCACTTTACTTCACCTTTGCATCATTATTTTAACTACATTCAGATTATATTTTGCTATACTTTGTGTTGAGTGTGTCTTTGTGATTAAACTTTGTTGCACAATCACCAAAACACAATAATTTCTCTCATTTGACAATATCACTTTGCCTCATTTATTTTGATCATTTCTGACCATTCATTTCCCACATTTCATTTCTTGATCTCCTATAATCCTTGTTTCTCTCTCTTATCTATCTTTTTTATGCTGTCAAAAAGGGGGAGAAAGGTCTTTAAAAAGGGGGAGAAAGTTCTTTAAAGGGGAGAAAGTTTCTTACGGGAGAAAATTCAAAAATGGGAGTTTTTAGTCAAGCTATTGGGAGATTGTGCATATGTTTTGTCATCATCAAAAAGGGGGAGATTGTTGGGTTGAGTGTGTTTTGGAATTTCCTAAAGTTGTATTTTAATGATGGCCAATGAACATCACTCATACTTTGATTTTGATGATGACATATTGTGATCTTAATTATGACAATATTGTGATTTTAATGATGACATATTGTGATTTTGATGATGATATGTTGAACATGTTATACATTTTATACATATCACAATAATGCTTAAACAACATATTTTTGATGTTTAATATCTCATATGTTAATGATAATATCTTGTACTAATGATTTATGTGTTAAATTTGCAGGTACATATAATTTTTGTCATGGTAGTGTCGACACACCCATTGGTGGTGTCGACACTGGGTCAGAGTCCCTGAAGCAATTTCGTGAAGACAGAGTCAAGTGTGTCGACACAGCCCCTGGTATTGTCGACACTAGTCCCAGATTCCAGAAGACCCAGTTGCCTGACTGGGACAGTGTGTCGACAGAGCCAGTGGTAGTGTCGACACTAGTCTCAGCTCCCAGAAGTCCAGTTTTGCGTAAATGAGACAGTGTGTCGACACACTCCCTGGTGGTGTCGACACACTCCGGCTGAAACTCAAAAACATGAATTTCTCTGGACACGTGGCTGCTTGGGAATTAGGGGACTTGACCTAGGTTTCTGTGCCCATGCACCCCAAGGCACTTTATGGACATATGGGGCTATAAATACCCATGTTCCTTGTACCCCAAAGGCAAGAGAGCCCATACACTTCAAGAAGAAGCCCGTTGGCGGCTAAAAGGGGCTTTCCAGATCTTGCTCCATCTCCAGAAGTTGCAGGCCATCCTTTCAAGAGGAAGGACATGGGAATCATGGGGAATCTCTGGAGAGAAGCTTGTTGTGCTAGGCAAGGGAGCAGATCCAACTGAAGAGGCACAGGAGAAGAAGGATTTCTGGCATTTCAGATGCCATCAAAGCAGAGCATCGCCAATTGAGGAGAATCTCTATCGATTTCCATCAAGGCTCCTCAATTGAAGTGTCTGCAAGGCCTCTTCATCGAAGAACACTCATTCTACATCCATTTCTCATTTCAGAGTTTGTTCTTCTTTATTTCGTCTATGAGATTTGTGCATGAAGTTCTGCGCAAATTTCTGTGTACGAATTTGTCTTGAATCAGATCATTGCTAGAGGATCTGATTTATGTTGTCTTTGATCTAGCTTGTGTTTTGGGAGCCGTCGAGCTCTGGTTTGTGAGTCGTCGCACTCACGGTGTGGTTTGAGCCATCGTGCTGAATTTGGAGTCGTCGTGCTCCAGTTGTTGTTTGAGCCGTCGCACTTAGTTGTGAGTCATTGAACTCAAGGTTGTTTGGAGTCGTCGTGCTTCAGTGTGTGTTGTACTCTTTTGAGTAGTGGAGCCTCACTGTGTGAGGGGTGGATGTAGGAATCACATGGTGTATTTCGAACCACTTAAAAATCCTATGTGCAATGGTTTGATCTTCTTATCTGCGCTAGATGCTTGCATAGGATTTTGCACTAACACTATTTGTTGAATTGCTTCACACATCATCTACACACACTCACACTTCAGATCAGTAAATTGTTTGG
Organism: Colocasia esculenta; assembly: GCA_014218235.1. NCBI lineage: Eukaryota > Viridiplantae > Streptophyta > Magnoliopsida > Alismatales > Araceae > Colocasia > Colocasia esculenta. The sequence continues at coordinate 89,233,821 of CM024762.1, read as the reverse complement.
GTGAATTGATCTCTGATTCGAAGCATTTTTTTTAAATTGCTTGAGCTTCTGCATTAATTGGTGTCAGATCTATTCAACCCCCCTTCTAGATCTGATGCATCCACCCATTCGATCCTACATCTATCAGAGGTAAGCTACCCAAATCTCGTCAAAGCTTTCTATGTGTGCCTGAAGATTGAGGATGACGGGTCCTTGACATCATCTGTCAAAGGAACCCAGATTAGAATCTCATATGCTCTTTTGGAGTCTCTATTTGGAGTTTGCACCACCGGTCACAGTGGGGTTCACATTGTGGACATCCAGGCTAAGGGATTAGGGATTATTGGTCCCGAGTTTAAGCTTAAGGATGGGAAGTTGGATATCAACCAGATGAATGCTTTCAATCGCCTCCTGCAATTTATAGTTTGTCAGATTCTGGTCCCCAGAAGTGCCACTTTCTCAACTTGTACTAAGGCAGATTTAGATATGATGTTCTGGATCATCCAGAACCAGGAAATAAACATGGCAGAAGTTATTCTAGAAAGGATGAAGTTCGCATCTACTCAGATTTGGGACAAAAAGAATAAATTAAATGTGTCCCTTCCATATGCTCACCTGCTCACCAAGGTTTTTCAACATTTTGGTGTAAATTTGTCTGGAGCAGTGCTAGAGAAGATGGGGCAGGCAATCCACAGTAGAAATTTGAAGAAGAGGGGATTCTCTCTAATTAATGGTATATGGACCAAGACTTCAGTGGCTGAGGGTGAAGCCATCATCGGCGAAGCCCAAGAGGTCCAGCAGCAGTAGCAGCATCAACAGTTCAGGAAGAGGCAATTGAGCAAGTAGATACAAGGGTAGAAGCACCAGCAGCAGCAGAACCAGCAGAAGCACTAGCAGCAGCAGAACCAGCAGCAGCACTAGCAGAAGAAACAGCAGGCAGCAGAATAGAGGATATTCCTCCTGAGCACCTTGAACCTGTCGAGCAATTGCAAGTGATTGCCCTTCCAACTTCTATGGTAGGGTCAGTCCTCAGAAGAGTGCTAGACTCCATTCCAAGCACTCAAAGTGTGCCAGAGGTTGCTCCTGAAGAAGAAGTTGTGGCATCAAACCACACTGCAAATGTGGTGATGGAGAAGCTCCCATTCAGGGGGAGTAGGAGATTGTGATTGAAGATGTGCAAGGAGTAACCACTCCTATTCAAGAAGAGCAAATTGTTGAAGAGCAAGCAGCTTCTCAGGGGGAGCACACAGCTAATGTCCCCAATGTTGATCAGTTCAGATAAGGCATTGTGGAAAGTGCCTCAGATGACAGTGATGACTCCGTGGAGCCCGTTGTAAGGGCAAGAGAAGTCAAGGGAAAAGAAGTGGCTCAGGAAACTCCTCTCCTTACCTGGCGGCCACATCAGAAGAAGAAGAAGCTGAAGATAAATATGAAGCCTATTATCAAAAGACTAGATGAGCAAGGAAAGATTTTGTGCTCTGTGCAATCAGATATTCAGTCAATTTTCATAAGCCAGAGTACTTCAGCTAAGGAAATGGGAATGGTAAGAAATGCAGTGAGATGGGTGCGAAGTGAGCTCATAAGCATCAAGGAATCTATAGACGCACTTGGAGATTTGGTCAGGGTGCAGTCCTCAAATGCCCCTCCTGCTCCTTCTCCTACAGATCCAATTTCTGAAGCCAGCAGGGCCAGTTTCAAAGAGCTAGCAGGGCCATCAGGGCCACAGGTTGATGAAGAGGTAGCCACTGAAATGGAAGTTAATGTTGAAGATGTGAAGGAGGGGCCACCAGGCCATCAGAGGATGTTGTTGAGTCAATCGGGCCAGTGGTTTCCGAGGATATGCCTCCAAGAGTAGAAGAGCCAGTTGTAGCTCTAGAAGCCCCTGATTCTTCATCTCTTGCAACTCCAGCCCCTCCTTCACCACCATCTTCCTCCACAGCACCTCCAGCACCTGTCACCTTCAAACAACCCCTGCCTCGCACCATTTCTTCCCCAACTCCATTTCCTTCTGAATCCTTCCCTTCTCCTGCCACCACTACATCAATTCCACCACCTCCTCCTGTTCTTGAAGACCCTCCAGCCTCATCATCAGCTGGAGCCTCATCTTCCTCTGGTCCTTCTTCAGATGGACCGTCCATCATACCTCCTTCTACCCATCAATCATTTCTCCATCCTCCTACTCCTCCTTCCTTTGTCACCTTTGTACCTGAAGGTGCACAACTAGAAGGTCCCTTTCTCAATAAATTTGAGGATGAGTTGGAAATTACCACCATCCCTTCAGTTCTGGCAGCTGCCTCTCATGTCCACAGGACTGACTCTTCTAGTCCTGTCTCTAAAAAGAGGAAACTCTCCAACACTCTTGCTCTTCCCACCAAACCTAAATTTCCTCTTTAGTTTTCCCTCACTGTTGAGAATCAGAGAAAACCAATCTACTATGAATATCTCCAAAAATGTATCTTTGCCACCCTTTTTGATGTTCCTTTTCTCAACCTTACCGATCACCTCAATGTTGTCCTTCCCTATAATCACTTCTCAAAAGCCGACCAATCCAAAATCTTCCAAATGGCTGAATGCAAGTCTGAAGATCAGTGGGCTAAAGGACATAAGGCTCTCTACAGGAAGTTTCTTCTTATGAAGTCCGAACGGTTTCCACCCCAGGATCACCCACTCACTCTCTCTGAGTGGTTTGTCATCCATCATCAGTCTACCTGGGCGCCTTTTATTCAAAAGGAAGTTAAGCTCATCAAGTACTTCCAGCTCTTCAACGACTATCGATATCTCCACAAGCTACCTGAAGTGCAGTTGGGTCAATTCCAGGGAGCCGTTGCTTTGTTGAAAGTTGAAAATCCAGTCAATTGCTCCTTCAAAGTGAATTTCGCTACCTTGCAAATTCCAGACACTATGTTTCTCCCTAAGCTGCACTCCTTGGTCATGGACTCCTCAGTTGGTCCTGTAATTTTTGAGAGATTTGCTCGTGTCATGGGTAGGATCTCAGCTCAGCAGGGTCATCTCCCCTCCTTCCAAAGATTCATCTTCAGAGAATTTCATTTAGGCCATATCTCCTCTGAAGTTCTTGCTCCTTTGCTATCTGAATGTGAAAGGCTTTCTCCCACTGACTGGGAAAACATTATAACCAGTCAGCCCTTCAGTTGGAAGCCTTAAACAGCTCCTTGTTTAAGGTAGGCAAGCCTATTCTCTCAGCTGAAGCCTTTTTGGATTTAAATTCCATCCATCTAGTTCAAGAACCCTATGATCAGTGGGTCGCGCGGTACAAGTTGTTTATGGATTTGAAGAAAGATCTTTTGCAGCATTAGATCCACTACCCTATCAAGATTAACCAATTTCTTCGGTTTGCCAGCTTTGGATCTTTTATTTCCTTCAAAGAATCTCTTGGCAAAGATGAATATGCTAATTTTCTAGAAGATCAGTGCCGACTTTACATCAAGAGAATGCTTCCTGACATGGGGTCATCTTATTCTATTGCTTTTGGGGTTTTTCAAACCTATTTTGAGGAGCAGGAATGCAAGGCTTTGCGCATTATTCAGCGGCATGCCTCCCTTCTATCTCCTGCTTTCTACCTTCATGTAACCCCTCAAGATAAATAGAAGAGTTCTTTGCTCTTATCTCTCTTTTCTCTCTCTTCTTTGTCTCCGAATGATATTATTTTTGCTTAATGACAAAAAGGGAGAGAAATATAGTCTTCTGAAAAACATCTCTCATGATATTTTATTTCACAATTTATTTAGATTTCTTTCAGAACATCTTTAGTTAATGATATATTTTGTCATCACCAAAAAGGGGGAGATTGATGATCAGATTTTTCCCATATAATTTAAATGAATTACATATCTATTTTGGTGATTAACAAAACTAAGACAATGTACATCTCTAACATATTTTCTATGAGATTTGAGCACAGGAAATCTAACAAAGCAAAACAAGCTAAACTGGTAAGTATTCTTCATTCTAGCAATTTAAAGTTCAAAGTATACAATTTTCTAAGTACTCATCGATTTTCTAGTTGTTATAACGATTTTCTTGGGATCATAATGATTTACTCATCCACATCAATTTTTGGTTCTATAACGATTTCATAAGTCATTCCAATTTGTTTTGATTTTTATCTCATAACAATTTCATAAGTATCTTATCGACTTCGAGATCGCAACGATTTGCCTCATAACGATTCGCTAAGAGATTCAGACAAGTCGCCTGTCCTGGGGTTCAGAAGTCGACTGCCTTGAGAAATTCGACTGCTAAAGTCGAATGCCAAATTCGACTGCTGACTCCCACTTCTGAAGTCGACTGCTGCAGTCGAATACTGAAGTCGACTTCTTGAAGACTTCGACTCATTCACTTATGTAAGCCGAATTTAGCTTATGCGGGTGTTGCCCCCAGAGACCTCTGCAGGGGGCGCTCCCCCTAGACCCCGCGACCTGACCGCGCAGGTCGATCCACGACCCAGACCCCCTATATTGATCCACATTGTTAAAGTTCTGACTCCACACTCTAACAATCACCCACTTGGAGTCTGAACTCCAAACAAATAGCAGGCATCTCAAAGTCTTGATCCTCCTCAATATAGCAAAAAATAAAAAACTGGCTGTGGCATCCCCTCCATCAATCATTCATGGAGACCAACTAAAGCTTGGCATAGCTTCAGTTTCTCTCTTGTGACCACTTTTGTCAACATGTCTGCAAGATTTTCTGTCCCTCGTATCTTCTCAAGCAAAAGAGTACCATCTTCAATCAACCCACGAATAAAGTGATACTTCAGCTGTATGTGCTTCATCCTTGCATGGAAGACAAGGTTCTTGGCAAGGTGAATTGCACTTTGACTGTCACAAAACAGCACACTGTTGTTTTGTTTCTTGCCTAATTCCTTCAGAAAATTCTTCAGCCACACCATCTCCTTGCTAGCTTCGGAGACAGCAACATACTCTGCTTATGTGGTTGAAAGAGCAACAACCTTTTGAAGTTGTGAAACCCAGCTCACTGCAGTCCCACCCAAGGTGTACACATAACCAGTGGTACTTCTTCTTGTGTCCAGATCACCACCAAGATCTGCATCAACAAAGCCTTGTAAAACGACATCACTTTTTCTGAAACAAAGACATTTACCTGAAGTGCCTTTTAGGTATCTCAAAATCCATTTTACTGCCTCCCAGTGTTGTTTACCCAGATCTGCCATATACCTGCACACAACTCCCACTGCATGTGCTATATCCGGTCTAGTACAAACCATTGCATACATCAGGCTTCCCACAGCTGATGCATAAGGAATTTTCTTCATGGACTCACACTCTTCAGCCGTCTTTGGTGACTGCTCTTTAGACAGCTTGAAGTGACTTGCTAGAGGAGTGTTGACTGGTTTTGCATCTTGCATGTTAAACCTGCCCAACACTTTCTAAATGTAGCCTTCCTGAGATAGCTTCAGAATACCATCTGTTCTATCCCTCACAATTCTCATTCCAAGAATTTGTTTTGCTGCTCCCAAGTCCTTTTTAGCAAATTCCTTTGATAGTTGCTTCTTCAACTTGTTGATCTCTGTCATACTTGATCCTGCAATGAGCATATCATCCACGTACAACAGCAATATGATATAACAATTGTCAAACTTCTTAAAGTAACAACAATGGTCCATGTTGCATCTAATGAACCCATTGCTACATATGAATCCATCAAACTTCTTGTACCACTACCTGGGGGCTTGTTTCAGAGCATACAAGCTTTTGTTCAATTTGCAAACAAGGTTTTCTTTACGATGTTCATGAAAACCTTCTGGTTGCACCATATAAATGTCCTCCTCCAGATCACCATGGAGAAAACTTGTTTTTACGTCAAGTTGTTCTAGGTGCAAGTTTTCAGCAGCAACAATACTTAGCACTAATCTAATAGTGGTTAACTTGACAACTGGAGAGAAAATTTCAGTGTAGTAAATACCTTCCTTCTGTTGGAAACCTTTCACAACCAGCCTTGCCTTGTACCTCTTGCTGCCATCATGTTCTTCTTTTAACCGAAAAACCCATTTATTTTGCAAAGCCCTCTTGCCAGGGGGTAGTTCAGTCAGCATCCAAGTTTCATTTTTGTGTAAGGAATTCATTTCATCTTTCATTGCCAACTCCCACTTGACTGAATCTTCCACCTGCATAGCTTCATCAAAGCTTTCAGGTTCATCTGCATCAGTCAACAGCAAGTAGTACATTGCAGAAGAAAACCGTTCAACTGGTTTGCGCACTCTGCTTGATCTTCTCAGTTGAACCTCAGGTTGCACTGTACTGTTTTCAGGATCTTCTTGAGATCTTCTCAGCACATCCTCTTTTGAAATTTCCTCCAGCTCAACCTGTGCACTTTTCTGACTTTCTTGACCTACATCTTCAGATTCCACATCAGATCTGTGCTTATAAAGTAATTTTTCATTGAATATAACATTCTTTTGTCTAATGATTTTCCTGCTTTCATCGTCCCAGAAGCGGTATCCAAAATCATCAGAACCATATCCAATGAAAAAACATCTCCTTGACTTAGGATCTAACTTGTCTCTGTCATTGGAATCAACATGCACGTATGAAACACAACCAAATACTCTCAGGTGTGAGAGAGTTACCTCCTTACCGGTCCAAGCCTCTTCTGGTAGCTCACCATTTAGAGGAACACTGGGTCCTCTATTAATCATATAAGTTGTTGTGTTAATTGCATCTGCCCAGAAGGTCTTCGGTAGGCCAGCATGTAGCCTCATGCTCCTAGCTCTCTCATTCAGAGTTCTGTTCATGCGTTCAGCAACCCCATTCTGTTGTGGAGTATTTGGAATTGTTTTCTCCATCCGAATGCCATGTACTGCACAGAAATTTTTGAATTCCTTGCTGCTATATTCTCCTCCATTGTCTGACCTTAGACACTTGATCTTTGCACCAGTTTGATTTTCCACTTCAGCCTTCCACTTCACAAAAGTAGAAAATACATCAGATTTATTTTAAGAAAATAAACCCATACCTTCCGAGTGGAGTCATCAATAAAGGTGACATAATAGAGTGAGCCTCCAAGGGATCGAACAGGGGCTGGTCCCCACACATCAGTGTGCACAAGTTCTAACTTTTTTAGCTTAGAACTTCTTCCAACTTTAGAGAAGGTGACCTTTCTCTGCTTTCCCAGAATGCAATCTTCACACAGTCCAATATATATGGACTTTAGATCACCTAACTTCCCTTTTGCAGCCATCATCTTCATTCCCTTCTCACTCATGTGCCCAAGTCTGCAGTGCCAGATCTTGGAGTCCTCTTCTGAATTTGCCACTGCCACTAAGTCTTTGTCATTTGCAGTCATATAAAGAGTTCCCATCTTGCTGCCTTGTGCTATAACCATGGCACCCTTGGTTATCTTCCAGCACCCATTAACAAAGGTAGTGACATATCCTTCATCATCAAGCTGACCAATAGATATCATATTTCTCTTCAAGCCAGGAACATGTCTAACATTCCTCAGCTTCCATACAGTCCTGTTTGCTGTTTTCAACTGAACATCACCCTTCCCCACAATATCTAGGGGCTCATCATCAGCAAGATAAACCTTCCCAAAATTACCAGCAACATAATTTTGTAAAGTTTCTTTGTGTGAGGTAGAGTGAAAAGATGCTCCAGAATCTAGAATCCAAGATTCGATGGGACTATTAACACTCAAGATTAGAGCATCTTGGACTTGCTCTGTCATGACATTGGTAGAGTCTTCTTCCTGTTTCTGCCCCTTATCCTTTTTCTTTGGAAGCCTGCAATCCTTCTTAAAGTGACCCTTCTTACCACAATTCCAGCAACCATCACCATGGGGTTTGGACTGACTTCTTTTCTTGGACTTGGATCTATTCCAATTTTGTCCATGCTGATTTGTTCTTCCCCTGCCTTCAGTGTTTAAGGCAGAACCTGAAACTTCACTAGATTCCCTTCTGTGAACATCCTCACTCAGAATCAAGTCTCGAATCTCTGTAAGTTTCAGTTTGCTTGAACCTGAAGAACTGCTAACAGCCGTCTCAGTAGTGCCCCAACTTTCAGGTAAGAAGGACAAAAGAATCAGGGCTTTAATCTCATCATCAAAATCTATTTCCACAGAACTCAACTGGGTTGTAATCACGTTGAATACATTTATATGATCTGTGACCAAGGAACCTTTGGCCATCTTCAGATTAAACAAACGACGCATCAAATGTACCTTGTTGGAAGCAGATGGTTTCTCATACATGTTTGATAACGCCTTCATCAGACCTGCTGTGGTCTTCTCATTCACGATGTTGAACGCGACATTTCTGGCCAACGTCAAACGAACAACTCTGAGAGCTTGTCTATCCAGAAGATCCCAGTCTTCTTTCTTCATACCATCTGGCATCGTTCCAAGAAGCAACTGGTGCAACTTCTTTTGATACAAGTAGTCTTCGATCTGCATCTTCCAGAATCCGAAGTCCTTGCCATCAAACTTCTCGATCCTCACCTTTCCTTCATCCGCTACCATCGCTCCCACTGTTTCCCTTGAACCAGTGCTCTGATACCAGTTGTTGGGGAATCGTCCCCCCGATCGACAGCCCTCTCTCGCACAACTCACACGTAGAGTTTGGAGAAGAGAATGAAGAAGGGAGAAGAAGAACACAATAACACCAGATTTTTACGTGGTTCGGAGGCAAAGCCTTCCTACATCCACGGCCACAGCAGCAGTTCCAATACTATACGTCAGGAATAATCATCCAACTTGTACAAGGAAAGACCGCCCTACTATATATACTGGGAGGTTAGGGCGCCATAATCGAGATTTACAAGGACAAAATTGCCCCTCACTCAGATTCACGCAAGTCGCCTATCCTGGGGTTGAGAAGTCGACTGCCTTGAGAAATTTGACTGCTAAAGTCGAATGCCAAATTCGACTGCTGACTCCCACTGCTGAAGTCAAATGCTAAAGTCGAATAGTGAAGTCGACTTCCTTGAAGACTTCGACTCATTCACTTCTGTAAGCCGAATTTAGCTTCCAGAGGCGCTGCCCCCGGAGACCCCTGCAGGGGGCGCTGCCCCCTTGACCCCCTGTATTGATCCACATTGTAAAGTTCTGACTCCACACTCTAACACTTTGTTTACTTTGGGATTATACTAGACTTGTACACTGTGTTGGACTCTTCCCTTCACTTGTTAGTACCTTTTAGTGCGTTTTGTTGTTACTTACCTCTGTTACATATCTTGTTAGACTGGTCCATTAGCCCTCCCGAGTCTTCGGGCCCGTGGGCGACGGTGCCGATGGTCGGATCGTTGGTGGGAGCCGGGGGTCCGGGCATCGGGGTACATGAGTTATTGGGCCAAAAGTCAGAGTCCAAATAATGGATTAGAGATAATAGGCCAAAATTCGTAACTAAATTATTGATAAATTAAAAAATTGCAAGTAAATCCCTTTGCAACTCATGTAATTATCTAAATAAGATTCCCAACCTTAGCCTAACCCAATAGCCACAAAATATGGTCCTATCTTAATCTAAATCTGAGATTCAGATGAGAAGAAAGTAGAATAAATATAGAAAACTCATAATTAAGGAAGAATTGGAGTTTAGAAGGACTCTTCAACCCTAGATTTATAAAAACACATCAATCACGTCCATGGCCAACCCTATTGATCTTCTGAGACTTGAAGGATGAGGAGGATAGGCCATTGGAGGAGAGATTTGAAGAGGCGAAGGCTTGCAAGGTGTGCTTCAAGTGTTCTTCACGTTCAAAGCCGTAGGAGTTCACATCGTCCAAAGGTAGGCCATCTCTCAAGCCAAATCTAATTAAACTTCTTCATAGATAGTCCATTATCCCAGTAACAAAAGCCCATGTTTTCCCTCAATTTCATTTATCAAATTTTGAGATTTTCATGTTCAAAGTTCCATTATTTCATGTACTCGTGACCTCTTGTTTGCTCTTGTTCTCCATGAAATCCTTGTCAAAATCCTTGATTTTTGTTTCTATCTTGTTAAGAATCATGTTAGCTTTGTTTTAAAACTAGTTCCATGCTTTTTCATGCTTTATACATCAAGATCCAAGCTTTTTCCTTTAGCCCTATCGACCCAGGTTCTCAGCATTGAGAACACGACTGGAGTAGAGGACGCCACACTGTCTCGACCTCCCAATACGTCATGATAGTGTCTCGACACCTAATCACGTTGTGATCTTAACGCACCTAACAGATGGGTTGCGTTAAGACCTGCAAACTCGAAAACCCTAATTTCTCTGCCATCATGCTATAATACCACGTTGAAACTTGTTAAGTTCTTGCAAACACTGTAACACTGTATCAAGTGATATTTAAGGTTAACCATGCTAATTTCTCTATTTAAAAGACATTTGCACAATTTTATTTTACCATCTCTTGATTCTTCTTTACATGCACACATGACACCAAAAATCCCAACTTTCAGCCATACGATGATCAAGAAATCAATTCATAATATGTCTGGTAAGATATTGAAATTATTTCATATTGATACCTTTTATTTAAAGGACTTGTTTACATTTCTATCGTTCGTTCTGGATATTGTTACTGACGGTCCTCTGCCTTCGAACACTCAAGGCAAGATGAGTAATGTTTATATACACATGTTTCTTTACTTGGATGAACTCTCCATTTGGGAAGACTCTTATTCGGACTAGTAAATTCTTGTTCAAGGCCTCCGTAAGACTCCTTTGCTATGGCGTACATCTATGGCCGATGAGCTGGTTGTACCCTCAAGTTCTATACATTATTAGGGATCGTGCTGGACCTTTTCTACATGATCCGAACAGCCTTAGAAGTCTTTCTGTTATCGCGTCCAGCATCTGGGGAGCATCATTGTCACGACTGATGTGGTGACCGCATCCTCTTCTCATTATCGCGACCGTCTCCCCTGTTGCGAGCTTGTTGTGACCAGGGAGAGGGGTGCGACATCTACCAGAATGCCAGTGCTGACCGTGTGAAGTGCAACTGCTACTATCGCCCATTTCAATCATCATTTTACTTGCATAACCTATAGTTCTCATCTAAATCTCTCTATTCTCTCATCTATTAAAGTTCTCACTACACTCTCGTCTATTTCTTCTTATTCTTATCTATTCTTGGTACTCTATTGGCCATTGACTGATTGTCTAAAGAAAATAAACATAATCAATGCTTGGCAATATAAAAGGGCATGGTATGGTCTTGGGAGGTGCACCCAAAAGTGCTATTTGCCCGCTGGAGTTAATTGACCAGAGTGTTTGGCATTACACTCTAGAGCTATCTATCTTGATTATAAATTGACAATCAAAGTGCTATACTATACTCAACTCATTGTGCTATGTGTTATTGCGTGTTATTTTGTGCTATTGGTGCTATGGCCATCCTGCTCTTATGCTATACTTGAAACTCATGCTATTTGGGTCATGCTATTTGTGCTATTACTCTCTCGACATTACTTGACTCTCTCTACCATTAGTTAATCTGCTCTTTAATACAATTAATTATTTAAAGCATGCTTGTCTATGAGATATTAAGCCTTACTGAGCGTTATCGCTCACCCTGCATTATTTGTGATATGTTCCCAGGTGAGTATAATGCAGGTGAGTATAATGATGAGGACAACACTCACGAGGATGGGGACGAGTTCAAGAGTGACCTAGATGTCATCCTATTATTTTAGGATTCAATATAGTTAGTTATTTTATTTAAATATGTTGAAGTTCTCTGAGCCCATAGTTATGGGTCTGAAGTAGTAAATGTAATAGACATAGTGGAATGAATAATGAAATACACTGGGTTTCATATTATTCAAACTGTGCAGTGGATTGATGTTTGTCTTTGCTCTATACTCCCGCTATATTAATTGCCTCACATTCTGAAATTCTGCGTCGGGGCATAACACCTAGCTAAGGTGAGCCGATTGGAACAAGATCTAAAGAAGATGTCCTCACCCAAAGATTCCTTTAAACTAGCTCTCCCCGTTGAACCACTTTTATATTTTACCCTTTACTTTGTGATAACAAAACCCATGTTCAACTTAAGAATATCATTAATATATTTCATATCATGTTTCTCCCATGAATACAATATATTCTTGCATTATCATTATAGATTTACACTGAGTTTCAACTTCGTCATGCATGTTTTTATCATGATTAGTCGAAGCTTACTTCGTCATATACGAAACTAACTTTGTCATATCCGAAGTCCACTTCGTCATATCCAAAGCTGGCACTTCGTCATGCATATTTTTGGTCGTCATCAGTCGAAGTCCAACTTCGTCATATACGAAGCTAACTTCGTTATATCCGAAGTTCTATATGAAGTTCACTTCGACAGATTGTGTGTTTCAGCTTCGATCGACTACATTGTTCCTTGACCAATCAATTGTTTCATATCGATTGCTTTGTTTTCACATCAATTTCTCTTGTATATCTACTCTGACTCCAGTGAAGTTGAAGTGTGTTATTGATTATTGAACAATTGGTCTTACTCCGACTCTCAAGAAGTCGAAGTTAGATACCGATTGTTGAACAACCGGAGACCCACTCTGACTTCGGGAAAGCCAAAGTGTGATATTGATTGATGAACAAACCGGTCCTACTCCAACTTCTCTACAGTCGAAGTGTATATCGATTGTTGAACATTTTACATCGATTATTATCTTGCTTAAACATCGATTACTATTATATTCAAACATCGATTGCTTCAGATATCGATTGCCTTAAATATCGATTGTTGACTATTTAAACATCGATTACTGTTATATTCAAACATCAATTACTTCAGATATGGATTGACTTCAATATCGATTGTTAACTATTTGAACATTGATTATCTTTAAACATCGATTACCTTTTCAACAAACATCGATTGCTTCCATATTTCACATCGATTGATGTTATGCATATCGATTGTCTTTAAGTTACACATCGATTGTCTCTATAAAATATCGCTTGCATTCATAAAACACTGATTGCCTTTGTAATCATCGATTACCTTCATTCACATCGATTACAGTTAAATTTAGACTTCAATTGCTGTTTTTGACTTGAATATCGATTGCCACATCGATTACAATTGTTTAACATCGATTACCTCTACATTTCAAATGTTTGAAGATGTCTGTGGCACCCAAAATAAAATTTCAAATGTACTTCATATGTTTAACTTATTATTTCTCTGTCTGACTGAAGATCTTTTTGTTGTGTACCTTTTATCTTATCAGGGTAGATAAGAAAAGGAGTTAGTAGAAAATAAGGACTAAAAGGACTCCTTCCTTCATGCCTGACAAGAAAGGGTCTTACTTAACATGTCTGGATGTCAGCAAAAAATATGGACAAAAAAGAAAAAAGAGGTATGGACTATCTGTCAGAAGACTTCTCTAGTCTAACATGTTCCTATTTGCATTAAATGTCTCCAGAACTATTCTACTCCTAGTAAAAACATCTTGAACCTACTGTTAGCATCCGTTAGACACATGAAGATGTTTGTTAGACAGAAGGAGAAGAAGAGCAGATGATGAAGAGTCTCAACGGATCCAAGAACTCTAACGGCTATACTTCAATGGATATATCTTTCTGCTCTATAAAGGATGAAGTGTTTGAAGCAGAAGAACTAAGAGAGCCTTCTTAAAAATCATTTTGAAAGAGTGTACATCCAATGAGAAGTCTCTGCCATACACACTCAAAGCAAGAGAGAAAGAGCTCGAGCCCATGAAGAAGTGTGCACGCAAGCAATCATCTGAAGTCTTCAAGCATTCAAGCTTCTTTTCTCTCTTCACTCTCTCTGTGCATCATTGTAAATCTGGGGGAGAGGCTATGAGCTAAGAGTTTGTGTTCCTTAGTGTTCATCTTGTATAGGTCTCAGCATGTTCTTTCTTTATAAGAAAGACTTGTGTCCAGTTGTATGACTATATACAGTGTTCCTCTTCCTATGTGAAGAGAAGGCCAGCTGGGTGCGGGTGGATTCTGATCGGCTGTGGGACTGTACATAGTGTTCCCCTTGGGTTAAGGGAATAACCTAGCTGGGGTTGGTGTCAGCAGAACCTAGCTAGGGTTTAAGTATGGCAGAACTGCACTGAGGTTTGTTCCAGGAGGGTGGCTTCTTGATCTGTAATAGAAGTGAGTTTCGTTCCTACTCAGAAAGGAAGATGACCAACAGGGAGCTGGGGTTTGTATATATAACGACCCTCTTTATACCGGTACGATTATACCAACCCACATCGATATAAAGGCGCCATCACAGTGGAACATGTACCCAACACAACAAAGTAGGTAGAGATGTACATAAATAACAAAAGAGAGTACATCGAAAATAGAAGATAAATCTTATTCCATCATCATTCACACATTCCATAGTCTATATGCAAATGTAAATAACAAATGTCCATAATTATACAAGTATAATAACAATGTCCACATACTAGTAAATGAAAAGTAGACTAAATAAGTGCAGCTACTCCTCTCGCTCGGAGTCGCTCCTCATTATGTCCTCCTCTAGCACGGGGACACCTGTCTCACCTGTATGTTAAAGTAAGTATGAGTCTTCCAAAAAGACCCAGCAAGCAACCTAAAGGCACATCCTTACACATATCACATACATACTATTCTTTTAAACAATAAGAGAAGTATGGCACATGCTTCATGTCAATTAAACAAATATACATAAAGAACCTATACATGCTTTCTACACATGATAATTCACTTGATCCATTGAGTCAATTTCAATTCATATCACATCATAATGCTACACAATTAGATCATGGAATTAAGCACAAGGCTACGAACAATCCTAGCATGATGTCTAACATTTTTCACATGCTTTTATAACACATAATCACATCTTTTACTTGCAGTTTTAACATAAATAAAACACATTCACATGGTTTCACATGGTAGCACTTTAACTCAACACTATCACATGATCACATTGCACATATACACACTTTTACACTTTAATTGCCGTGACACATAGTCCGAACTACCATAAGAAGGACACATATTCACATAACACATATCCATCACCTAGACAATACAGTGACGAATCTTGGTAACTGGGAGAAGCCCTCTCCACCCTAACCAGTGGTACTTGTCCACCTCCAGGTTTTATCCTGATGCCCACAGGATATCACATACACAATGAGCCTTCCCATAGGGACTTTTCTACAGTACGGCTCCACAGCCTTCTATGGTAGCAATGTCAATTTCGGCACTTAATCACTTAACCACATGATTTACATTATTTACATGCACCATTTGATCCATTCATATGCACATCTTTCAAACATATAAATCTCAGTTTATAGAATTTAACATGACTATTTCACAGTGACAAATAAATCATAACAGTACCTAAACATGTTGCTAATCACTGAATTTACAATATCTAAATCAAACATGCTTAACATGGCTTAATTACCCTTTTAAAATGCAAACAGTACCTATGGATATCAAAACAATGTCAAATTTTAACCATAGACTCCATACATGTAATATGTCATATGACCAATTTTCCAGAATATTTTCAATAGTAAAACTATTTTTAACATTTAATTCAAATTTTAGGTAATTTTAACAAGATATTTCCTTTAACATGATAGATAGCAAAAGTCAGTTCTCATAGGTTTAAAACATGAAGACAGTAACCCTATGTTCATGATAATTCTCTGTAATAATAACATGTAGTAAAACTATTTATTCAGAATTAATTCATGTCAAATCATGCATAATTCATCATGACATAAATTATACTAAATGATAGTATGAACAGAAATTTGACAGAAAATCATGGGTTGAGCCTAAGATAGTACCTGAACATTCACAATTTTTACAGTATGATCAGACATCCAGAAATCCAAAATTTATCATATAGAGAAGAAATTCACAATTTTGTAAAAACAAAAGAACTTGGCGGCAAGGGACTTGCCATCAAGGTGGGTTAACGACACAATCTGTTGCCGTCAACTCAGAAACTTGGCGGCAACAAGGTTGTCGTCAACCTCCTGTCTGCAGAAAGTGCAGACCAAACTCAATACAAGAAAGAAATTGGGGGTCCAGGACATGAAAGAAAAATCTGTAAAAATGCTTAGACTCTAGGGGACATGTCTAGGGATGATACCCCTAAGCTACTTGCCTAGAATAAAATATCTAAAGATTCAATTTGGCGATGAAGCCCTCCTCGGCCAAGCCAAGAAGGTGTTCTCTCCAACTCCAAATCCGGTCTTCACGCTTGCACAGAAGGTCCTCCGGAGTCGAGGAAGCTTCTTCACCACCAGGAGTACTTTCCAGTCAAAGAAGATCACCAGAATAGCCTCCCAAACGCCGGATCAAGCCTCACAAAGTTCGGTTTTTCTCTCAAACGAACCCTAGGATTTTCCTCTCGACCAAAGGATCTAACCTAGCTGAAATACCTGGGTTATATAGGGTTAAGAGTCGGGGTACACCTAGCATTAGGAGTCCTAACCGTTAGGATTGGGTTTCCTAATTAGATTTCGGAGAAAACACAGCTGTTTCAGATCTAGAATCGCAAACATAGTCAGAGAAGTAAATGGCCACTTTGTTTCCGTTAATGTTGAACCACTCTGTATTACCTTCATATTTTGGTGCTAACAAAATTTATGATTAAATTGATTCATCAATATTTACGATTATTTTTGGCACACTAAAATGCTAAGTCGGTGTTCATTCAATATACATCAATTTCTATTCAAAGTGCCAAATCGATTTCACTAACAACGATTTGATAAGTCACACAACGATTTGATTGTGTAACGATTCGTTAAGTGAAACATCGATTTGATCGCATAACAATTTGATAAGTGAAAACAACGATTTGCTCTCATATCGATTTTGGTTCTCATAACGATTTCATAAGTGAGAACAACGATTTGCTCTCATATCGATTTTGGTTCTCATAACGATTTCATAAGTGAGAACAACGATTTGCTCTCACATCGATTTGGTTCTCATAACGATTTGATAAGCGAGAACAACGATTTGGTTCTCATAATGATTTGATAAGTGAGAACAACGATTTCGTTCTCATAACGATTTGATAAGTTGCACATCGATTTGCTAGTCATAACGATGTGATAAGATTCATAACGATTTGCTTCTCACATCGATTTGTTAAGTTTCATAACAGTTTGCTAAGACTTAAAATGATTTGCCATTCATAACGATTTGTTAAGTCTTATAAGTATAACAATTTGATAAGTAACTTAAACAACGATTCACTTCAATTTAAACACAGTTTGTTTAAGTACTTTTTGGCGCCTAATGAGAAGTCAAATATCTTCTGACAGAAAAAGCTGCATGCATGTTTCAGAGTCTTGTCAGAAAAAGATATGAACTACTATTTTCAGCATGTTAGCAGAAACACAGTGGTATGCACCGTTTATCATAAACACTCTTTTGTGCTAACACTCTCTTCTATGCTTACAGACCTCGAAGACCACCAGAGTCTGATTAAGACAAATGAAGAGAAGATGAGCACCGGATAGAACTCCAACGGATCTATTCAAAAGCTGCTCATATAAAAGATGAAGCAAGGTTGAAGAAATAGAAGAGCCTTCCTGAAAATCTTTGAAGGAGTGTACAACCAGTAAGGAACCTGAACGCCACATACACTCAATGGAAAAGAGAGAAAGAGCCTGAGCCTAGAAGAAGTGTTCAAGCATCTCAAGCATTCAAGCTCCTTCTCCTCTCATCACTCTCTCTGTGTGCATCTTGTAATCTGGGGGAGAGAGTCTTTTAGCTGAGAGTTTCTTTTAGTTGGTTTTCATATGTTCCAACTCTCAGTCGTGTTCTTTCTTTTCTAAGAAAGATCTTTGTCCAGCTGTAGGACTATATACAGTGTAGAACCTAGCTAGGGGTTTGTGTCTAGCAGAACCACACTGGGGTTTGTACCAGGAAATTGGCTTCTTGACCTGTAAAAGAAGTGGGCTGCCTTCTTGCCCGGGAAAGAGAAGAAGACCAGCTAGGGTGCTGGGTGTTGTATTGTCCTTGAGGGGGACTGTACCCTTGGTTAGTAAAATCCCAAGAGGTTGCTTGGGGACTGGACGTAGGACTTCCATGTGGGAAGGGCCGAACCAGGATAAATCTATTGTGTTATTTGCGTGATTGTTTATTTGCTTCCGCACTGCTACTCTTTATCACACCAAACTAACCAAACTTTCAAGTGATAATTTTATGTGTTTAAGTTTCTGTTTCAGATTTCAGAAAAACCTATTCACCCCCCCCCCCCCCCTCTAGGTTAGCTTGCTGCCGTACCGAAAGGGCCAACAAGTGGTATCAGAGCGAGTCTCTGAACATTCAAAGAAGATCCAACGATCTTAGAGCAAAGATCCATGGCAGCTCAAGGATATGCTGAAGGTCAATCAGTCATCAGACCTCCATTCTTTGATGGAGAGGACTACCAATACTGAAAATGAGGATGGAATGCTTCATTCGAGACACAGACTTTTATTTATGGTAGGTAATTGAGGTAGGAGATTATGTTATTGTTCCTGCTGAAGGTACTACTGCTATTACAACAGTAGATAAAAATAAATTATCATTAAATTACAAAGCTAAGAACTATTTATATTGTGCTTTATCCAAAAAGGAATTTAGTAGAGTTTCTGCATGTAAATCTGCAAAAGAAATGTGGGATAAACTGCAGATAACTTATGAAGGAACAGATAAAGTGAAACAAACTAGGATAGATATTCTTGTATCTCAATATGAAAAATTTAAACTGCTTCCAAACGAAAATATTACTCAGATGTATAATAGATTTTCAAGCATAGTAGTTGGTTTAAGCTCTTTTGGTAAAACTCTTTCTAATGAGGAAACTGTTAGGAAGATACTTAGGTCTTTAACTATTTCATGGACACCTAAAGTAACTACTATTGAAGAGGCCCATGATTTAACCAATTTGTCGATTGATAATTTAATAGGTTCTCTCATGGCACAAGAAATAAATATGGAGTGATTATCTGAAAGCTCATCTAAGAAGAAATGTACTAATGCTCTTAAAGTGGTAGCTGCTCCTTCCACTTCTTCTTCTTCTAGCTCAAAAATTGCAGGATCTGAAGACAGTGATGTTGATGAAGTACTGTCCAAACTTCAGAAGATTTTAAAGAAGAAGAAAATTGGATCAAGAAGGATCCAAAGGAAAGAGAAAAAGGAGAAAGAACTAGTCTACTATGAATGCAAAAAACCTGGACATCTGAGACCAGATTGTCCAAGGCTTAAGAAGACTGGCCAAATAGTAAAAACCAAGAAGCATCACAAGAAATTTAAAAGAAAAGCTATGGCGGCTGCTTGGGAAAATGATGAAGATACAAGCTCAGAATCGTCAAGCTCATCAAGCTCTAAATCAGAGAAAGAGCAGGTAAATCTAGCCCTCATGGTAGGACTAGATGAGGTACACTCTGAACCTTCTTTTGATTCTTGCACCGAATCAAGATCAGAGTCCGAAGACTTAGAAGAAGTTTTTAATGAACTATATGAAAAACATAAGGGTGTTGTAAAAGAACTAAAAGATTTGAAAAACAACACTACTTGCTTGGAAAACACCAATTCTGATCTAAATCCGAATTGCAGCAACTAGAAAAACAATTAAAGGACAGTAAATATAATAATTCTCTTTTGAATGAAAATTTAAAGAGCAAGGATAATGAAAAATTAGAGTTGGAAGAAAAATTAAAAACTCTAACTGAAGAAATCTGTATTTAAAAGAATCAGTTAGAAAATTAACTAAAGGGAAAACATCTTTAGCCCTATGCTTAAAAGGATCAAAATCTGGAAATAACAAACAAGGGCTTGGTTACATACCTCTGAAAAAGGAAAACAAGTCATAATTCCTGAAAATATCCATTACCAAAATTTGTAAAAGAAACCAAGTTGCCTCAGAAAAGGCTCCTGTAAAAGAAAATGTCTCCAAAAATTGTGTTCCAAATAGACATCACAAAGAAAATAAGAATTGTAAATTAAATTATATTCATTGCTGCTCTCATTGCAATAAGTTAGGACACACAGTAAACACCTGCACAACAAGGCACTTAGTTTGGATTCCTAAAGAATATTTTTATGCATCTAACCATCAAGGACCCAAAAAGATTTGGGAACCTACTTTTGAGTAGTTTATTTACAGGATAGCCTTGGAGCATCAGGATCAAGGATGCTCAAGGCATTGATGACTGCCAGCTCTTCATCCAACTCATATTTGAAGAGGGAGTAGTCATTTATTTATTTTAAAATTTCAGTATTACTAATAACTAATTGCAAGTCTCATTCAGATAGAGTCTCTCATTCAGGGGGAGCACAGACTAAGGGGGAGTTATTCTTTAATGTCAATCATTGTTGAACCCCTCTATGGTAAGAAATTTTCTCAAAGGGGGAGAGAAATGCATGGTAAGATCCTTCCTTTTTGGTTAGTGACAAAAAGGGGGAGAGTTTGTATGAATTTTCTGTATTTTTCTATGTTTTAAGTATTTTTGGGGAGATTGTTGAACCTCTCCATTCTTTAAGTATTTTTGTCAAAAAATTCTCATAAATTTTGTCATCACCAAAAAGGGGTGATTGTTGAATCACTCTGTATTACCTTCATATTTTGGTGCTAACAAAATTTATGATTAAATTGTTTCATCAGTATTTATGATTATTTTTGGCGCACTAAAATGCTTAGTCGGTGTTCATTCAATATACATCGATTTCTATTCAAAGTGCCACATCGATTTCACTAACAACGATTTGATAAGTCACACAACGATTTGATTGTGTAACGATTTGTTAAGTGAAACATCGATTTGATCGCATAACGATTTGATAAGTAAAAACAACGATGTGCTCTCATATCGATTTTGGTTCTTATAACGATTTCATAAGTGAGAACAACGATTTGCTCTCATATCGATTTTGGTTCTCATAACGATTTCATAAGTGAGAACAACGATTTGCTCTCATATCGATTTTGGTTCTCATAACGATTTCATAAGTGAGAACAACGATTTGCTCTCATATCGATTTTGGTTCTCATAACGATTTCATAAGTGAGAACAACGATCTCATATCGATTTGGTTCTCATAACGATTTGATAAGTGAGAACAACGATTTGGTTCTATAACGATTTGATAAGTGAGAACAACGATTTCGTTCTCATAACGATTTGATAAGTTGCACATCGATTTGCTAGTCATAACGATTTGATAAGATTCATAACGATTTGCTTCTCACATCGATTTGTTAAGTTTCATAACGGTTTGCTAAGACTTACAACGATTTGCCATTCATAATGATTTGTTAAGTCTTATAAGTATAACGATTTGATAAGTAACTTAAACAACGATTCACTTCAATTTAAACACAGTTTGTTTAAGTGCTTTTTGGCGCCTAATGAGAAGTCAAATATCTTCTGACAGAAAAAGCTACATGCATGTTTCAGAGTCTTGTCAGAAAAAGATATGAACTACTATTTTCAACATGTTAGCAGAAACACAGTGGTATGCACCGTTTATCATAAACACTCTTT
The DNA here is from genome assembly GCA_014218235.1 of Colocasia esculenta. Lineage (NCBI taxonomy): Eukaryota > Viridiplantae > Streptophyta > Magnoliopsida > Alismatales > Araceae > Colocasia > Colocasia esculenta. The sequence continues at coordinate 89,212,349 of CM024762.1, read as the reverse complement.
TGTGCTAACACTCTCTTCTATGCTTACAGACCTCGAAGACCACCAGAGTCTGATTAAAACAAATGAAGAGAAGATGAGCACCAGCTAGAACACCAACGGATCTCTTCAACGGATCTATTCAAAAGTTGCTCATATAAAAGATTAAGCAAGGTTGAAGAAATAGAAGAGCCTTCCTGAAAATCTTTGAAGGAGTGTACAACCAGTGAGGAACCTGAACGCCACATACACTCAAAGGAAAAGAGAGAAAGAGCCTGAGCCCAGAAGAAGTGTTCAAGCATCTCAAGCGTTCATGTTCCTTCTCCTCTCATCACTCTCTCTGTGTGCATCTTGTAATATGGGGGAGAGAGTCTTTTAGCTGAGAGTTTCTTTTAGTTGGTTTTCATATGTTCCAACTCTCAGCTGTGTTCTTTATTTTCTAAGAAAGATCTTTGTCCAGCTGTAGGACTGTATACAGTGTAGAACCTAGCTAGGAGTTTGTGTCTAGCAGAACCACACTGGGGTTTGTACCAGGAGGTTGGCTTCTTGACCTGTAAAAGAAGTGGGCTGCCTTCTTGCCCGGGAAAGAGAAGAAGACCAGCTAGGGTGCTGGGTGTTGTATTGTCCTTGAGGGGGACTGTACCCTTGGTTAGTAAAATCCCAAGAGGTTGCTTGGGGACTGGACGTAGGACTTCCATGTGGGAAGGACCGAACCAGGATAAATCTCTTGTGTTATTTGTGTGATTGTTTATTTGCTTCCGCACTGCTACTCTTTATCACACCAAACTAACCAAACTTTCAAGTGATAATTTTTTGTGTTTAAGTTTCTGTTTCAGATTTTAGAAAAACCTATTCACCCCCCCCCTCTAGGTTAGCTTGTTGTCGTACCAAAAGGGCCAACAAGTGGTATCAGAGCGGGTCTCTGAACATTCAAAGAAGATCCAACAATCTTAGAGCAAAGATCCATGGCAGCTCAAGGATATGCTAAAGGTCAATCAGTCACCAGACCTCCATTCTTTGATGGAGAGGACTACCAATACTGGAAAATGAGGATGGAATGCTTTATTCGAGGCACAGACTTTGATTTGTGGTAGGTAATTGAGGTAGGAGATTATGTTATTGTTCCTGCTGAAGGTACTATTGCTATTACAACAGCAGATAAAAATAAATTATCATTAAATTACAAAGCTAAGAACTATTTATGTTGTGCTTTATCCAAAAAGGAATTTAATAGAGTTTCTACATGTAAATCTGCAAAAGAAATGTGGGATAAACTGCAGATAACTTATGAAGGAACAGATAAAGTGAAACAAACTAGGATAGATATTCTTGTCTCTCAATATGAACAATTTAAAATGCTTCCAAACGAAAATATTACTCAGATGTATAATAGATTTTCAAGCATAGTAGTTGGTTTAAGCTCTCTTGGTAAAACTCTTTCTAATGAGGAAACCGTTAGGAAGATACTTAGGTCTTTAACTATTTCGTGGACACCTAAAGTAACTGCTATTGAAGAGGCCCATGATTTAACCAAATTGTCGATTGATAATTTAATAGGTTCTCTCATGGCACATGAAATAAATATGGAGCGATTATCTGAAAGCTCATCTAAGAAGAAATGTACTAACGCTCTTAAAGTGGTAGCTGCTCCTTCTACTTCTTCTTCTTCTAACTCAAAAATTACAGGATCTGAAGACAGTGATGTTGATGAAGTACTGTCCAAACTTCAGAAGATTTTAAAGAAGAAGAAAAATGGATCAAGAAGGATCCAAAGGAAAGAGAAAAAGGAGAAAGAACCAGTCTACTATGAATGCAAAAAACCTGGACATCTGAGACCAGATTGTCCAAGGCTTAAGAAGACTGGCCAAACAGTAAAAATCAAGAAGCATCACAAGAAATTTAAAAGAAAAGCTATGGCGGCTGCTTGGGAAAATGAGGAAGATACAAGCTCAGAATCGTCAAGCTCATCAAGCTCTAAATCAGAGAAAGAGCAGGCAAATCTAGCCCTCATGGTAGGACTAGATGAGATACACTCTGAACCTTCTTTTGATTCTTGCACCGAATCAGGATCAGAGTCTGAAGACTTAGAAGAAGTCTTTAATGAACTATATGAAAAACTAAGGGTGTTGTAAAAGAACTAAAAGATTTGAAAAACAACACTACTTGCTTGGAAAGCACCAATTCTGATCTTAAATCCGAATTGGAGCAACTAGAAAAACAATTAAAGGACAGTAAAGATAATAATTCTCTTTTGAATGAAAATTTAAAGAGCAAGGATAATGAAAATTTAGAGTTGGAAGAAAAATTAAAAACTCTAACTGAAGAAATCTGTATTTAAAAGAATCAGTTAGAAAATTAACTGAAGGGAAAACATCTTTAGTCCTATGCTTAAAAGGATAAAAATGGAAATAACAAACAAGGGCTTGGTTACATACCTCTATAAAAAGGAAAACAAGTCATAATTCCTGAAAATATCCATTACCAAAATTTGTAAAAGAAACCAAGTTGCCTCAGAAAAAGGCTCCTGTAAAAGAAAAGGTCTCCAAAAATTATGTTCCAAATAGACATCACAAAGAAAATAAGAACTGTAAATCAAATTATATTCATTATTGCTCCAATTGCAATAAGTTAGGACACACAGTAAACACCTGCACAACAAGGCACTTAGTTTGGATTCCTAAAGAATATTTTTATGCATCTAACCATCAAGGACCCAAAAAGATTTGGGAACCTCCTTCTGAGTAGTTTATTTACAGGATAGTCTTGGAGCATCAGGATCAAGGATGCTCAAGGCATTGATGACTGTCAGCTCTTCATCCAACTCATATTTGAAGAGGGAGTAGTCATTTATTTATTTTAAAATTTCAATATTACTAATAACTATTTGCAAGTCTCATTCAGATGGTGTCTCTCATTCAGGGGGAGCACAGACTAAGGGGGAGTTATTCTTTAATGTCAATCATTGTTGAACCCCTCTATGGTAAGAAATTTTCTCAAAGGGGGAGAGAAATGCATGGTAAGATCCTTCATTTTTGGTTAGTGACAAAAAAGGGGAGAGTTTGTATGAATTTTCTGTATTTTTCTATGCTTTAAGTGTTTTTGGGGAGATTGTTGAACCTCTCCATTCTTTAAGTATTTTTGTCAGAAAATTCTCATAAATTTTGTCATCACGAAAAAGGGAGAGATTGTTGAACCACTCTGTATTACCTTCATATTTTGGTGCTAACAAAATTTATGATTAAATTGTTTCATCAGTATTTATGATTATTTTTGGCGCACTAAAATGCTAAGTCGGTGTTCATTCAATATACATCGATTTCTATTCAAAGTGCCACATCGATTTCACTAACAACGATTTGATAAGTCACACAACGATTTGATTGTGTAACGATTCGTTAAGTGAAACATCGATTTGATCGCATAACGATTTGATAAGTGAAAATAACGATTTGCTCTCATATCGATTTTGGTTCTCATAACGATTTCATAAGTGAGAACAACGATTTACTCTCATATTGATTTTGGTTCTCATAACGATTTCATAAGTGAGAACAACGATTTGCTCTCATATCGATTTTGGTTCTCATAACGATTTCATAAGTGAGAACAACGATTTGCTCTCATATCGATTTATTTCTCATAACGATTTGATAAATGAGAACAACGATTTGGTTCTCATAACGATTTGATAAGTGAGAACAACGATTTCGTTCTCATAACGATTTGATAAGTTGCACATCGATTTGCTAGTCATAACGATTTGATAAGATTCATAATGATTTGCTTCTCACATCGATTTGTTAAGTTTCATAACGGTTTGCTAAGACTTACAACGATTTGCCATTCATAACGATTTGTTAAGTCTTATAAGTATAACGATTTGATAAGTAACTTAAACAACAATTCACTTCAATTTAAACACAGTTTGTTTAAGTGCTTTTTGGCGCCTAATGAGAAGTCAAATATCTTCTGACAGAAAAAGCTGCATACATGTTTCAGAGTCTTGTCAGAAAAAGATATGAACTACTATTTTCAGCATGTTAGCAGAAACACAATGGTATGCACCGTTTATCATAAACACTCTTTTGTGCTGACACTCTCTTCTATGCTTACAGACCTCGAAGACCACCAGAGTCTGATTAAGACAAATGAAGAGAAGATGAGCACCGGCTAGAACTCCAACGGATCTATTCAAAAGCTGCTCATATAAAAGATGAAGCAAGGTTGAAGAAATAGAAGAGCCTTCCTGAAAATCTTTGAAGGAGTGTACAACCTGTGAGGAACCTGAATGCCACATACACTCAAAGGAAAAGAGAGAAAGAGCCTGAGCCTAGAAGAAGTGTTCAAGCATCTCAAGCATTCAAACTCCTTCTCCTCTCATCACTCTCTCTGTGTGCATCTTGTAATCTGGGGGAGAGAGTCTTTTAGCTGAGAGTTTCTTTTAGTTGGTTTTCATATGTTCCAACTCTCAGCCGTGTTCTTTATTTTCTCAGAAAGATCTTTGTCCAGTTGTAGGACTATATACAGTGTAGAACCTAGCTAGGGGTTTGTGTCTAGCAGAACCACACTGGGGTTTGTACCAAGAGGTTGGCTTCTTGACCTGTAAAAGAAGTGGGCTGCCTTCTTGCCCGGGAAAGAGAAGAAGACCAGCTAGGGTGCTGGGTGTTGTATTGTCCTTGAGGGGGACTGTACCCTTGGTTAGTAAAATCCCAAGAGGTTGCTTGGGGACTGGACGTAGGACTTCCATGAGGGAAGGGCCAAACCAGGATAAATCTCTTGTGTTATTTGTGTGATTGTTTATTTGCTTCCGCACTGCTACTCTTTATCACACCAAACTAACCAAACTTTCAGGTGATAATTTTCTGTGTTTAAATTTCTGTTTCAGATTTCAGAAAAACCTATTCACACCCCCCCCCCCCCCCAGGTTAGATTGCTGCCGTACCAAATGGGCCAACAATTAATAGGAAGTAGACATCAATCGATATGGACGTCTATATCCTCTGGCCATGCAGTCAACGGCACACAAGTTGTCGTCAACCTGCTATTAACGTCAAGTGATGTTGACGTTAACCAGGGATTTCGGGAAGAACTTAAAAACATCAAACCAACATACATATACAGAAATAAATAAATACAACATGCATAGAATTAATTAAACATGCTATGTACAGAAAACAAGTAAATACCATGTGCACAGAATTAAATAAACATAATATGAACAAAATTTGAGGGCCTTACACCCTCTCCCCCTAAAGAAAACTTTGTCCTCAAAGTTAGAATGGAAATACTAACCAAACAAATGGGGATACTTCTTCTTCATGGCATCCTCAAGCTCCCATGTAGCCTCCTCCCGTGAGAAATTCCTCCATAACACATTCACGGATGCAATACTCTTGTTCCTGAGGTGCTGAACCTTCCGATCCAGGATAGCTACTGGTCGCTCTACATATGACAAGTCTGGCTGAATCTCCACTGGCTTGTGACTGATAACATGCGACGGATCTCTCACATAGCTTCTGAGCATAGACACGTGGAAGACTGGGTGCACACTAGCTAGCGCTGGGGCTAAAGCTAGCTCATACGCCACGTTGCCCATCCGCTTGAGAACCTCAAACGGGCCAATGAATCTCGGACTCAACTTGCTATGCCTGCCAAACCTGACCAAGCCTCGGGTAGGCGAAACCTTGAGAAATACATGCTCGCCAACCTCAAACTCTAAATTCTTCCTCCTATTGTCGGCATAGCTCTTCTGCCTATCCTACGCTACAACCAATCTTTGCCTGATAAGCTGAATCTTATTCGACGTCTCTTGCACCAACTCTGGACCAACTAACTACCTATCACCTGTCTCCTCCTAGCACAAAGGAGATCTACAAGGTCGCCTGTACAAAGCCTCGAATGGAGCCATGCCAATGCTCGCATGAAAACTGTTGTTGTAGGCGAGCTCCACAAGAGGTAGATAACGTTCCCAATCGCCCTTCCAATCAAGCACACACGCTCTCAACATATCCTCGAGCGTCTGGATTGTCCTCTTGGACTGGCCATCTATCTGAGGGTGGAACGCCGAACTAAGCTTTAGCTAAGAACCCAAAGCCTACTGAAGACCCTGCCACAGCCTCGATGTAAACTGTGGGTCTCTGTTAGAGATAATAGACTTCGATACACCATGCAATCTTACAATGCTGCCAACATACAGCCTAGCCAAACTCTCCATAGACTATTTCATCTTCATAGGCAAGAAATGAACAGTCTTGGAGAAACGATCTACAATCACCCAAATCGAGTCATTGCCCTTAGCTGATCTGGGCAAACCCATCACAAAGTCCATGGTGAATTCCTCCCACTTCCATACAGGTATCTCCATCTTATGCATAAGGCTTGATGGTCTCTAGCGCTCGGCCTTTACCTGCTGGCACACTAAACACCTGGGCACAAACTCGGCCACATCCTTCTTTATGCCAAACCACCAGAAAGATCTCTCCAAGCCCTGGTACATCTTGGTGTTGCCTGGATGAATGGAGAACCTCGGACATCCACAACATCAGGGACACATACTCGGTTCTGGAATCTAATGACACCGTCCTCATCCCAAGCAGGTTTGATACCCACAAGTCACAGGATCGAAACCTGGCTCTGATACCAATCTCTGTAACGACCCTCTTTATACCGATACGATTATACCAACCCACATTGATATAAAGGGCGCCGTCACAATGGGACATGTACCCAACACAACAAAGTAGGTAGAGATGTACATAAATAACAAAAGAGAGTACAGCGGAAATAGAAGATAAATCTTATTCCATCATCATTCACACATTCCACAGTCTATATAGTAGCAAATGTAAATAACAAATGTCCACAATTATACAAGTCCATAATAACAATGTCCACATACTAGTAAATGAAAAGTAGACTAAACAAGTGATCTCCTCAAGTGCAGCTACTCTTCTCGCTCAGAGTCGCTCCTCACTATGTCCTCCTCTAGCACGGGGACACCTGTCTCACCTGTATGTTAAAGCAAGTATGAGTCTTCCAAAAAGACCCAGCAATGCCTTCCTTGCCCGCCATCTCCTGAAGCCTAGGACCAGCTCTCTGCTGCTCGATCACCTCGTCCAGTACCATGGATAGATAGACAACTGAGCCACAAAAGCCTGACACAACTGTGGCTCTAACTCAGTCATAGCACATGCCGCATCCTCAAGCATCTTCCAATCCTGCCGAAGTAGTGACCTCTTCCTGCTGAGCGCATCCGCCACAACATTCACCTTCCCTGGATGGTACTAAAGCTTGAAGTCATAGTCCTTGAGAAATTCAATCCATCTTCTCTACCGCATGTTCAACTTCTTCTGAGAGAAAAGATACCTCAGACTCTTGTGGTCAGTGAACACCGAACTTGACACCATAAAGATAGTGTCTCCAGATCTTCAGTGCATGAACCACAGCTGCTAACTCCAAATCATGGGTTAAATAGTTACGCTCATGCTCCTTTAACTGGCGAGAAGCATAGGCAACTACCTTACCATGCTGCATCAACACACAACCAAGGCCTATCTGAGAAGCATCAGAGTAGATAGCAAAACCCTCTGCACCACTAGGTAAGATCAACACGGGTGCAGATGTAAGCCTCGTCTTCAACAATTGGAAACTACTCTTACAATCCTCAGACCACACATACTTAACTCCTTTCTTGGTTAGCTTAGTCAAAGGTGCTACGATAAAGGCAAAGCCTTCAATAAATCGCATGTAATAGCCTGCTAAGCCAAGAAATTTCATGATCTCCGATGGTGTCCTTGGAGTCTCCCACTCTAACACCACCTGAACCTTCGCTGGATCAACAGCAACTCCAGCGCCTGAGATAACATGCCCAAGGAAATGAACCTCACGCATCCAGAAGTCGCACTTGCTGAACATAGCATATAACTTGTGCTCTCGAAGAACCTCCAGAACAATCCTCAGATGCTCACGGTGTGTAGCCTCATCAGGAGAATAGACTAACACATCGTCTATGAACACCACAACAAAGCTATCCAGAAATGGTCTAAACATCCTATTCATGAGATCCATGAACGCTGCAGGGGCGTTAGTTAGACCAAATGGAAGCACAAGGAACTCATAGTGTCCATAACCGGTCCTGAAAGTAGTCTTGGACACATCATCACCCTTGATTCTCAACTGGTGGTAGCCGGACCGCAGATCTAACTTGGAAAACAATGATGCATTCTGCAGCTGATCGAACAAATAATCTATGCGGGGCAAAGGATACATGTTCTTCACTGTCACCTGGTTGAGCTTCCTGTAATCTATGCACTGCCTGAGGGACCCATCTTTCTTCTTCATGAACAGTACAGGTGCGCCCCATGGTGACACACTAGGGCGAATGAACCCCTTATCAAGCAAATCTTGTAACTGCTTCCTCAGCTCGGCTAACTCTGCAGGTGCCATCTGATATGGAGCCTTAGAGATAGGAGAGGTGCCTGGAAGCAACTCTATGGTGAACTCTATCTCCCTTGCTGGTGGCAATCCAGACAAATCATCAGAGAACACGTCTGGAAACTCCTGCACAACCTCAATCTCCTCAAGGGTCGATGAGTAATCGGCCTTTAGAACTAAGACCACACTGGCAAGAAATGCGTCACAACCCTTGTTCACCATCCTCATCGCCTTCATGGCGGATATCACAAACCTTCCCGCTAAATTCCTTGGTAACGGATGTGAGAATTCATCCTCTCCAGGAATACAGAAAGTAATCTTCTCCCCCCTGCAATCCACCAAGGCATAGTGCTCCTCAAGCCAATCCAAACAAGTATGGCATCATAGTCCTTCATCTTGAGCAAGTAGAAGCACCCAAACAAGCCTCAGTCCTCAATGCACACAGGTAAGGATGGAATGCACTTCCTGGTTGCTACCGTACCTTCTGGTGTGTGCATAGACAAAGGGACTTCTAACTCCTCTGCCTCCACTCCAGACTCTGCTACTAACTACTTGGCAAACCGCTCGGAAATGAATGAGTGTGTGGCATCCGTATCAAACAACACTCGAGCCTGCACACCCATGACTAGAACTGTACCTTCCGTGACATTCTCGACCTACTCTGCATCCTCTTGAGCTAGTGCAAACACTCGAGCTTGGGCCCGAGGCCTCCCTGGTCTCCCAGTGACTGGCGTTGCTGCTGCTGCCACTGCTGGGGCTAGTGCTCCTCTCTGAATGGACTATTGTAGTCTGGGGCAATCTCTGATCTGGTGCTCGGTGCTGCCACACTTCATACACTTCCCTTCTAGCTTCCAACACTCGGTGCCGCCATGTGCCCTTCCACAGTGAGGACACGCCTTCTTGTTGCTGGGCCTGAAGCTGGGAGACTGTGGCACAACCGTCTACTGACTAGAAGCTGCCACTGGATACTGGGTTGACTGGTCCAATGCCTTCTTCCTATCCTGCCTCTGGAAAGGTGGCGTTGACCTCTTCTGAGCTGCCCTCTTCTCCTCCAAGTACTGATCCATCTCGCTCTCTTACCTGCATGCTGCGCTGAGAGCCTCGTCCAAAGTGTGGTGGTTAAAAGCAACGAGCCTCGACCTAAGTGATGGTTTGAGCCCCATCACAAACTTCTTGGCCTTCCTGCACTCATCAACAACAATATGAGGAGCATATTTGGAAAGCTCGGCAAACCTGGCCTCGTACTCCAATACTATCATGGAGCCCTAAGTAGGAGAGAGAAACTTCTGCTCCATCTTATCCTAGATGTGCTCGGGGATGAACTTGGCCCGAAATAGCCTCGTGAACTTAGCCCAAGTCACCTCAATGGCACCATCCTCGTACCTAGTACGTAGTACGGAGGCCCACCAAACATCAGCTCTCTCCTGCAAAACACAACCCATAAGCACCATCTAAATAAAACTTTAACCTTACATAAGTACATATACTTTAAGTACCTGTAGCATGTAAGTAGCCAGCTGACTTTGTCTTCTTTCGTACACCTTATAGCCTGGAAGATTTCCTCTACCTCTCTCATCCAGCTCTCTGCCAAGAGGGGCTGACTCTCCCCCTTAAAAGAAGGTGGAGCCATTCTCTTAAACCTCTCCATAATGGATGGACCACCATGGCTATGCTCCTGAGGAACTGGAGCTGGAGCCTGAGCCTGAGACAACAAGCAATACATAAGCAACACATAAACAATCATGCCTTCAGCAAAACAGACTAATCCTATTTAACAGCTCTAACCTGTGCCTGCAACTGAGCCTGCAGTACCGCCTGAGTCTGAGAGTGGGTCTGCATTTCCTGGACCAGGCCTTGCATGAACACACCATAGTCCATAGGTGGTGGTGGAGGGAGTATCGTAGGACCCTAGGGTGCTGGGGCCTACTGCTCACCCCTCTCCTCACGCCTCTGCTCATCATCCTGAGCCAGAGCACTACGCCTACCACGACTCGCCATAGCATGTAAAATAATTACTTAGTTAGAATCTAAGTTACTTAGTCCTAACCATTTTCTTAACTATCTTTGATTCATTATTAGATATTTTCCACATATATGGACAAATTCAATAAAGACTTTGAAATATTGTGCAGATGATGGCTTATTCATGTACAATCTCAACCTGTTGCTCTGATACCAACATCTGTAATGACCCTCTTTATACCGGTACGATTATACCAACCCACATCGATATAAAGGGCGCCGTCATAGTGGGACATGTACCCAACACAATAAAGTAGGTAGAGATGTACATAAATAACAAAAGAGAGTACAACGGAAATAGAAGATAAATCTTATTCCATCATCATTCACACATTCCACAGTCTATATAGTAGCAAATGTAAATAACAAATGTCCACAATTATACAAGTCCATAATAACAATATCCACATACTAGTAAATGAAAAGTAGACTAAACAAGTGATCTCCTCAAGTGCAACTATTCCTCTTGCTCAAAGTCGCTCCTCACTATGTCCTCCTCTAGCACGGGGACATCTGTCTCACCTGTATGTTAAAGCAAGTATGAGTCTTCCGAAAAGACCAGCAAGCAACCTAAAGGCACATCCTTACACATATCACATACATACTATTCTTTTAAACAATAAGAGAAGTATGGCACATGCTTCATGTCAATTAAACAAATATACATGAAGAACCTATACATGCTTTCTACACATGATAATTAACTTGATCCATTGAGTCAATTTCAATTCATATCACATCATAATGCTACACAATTAGATCATGGAATTAAGCACAAGGTAACGAACAATCCTAGCATGATGTCAAACATTTTTCACATGCTTTTATAACACATAATCACATCTTTTACTTGCAGTTTTAACATAAATAAAACACATTCACATGGTTTCACATCTTTTCACATGGTAGCACTTTAACTCAACACTATCACATGATCACATTGCACATATACACACTTTTACACTTTAATTGCCATGACACATAATCCGAACCACCATAAAGAAGGACACACATTCACATAACACATATCCATCACCTAGGCAATACAGTGATGAATCTTGGTAACTGCGCAAAACCGAGAGAAGCCCTCACCACCCTAACCAATGGTACTTGTCTACCTCCAGGATTTCATCCTGATGCCCACAGGATATCACATACACAATGAGCCTTCCCATAGGGACTTTTCTACAGTACGGCTCCACAGCCTTCTATGGTAGCAGTGTCAATTTTGGCACTTAATCACTTAAATACATTTTCTCACTTAACCACATGATTTACATTATTTACATGCACCATTTGATCCATTCATATGCACATCTTTCAAACAAATAAATCTCAGTTTATAGAATTTAAAATAACTATTTCACAGTGACAAATAAATCATAACAATACCTAAATATGTTGCTAATCATTGAATTTACAATATCTAAATCAAACATGCTTAACATGGCTTAATTACCCTTTTAAAATACAAACAGTACCTACGGATATCAAAACAATATCAAATTTTAACCACAGACTCCATACATGTAATATGTCATATGACCAATTTTCTAGAATTTTTGCAATAGTAAAACTATTTTTAACATTTAATTCAAATTTCATGTAATTTTAACAAGATATTTCCTTTAATATGATAGACAGCAAAACAGTCGGTTCTCATAGGTTTAAAACATGAAGACAGTAACCTCATGCTCATGATAATTCTCTATAACAATAACATGTAGTAAAACTATTTATTCATAATTAATTCCTGTCAAATCATGCATAATTCATCATAACATAAATTATACTAAATGATAGTATGAACAGAAATTTGACAGAAAATCATGGGTTGAGCCTAAGATAGTACCTGAACATTCACAATTTTTACAGCATGATCAGACATCCAGAAATCTGAAATTTATCATACAGAGATGAAATTCACAGTTCTGTAAAAACAAAAGAACTTGGCGGCAAGGGCCTTGCCGTCAAAATGGTGTTAACGGCACAGTCTGTTGCCATCAACTCAGAAACTTGGTGGCAACAAGGTTTCCGTCAACCTCCGTCTGCAGGAAAGTGCAGACCGAACTCAATACAAGAGAGAAATTGGGGGTCCAGGACAAAAAAAGAAAATTTGTAAAAATACTTAGACTTTAGGGGACATGTCTAGGGATGATACCCCTAAGCTAATTGCCTAGATTAAATCTCTAAAGATTCAATTTCCCGATGAAGCCCTCCTCGGCCAAGCCAAGAAGGTGTTCTCTCCAATTCCAAATCCGGTCTTCATGCTTGCACAAAAGGTCCTCCGGAGTTAGGGAAGCTTCTTCACCACCAGGAGTACCTTCCAGTCGAAGAAGATCACCAGAATAGCCTCCCAAACGTCGGATCAAGCCTCACAAAGTTCTAATTTTTCTCTCAAACGAACCCTTGAATTTTACTCTCAACCAAAGGACCTAACCTAGCCAAAATACCTAGGTTATATAGGGTTAAGAGTCGGGGTACGCCTAGCATTAGGAGTCCTAACTGTTGGGATTGGGTTTCTTAATTAGATTCCAGAGAAAACACAGTCGTTTCAGATCTAGAATCGCAAACACAATTGGAGAAGTAAACGGCCACTTTGCTGCCGTTAACAGGAAGTAGACGTCAATCGATCTGGACGTCTATATCCTCTGGCCATGCAGTCTACGGCACACAAGTTGCCATCAACCTGCTATTAATGTCAAGTGATGTTGACGTTAACCAGGGATTTCGGGCATAACTTAAAAACATCAAACCAACATACATATATAGAAATAAAAATAAATACAACATGCACAGAAATAATTAAGCATACTATGTACAGAAAACAAGTAAATACCATGTGCACAGAATTAAATAAACATAATATGAACAAAATTTGAGGGCCTACAGTATATCCTTGGGGGGATACCCTAGTTAGTGAAATCCCAAGATTTGTTGGGGACTGGACGTAGGTCTTCCATTGAGAAGTACCGAACCAGGAAAAGTTCTCTGTGTCATTGTGTGATTGCTTATTTAAATTGATTCCGCACTACTACTATCTACTGCACACAACTACATTCACTAACCAACATTTTCAAGTGGTAATTTGTACTTGTGATTTAGATAACCTATTCACCCACCCCCCCCCCCCTCCCTCTAGGTTAATCCTTGTTGCCATTCTTGGGCTAACACTCCCTAAGATAACCTATTCACCCCCCCCCCCTTCTTCAATAGCTGTTACCTTCGGAGTCCAAGAAGATGGTAAGATCTGAGGACTTTTCTACCATATCTGGTACGTCATAAACCTTTCCCAAACCAGCTAACCATTTGTATGTCTGTGAATCTGCTGAACATCTGAGTTATTGATTCCCTGTCTGCATCTGGAATCTTTCATATTGAGCTACTAGAATATCTATTCTGGTCTCCTTTACCTGTCTGTCCCTTCATAGTAATTCTGAGCTTTTCCCACATCTCCATTGCGGATTTGCGGCTGAGACTCTATTGAATTCTTTCTTGCTTAGGGCACAGCATAATATGCTCTTGGCTTTGCGTTTAAGGATATTCTTTCCTATCATCATCTGTCCACTGAGCCTTGGCATTTGTGACCAAAAGATCACACTTCTTCTACAATGGACACATATTGTGTAATCATGACCTTGTAGAAAATTTCCATTCTAGTCTTCCAGTAGGTGTAGTCTTCTCCATCGAACAAGGGAGGCCTGTGACTGACTGACCATCGAAGTTGCTTTGGGCTGCCATTGATCTTTGCTCTTCAGATCGTTGGATCTTCTTCTTTGTCGAAGAGCGGGCTCTGATACCACTTGTTGCCCAGCTAGCTAGCCCAGAGGGGGGGGGTGAATGGGTTGTTAAAATTTCGATCTCTGATTAAAACCTGTTTACTGAAAAGATTACACAACTTAATAATGAGGTTAGAGTTAGAGCAAATAAGAAACCAATTACACAAAGCACATCCACAAGACACAAGGATTTTTATCCTGGTTCGGAACTCCTCCCACAGGACCTACGTCCAGTCCCTGAGCATGCCTCAGGATTTCACTACCAAGGGTACAATCCCCCTTAAGGATCCTTACACCCAGCTTCAACTGGTCTTCCTTCAGCCTGAAGGGAACAACAACCCCCTGGATACCACCAGGTCTTCCTTCGACCAGAAGGGACACAACTTAATAAGAAAAGAGTATGGGAACAGGCTTCAGACTCTAGCTTGACCAGCTACACACTGAAGCTACCAAGGCCCGAGAGAGAAAGAGATTTAACAAGGTTTTCTCTCCAAGGCCTACACAAGCTCTCACAAATAAAAACTCTTTTTGATCACAGAGAGCTAAGAGCTAAGAGCTAAGAACAAGGTTGGAGTGGAAGCTTCGCTCTTGTTTCGATCTTCTAAAGACTCGAGGAGATGGATTTCTTCTTTTCAAATTGCTAGCGTTGTTCTACATCTTCTTTTTCGTCTTGAGTCTTCTATTTAAACTGCTGATTCAAATTCGAACGTTGAAGTGTCCGTTGTCTTTCATCCTGTGTACGTTAGACTGGTCACAAAGGAAGCTTCTGATCGTCAGTCTTTTATCCTTATGTACACGCCAAAGAGATGTCATAGAACTTTGTATCTTGTGTCCAACGTTGTCCAGATGAGTCTTGTCAGATATCTGTAAGCATATCATCAATAATAGAAGACAGCTGAGACTGCTGTCTATAGTTAGTTGAGATGGAACGAATATTGCAGTATATAGCAAGGCTCCTTTCTGTCTAAAAAGTACGTAGACAGTAGCATAGAAATGGAAGATATTGTCTGCATGCATGGGAGATACGATCAGAGAGCATTTAATGCATAGCAGTCAACGAACAGATATGACTTTGACTTTTCAACGCTATTAAAGGCATTATACTGATGCATCAAGAAATTCGATAAAAGAATCTTGCTGACTTTATAACTTATGAAGTCGTTATGAACTGTAAAGAAATCGTTATGAACTCTAAAGAAATCGTTATGAATCATGACACCTTATGAAGTCGTTATGACTGTAAAGAAATCGTTATGAACTCTAAAGAAATCGTTATGAACTCTAAAGAAATCGTTATGAATCATGAACACTTATGAAGTCGTTATGAACTGTAAGAAATCGTTATGAACTCTAAAGAAATCGTTATGAATCATGAACATTATGAAGTCGTTATGAACTGAAAGAAATCGTTATGAACTAAAGAAATCGTTATGACTATAGAGTCGTTGCGAGTTCTAAAGAAATCGTTATGACTATAGAGTCGTTGCGAGTTCTAAAGAAATCGTTACGAGATCTAAAGAAAATCGTTACGGCTAGAGAGTCGTTGCGAGTTCTAGAGAAATCGTTACGAGATCTAAGAAATCGTTACGGCTAGAGAGTCGTTGCGAGTTCTAAAGAAATCGTTATGACTATAGAGTCGTTGCGAGTTCTAAAGAAATCGTTATGACTATAGAGTCGTTGCGAGTTTCTAAAGAAATCGTTACGAGATCTAAAGAAATCGTTACGGCTAGAGAGTCGTTGCGAGTTCTAGAGAATCGTTACGAGATCTAAAGAAATCGTTACGGCTAGAGAGTCGTTGCGAGTTCTAAAGAAATCGTTACGAGATCTAAAGAAATCGTTACGACAGAGAGTCGTTGCGAGTTCTAAAGAAATCGTTACGAGGTCTAAAGAAATCGTTACGGCTAGAGAGTCGTTGCGAGTTCTAAGAAATCGTTACGAGGTCTAAAGAATCGTTACGGCTAGAGTCGTTGCGAGTTCTAAAGAAATCGTTATGACTATAGAGTCGTTGCGATATCGATTTGTTTTGAGTTTTCCAGACAAAGAGGAAATCGTTCTGCTTACCAAAGAAGTCGATACAAAGACTTGGACAGAATGTGAGATGAGACTTACCTGATTGTCTTGAACTTTCATTTTTTTTTTATTTCCTGTTCTCAAGGCTCAAGTAGTCCATTAGTACTATTTTGTAATCATCAAATTAATATATGACTAAATAAATGAGATATTATTATGGGGACAGTTTGGTCATCACAATTTTCGACCTATGTATTTTCGGGTTTTTCGGAATCGGTCGACCGACTTTGTCATTTCGGTCAACCTATCCCTCACTCTTAAACCCAGCAACAGCTACTGGCTAGGTTGGTTGACCGACCCTATTATTTCGGTCGATCGATTTTCCCCTGAAAACCCAACAGCAGCTACTGGCTAGGTTGGTTGACCGATCTTTCTTGTCCGGTTGACCGATTTGGTTATTCCGGTTGACCGATTCCTTCTGTTCGACCGACCGACCTTGTTTTTTTCAGACAAGACTGATTCTTCCTGAAATGTCAACAGAAACCATGCGAAACTAAAACGTTATGCCCGACCTTGATTCCTTAGTTGGCCTCTCACTTAATTACCACTTATTCCGAGATGGTTAAGAGGGCCTTAGCTCTTGAAGCCGCCACTGAAATGGCAGAAATGATTTCATGGAAAACTAGTGGAGGTTATACCTTGGGAAACGTAAAAAGGAAGTATGAGGTAGGAAATGCATCTAGGCCTCACAAACGACCAAGAAGGCAGGAAAGATTGTGACTGAACTTAAGGAGGCTTGTCATTGTTGCCACATCCGTGGGCATAAAGAAGAAAATGGTTAGAAGAAGTTGGGAGCTTGTCTACCTTGTGGCAGTAATCAACACCGACTCCCTAACTGCCCTCTCTTGCCTAAGGTATCTTCTTCACAGAATCCTAGACCTAAGCAAGGAAGACTGCAAGCTATTCAAGGAGTGGAATCTGAATCACAAGAGGAAGGCGGGCTTGTGGAAGGTACAATTTCAGTGAACTCAAAACATGCCTATGCTTTATTTGATTCAGGACCAACACATTCTTTTGTGAGTCAAACATTTTCTAAATCTTTTGAAGAACATCTAGTTCCTCTATCAGAAAAATTAGAGGTTGTTATGCCCCTTAGTAAAAGAAAAGAACTTAGCTGCTACTGTCCAACTAGTACTATAATGATTGAAGGATATAACTTTCCTGGAAATTTGATATGTTTGGATATGTAGGACTATGATGTAATCTTTGGGGCTGATTGGCTATCCAAATATCATGTTCAAGTGGAATGCCATGCTATACAAATAACATTTATGAATAAGGAAATCCCACCAGTATGCTTTAAGAATGCCCGTGTTCAAGGGATACCGCTCATATCGGCAGTTAAAGCATGCAAGCTAGTGAAAAATGGATGTCAAGGTTACTTAGCATACTGGTGGGATTGATAAAATGTTCCCATAGTTCGAGATTTTCCTGACATATTTCTGGAAGAACTGCTTAGTTTACCTCCTAGAAGGGAAGTAAACTTCACCATGAATTAGTTCCAGGAGCTATGCCAATTTCTCAAGCACCATATAGAATGTCTTTAGAGGAATTAAAGGAGCTAAAAAGGCAGCTCATGGAATGGATTGATAAAGGATTTATTAGTACATCTCCTTGGGGTGCTCCCGTCCCATTTGTCAAAAAGAAAGATGGAACCTTATGATTATGTATAGACTATCGACAGCTGAATCAGCTCACGATCAAGAATAAATATCCACTTCCCTGGATTGATAATTTATTTGATCAGTTATCGAGAGCTCAATACTTCTCAAAAATTGACCTCAGGTCTGAATATCACCAATTGAGAATTCATGATGAAGATATCCAGAAGATGGCCTTCGTAGCAGGTATGGTCATTATGAATTTGTTGTGATGACACTCGGATTGACTAATGCCCTTGCTGCATTCATGCGGCTAATGAATGATATTTTCAAAACTCACTTGGATCAGTTTGTTGTTGTATTTATGATATCTTGGTTTATTCGAAAAGTGCAAAAGAGCATGAGGTTCACCTACAGATTGCCTTACAATTATTAAGGGATCATAAGTTAAGTGCAAATTTTGGATGAAGCAAGTAACATTTCTGGGTCATGTTATTTCTAAGGATGGATTGGTGGTAGACTCTTCTAAGGTTGAAGCCATACAACATTGGGAGCAACCTCAAACTCTTATTGAAATCTAAAGTTTTCTGGGTATGGCTAGTTATTACTGCCGATATGTCAAAAATTTCTCAAGAACTGTTGCTCCACTCACTCAGTTGACCCGGAAGGAAGTACCTTTTGTCTGAAGCAATGAATGTGAGCACGTCTTCCAAAAACTAAAGGATTGTTTGACTTTTGCACCAATCCTAACCTTACCCATGGTAGGAAAAAGTTTTGCAATTTACACAGATGCTTCAACCATTGAACTGGATGTGTTCTAATGCAAGAAGGAAAGGTTATTGCCTATGCATCCAGACAATTGAGGAACCATGAGAGCAATTACCCGGTTTATGACTTGGAACTAGCGGTAGTGATTTTTGCTCTAAAGTTGTGGAGGCATTATCTTTATGGTAGTCAATTCATTGTATACTCCGATCATTAGAGTCTGAAGTATCTGTTTTCGCAGAAAGAATTAAACATAAGGCAAAGAAGATGGTTGGAATTTGTCAAGGATTATGACTTTAAAATTGAGTACCACCCAGGAAAGGGCAACACTATTGCAGATGCTCTCAGTAGAAACCTTGTGGCTCAGATGGCATGCTTGATGGTTAAGGAATGGAGACTTTTAGAAGAATTTTCTACACTAAGTTTAGAAGCCAAACCACTAGAAGATAAGGTCATGATAGAAAACCTGAAGATTTGATCTGACCTTTTGATGCAAATTAGAGAACAACATGACAATGATCCCATGTTGATTGAGATCAAAGAAAATTTGAATTCTAAACCAGATTTTTGTATTGACGCTCAAGGGAATCTTCAGTTTCAGTTAAGATTGTGTGTGCTAGATGACTCAGAGATTAAGGAGCAGATACTGAGTGAAGCCCACAGAACTTACTATACTATTCACCCTGAAACTATCAAGATGTACCAAGATCTCAAGAAAAAATGTTGGTGGTGTAATATGAAGAAAGACATTGCAAATTTCATAGCAAAGTGTTTGACCTACCAAAAGATTAAGGCTGAACAATCATCTACCAATCATGGAGTTTGCTTATAACAACAGCTACCAGAGCACCATTCAAATGGCACCTTAGGCTTTGTATGGTAGGCAATGTAGATCACCCATTTGCTAGATAGAGCTAAATGAACTACAAATTCTGAGGCCAGAAATGATTCAAGAGACATCAGAAATCATAAAGATAGTTCAAGGAAGAATGAAGGCTGCTTAGGATTGACAGAAAAGTTATGCCGACCAACGAAGAAGAGAATTGGAATTCCAGCAAGGAGATCATGTTTCTCTAAGGGTATCACCTCGTAGAGGAATCCGCAGATTTGGAGTCAAGGGAAGCTCAGTCTGCGTTACATCACCATTTGAAATTTTAAGGAGAGATGGAGTAGTGACTTATCAGTTTGCTCCACCCCCTTGGTTATTGTAAGGCCCTCGAATTTTCGTCGCATTTTTTTTTTGTGTCGTGTGTGTGAATGTTGTGCTTGTGTATGTATGTATGTATCTACGTATGTATTAATTAGTACACTTATGTGTGTATGTGTATAATTTAGGTATAAATAATGTATGTATTGCTTGATGGTAGTGTGTGCACAATACCATATAGATATTACATGTATATATACATGATGTGCTTGGGTTTCTGCATGTTTTAGAGTTCTGGCCGAATGCCAGATTAGCGTCAATATCAGTAGACGTCGATGTTGTGTCGGCATCAACCCTGTGGACGCCAACACTAAGTCCAGCGGCCAGCGATGTGGACGACAATTTCTCTGACCTGCATGCGTTGCAGAGCCGGAAATTCCGGAAGCAAGCCACCCCAACCATTGGGGAGCTGTCCCCAACGGTCTGAAAGGCCATCTTGTCACCCCTGCGTGATAGGAGAACCCCCTCTCCTATATACAAACCCAATTTTACAACCCTAAGCCTTCTCTTTTGCCCTTTGCAAGAGAGGAAGAAGAGAAAGGAGTGAAACCCTATTCTCAGACTGTGAGAACCCTCACCTTTGCAACCCAAAATCTGAAGTTCTGAAGCTTGATCCGGCCACCTACTGCATCAAGGAGCTTGCTGGATCATCGAGGAAGGCATCCCCGACCTCGGATTGCACTGGAGCTTGCTCAAGAACCTGGAGGAAGGCCATCTTGGAGGCTGGTTGGGAACTTCTTGGGACAACCCAAGAAGAGCTTCACCAGCCTTTTGATCCCTTTGAGTATACCTAAAGGCAAGTACCCTACCCATAGTGTTCATGTATGTGTCTAGGATGGTTTTACCATTTTTATGTATTTTCCCTCGCGTCCTAGACCCCAAATTCACCCCATCTTTGGAGCTCGGTCTGTGTTTACACAGACCTGACCTTAACGGCAATATCCCTTGCCGCTAAGATCATGCTTAGCGTCCAGCGATTGTGCCGTTAACTCCCTTTGACGGCCAGGATTGCCGTAAGTTCTTCAGGACAGACAGAAAACTGTTCTCTCCTCTTATACAACTATTTTCGATGTGTTTCTCGTGATGAGGTATATTGTAGCCTTTATGTACTATGTATACTAGTGAATGTGTGTGTGGATGATTTTTGTGCAAGGTGGCAAATGATAGAGTTTATTTATTCCATGGAAATACATGTATGATGAGTTCCTAATCTTGTCAACCCTTTGTTTGTATGATTTAGGACAGGTCTGAATGTCCTACATTTCATGGGTCATGCATGTATTAGTCAGTCTCTATCCTAAAATTCTGAGATTCTTCCCATGCTTGTGTGAATTAGAAATCATGCGTAGGTCATGATAAATCTTCGGTAAATCATGTATTGCCCACAAATTTCAGGAATAAATTCTGTAGCTCCATGCCTGTTAGGGCTCAGACAGTGAGTTGTTAAAATTGTGCTTGTGTTCAACTCCATGTTAAATCGAATTGCGGATAGCATGTGAAATTAATGTTAGATTTTCTGTATTTTCGTTTTAGCTTAGAAAAATCTAAAATTTTGCATGAAGAATCCTAAACCCAAAATTAGCCTGTGGTTAAATTTCAGGTCATTTGGACCAGTATATGATGCAATATGAATTTTCCATGTAAAAATGTGAAACTAATGCATGTCGTTGTAAAAATGATTTGATTTTATATATAGCAACCTGATTAGTGAAATTTCCTAAGCACTAAATTTCTGTAATTATAGTGCCATGTTAGGAAAATAGAGAAGTGTGCATGTGAGTGAGAAAGTGAGGAATGAGAGTGACATGTGTAAACATATGTGTTAAAATCAGTAAAATGTGTAATGTGTAACTTGTGCCAAATGTGACACTGCTTCCGTAGAGGGCAGTGGACCGTATCAGGGAAAAGTCCCCCTGAGAAGGTTCAATGTGTTGTGACCCTAAGGGCATTAGGGGAAATCCTGGAGGTGGACAAGTACCACTGGTTAGGGTGGAGACTTGTTCTCCCGGTCTGCGCAGTCCAAGAGTCGCCATTGTATTGCCTAGATGGCGTCTATGTGATGTGATGTGTTGTGTCCTTCTTTGGTGGTTTGGACTATGTGTCACGGCACTAAATGTGAATGTGTAAATGTGTATGTGTTCATGTGAAAAATGTGAATGCGAACAATGTGTAAATGTGCATGTGTAAAGTGTGAAATATGCGAATTTGAAATTTGTGTAAAAATGTGAAACCAAAATGTGAGAATGTGAGTTTGTAATCCATGTTATGACAATCTGAAATCATGCTTAAACAGTAGCTTTACTATGTTATGATCATGTTTATGTATGCAAAATGCCTAGAACCATGCTAGGGATAATTGTTAAGCATATATAACAACTTCCATACTTGGTTGTTCACATGTTGTGATTTAATCGTTGTTGTAGCTCTCATGTGTTAGATTATGGTTGCTAAAGCATGTAAAACCAGCAAGCTTAAAGCATGTAAAATGGTTACGTATATGCGTAGGAATGTGTAGATTCCATGTTAGGTATGTTTCCTTTCATGCATGCTCAGAAATTCGTGTTAATGGCTTTCATGTCTTAGTTGGTTTGAAGGTAGATTTTTATGTGAGGAATGAATAGAAAGCATGTGATAGGTGATTCTATTTTAGGAAATCTGAAAGCATAGTCCATGTGTTTAAATTGTAGATTCACCATGATAGGTTGTAAAATTTAATGTCAAGCATGCTACATGTTGTGTCTTGTGAATGTGTATGTAGAACCTACTATGATATGTGCATGTACGTATGTGTAGAATTACTTGCGGAGTCTTTTAGACTCACTACTTGATTCGGCGTACATGTGTAGTTGGTGACGAGACACTTGTGGAGGAGACGTTGGAGACCGACTCCGAGCGTGGAGATTAGAGTGTTGGAGTACTTGAGACATTTGTGATTTTTATAGTATGTAAATTGAACATTATACTAGCATTATCATAGAAGAATGTATAAGTATGGACATCTATGTATTTGATTTTCAGCAATTTAAATTATGTGGACTTTTAGCTCTTTAAATGTTATCGAAACTTGTATGTTAAATGTGGATGATGAATGAAATGAGACAGTGGTTCTTTTACTTCCGCTACTCTGTTCTTATATTCACGTGTATCTCAGCTGAATGTCATTGTTGGGTAAATGTCCCACTATGATGACGCTCACTATACCGACGTGGGTTGGTATAACCGTACCAGTATAATGAGGGTCGTCGCAGAGATTGGTATCAGAGCAAACCGTTTGAGATTGCACATGAATATACATAAGTCATCATCTTCATTACATGCTAAGTCTACATAGGAATGTCCACATGTGTAAAATTGATTATAATGAATGAAAAGTAGATAAGAAAATGGTTAGAAAACTTAGTAACCTAGCTCTAATGGTGGCTGAAATTTATTACAGCCATGGCTTCGAGAGTTAGGCGTGGCGGAGCGTCGGCCCGTGAGGATGAGCCGAGACGTGACGAGCGGGCGGAGCAGGTATTCATGCAAGGTCCTGTACTTCCCCCACCGCCACCTGTGGATTATGGAGTATTCATGCAAGGTCTGGTGCAAGCCATGCAGACGCAGGCTCATACCCAGGCAGCACTCCAGGCTCAGTTGGAGGCTCAGGTTAGACTAATAAAGGATTAATAGTCTGTTGTATTTAATTATGTGATATTGTTGTTGATTGTGTATTGTTTGCTGTGATGTAGCAGGCTCAAGTACCAGCTCAGGACCATGGTGGACCTTCTACCATGGAAAGATTCAAGAGGATGCTGCCACCCTCTTTTAAGGGGGAGAGCGATCCATTGTTGGCTGAAAGCTGAATGAGGGAGATAGAAAAGATCTTCCGAGCCATCAGGTGTGCAGATGAGGATAAGGTTACATTGGCCACCTACATGCTACAGGTATGCTTTAGTTTATATGCTTGTATGTTTGTTAAGCTAGATTTGTTTAGATGGTGCTTATGAGCGGTGTACTACAGGAAAGAGCTGATGTATGGTGGGCTTCATTGCTGCATACCCGGTTTGAGGACGGAGCTATCGATGTTTCTTGGACGAGTTCGTGAGGCTCTTTCGGGCCAAGTTCGTCCCAGAGCATGTGCAAGATCGGATGGAGCAGGAATTCCTATCTTTGGCTCAAGGCTCCATGACTGTGCTGGAATATGAGGCAAGATTTTCTGAACTCTCTAAATATGCACCTCACATCGTGGCAGACGAGCGCAGGAAGACAAGAAGTTCGTGATGGGACTCAAGCCATCACTGCGGACGAGACTCGTGGCATTTGACCACCGCACATTGGACGAGGCCCTCAGTGCTGCTTGTAGGCAAAAGGGAGAGATGGAGCAATACCTGGAAGAAAAGAAAGCTTCGCAGAAGAGGCCAGCAACGACATTCCAATGGCAAGACAAGAGAAAGCAGTGTACCAGACACCGTAGTGATCCGTGGCAGTCGGCAGTTCTCAGGTACCCTCTGTACGTTCCCCTGGTGTGAAGAAAGAGTGTCCCACTGTGGGAAGACACATGGTGGTACCGAATGTTGGATGATTACGGGCAAGTGCTTGAAGTGCGGAAGCAGCGACCACAAGATCAAGGATTGCCCAAGACTTCAGCAGGGAGTCCAGCACGGAGCGCCAGCCCCAGCGGCAGTAGCGGCAACAACGCCAGCTACAGGAAGACCAGGAAGGCCTCGAGCCCCAGCTCGAGTGTTTGCTTTAGCTCGCGAGGACGCCGAGCAGGCGAAGCATGTCACCGAAGGTACGGTTTTGCTTTTAGGTGTGCACGCTCGAATTTTGTTTGATACGGGTGCTACTCACTCATTCATTTCCGAGCGGTTCGCTAGGCAGTTAGCCCTAGAGTCAAGCATAGAGTCTGAGGATTTAGAGGTCCCTTTGTCTGTGCACACCCCTGTGGTTACGGTATCGACTAGGAAGTGCATCCCGTCGTTACCTGTGTTCATTGAGGATAGAATCCTAGATGGGTGTTTCTTCTTGCTAAAGATGAAGGACTATGATGCTATTCTTGGTCTGGATTGGCTAGAGGAGCACTATGCGTTAGTGCAGGATTTTCCAGACGTATTTCCTGATGATTTGTCTGGTTTGCCACCGGATAGAGAGATAGAGTTTACCATAGAGTTGCTTCCGGGCACCTCTCCTATCTCGAAGGCTCCATATGGATGGCACCTGCGGAGTTAGCCGAGTTAAGGAGGCAGTTGCAAGAGTTGATAGATAAGGGATTTATTCGCCCTAGTGTTTCCCCTTGGGGCGCACCTGTATTATTCGTCAAGAAGAAAGACGGGTCACTTAGGTTATGCATTGACTACAGGAAGCTGAACCAAGTGACTGTGAAGAACAGGTATCCCTTACCTCGTATTGATGATTTTTTGACCAGTTGCAAGATGCATCAGTCTTTTCTAAGATTGATTTGCGATCTGGTTATCATCAGTTGAGGATTCGGAGTGAGGATGTGTCCAAGACGGCGTTTAGAACCCGTATGGACATTATGAGTTTTTGGTCCTTCCTTTCGGATTGACCAATGCCCCTGCAGCGTTCATGGATCTCATGAACAGGGTGTTTAGGCCTTATTTAGATAGCTTTGTCATGGTGTTTATTGATGATGTGTTGGTTTACTCTCCGGATGAGGCCACCACCGTCAGCATTTGAGGATAGTGTTAGAGGTTCTTCGTGAGCACAAGCTATACGCTAAGTTCAGCAAGTGCATTTTTTGGTTGCGCGAGGTTCATTTCCTCGGGCATGTTATCTCCGTGCTGGTGTTGCAGTGGATCCAGCAAAGGTCCAAGCAGTTATGGATTGGGAGGTTCCCAAGACCCCTTCAGAGATTCGTAGTTTTATTAGTTTAGCTGGTTACTATCGACGATTTATTGAGGGATTTTCATCCATCGCCGCCCCTTTGACTCAGCTGAGTAGAAAGGGAGTGAGGTTTTTTAGTCCGAGAAGTGTGAGAGTAGCTTTCAATCGCTAAAGACTAAGCTCACGACAGCCCCGGTGTTAGTCTTACCGAGAGGTGTAGAGGTTTTGCTATCTACACGGATGCGTCTCGGATTGGTTTAGGCTGTGTGCTCATGTAGCAGGAAAGGTAGTGGCTTATGCTTCTCGTCAGTTGAAGGAGCATGAGAAGAACTATCCGACTCATGACTTGGAGCTCGTAGCAGTGTTCATGCACTAAAGATCTGGAGGCACTATCTTTATGGTGTCAGATTTGAGGTTTACCGACCACAAGAGCTTAAAGTATCTTTTCTCCCAAAAGGAATTAAACCTGAGGCAGAGAAGATGGATTGAGTTCTTGAAGGACTATGACTTCGACCTTCAGTATCACCCTGGAAAGGCGAATGTTGTAGCGGATGCTCTGAGTAGAAAGAGGCCATCTCTCCAGCAGCATTGGAAGATGTTGGAAGATGCGGCTTGCGCATTGACTGAGTTAGAGCCATCGCTATGCCAGGCTTTTGTAGCTCAGTTATCTCTTAGGTCCTCGATTTTGGATGAGGTGATCGAGCAACAGGGAGCGGACCCTAGACTCATAGAGTTAGTGGGCAAGGCGGGTATTGCTCGTGATGAGGACGGTGTGATTAGATTTCAGCACCGTGTTTGTGTCCCCGATTTAGTAGATGTCTGTGAGCATGTGTTAGCGGAGGCTCATAGATCGCGATTCTCTATTCATCCGGGTAACACGAAGATGTACCAGGATCTGAAGAGATCATTTTGGTGGTCCGGTATGAAGAGGGATGTAGCAGATTTTGTATCCCGGTGTTTAGTATGCCAGCAAGTGAAGGCCGAGCGACAGAGACCATCCGGCCTTATGCGAAGGATGGACATCCCATGTGGAAGTGGGAAGCTGTCACTATGGACTTTGTTTCGGGTTTGCCTCGATCTAGAAGGGGCAATGACTCGATTTGGGTAGTTGTAGATAGATTCTCGAAGACTGCTCATTTCTTGCCTATGAAGAAGAAGCAGTCAGTAGAGAGTTTAGCTAGATTGTATGTTAGTGGTATCATTAGATTGCATGGTGTGCCGAAGTCGATCATTTCGGATCGAGATCTGAGATTTACTTCGAGGTTGTGGAGGGTCTTCAGGATGCTTTAGGTTTAGAGCTGAAGCTCAGTTCGGCGTTTCATCCCCAGACTGATGGACAGTCCGAGAGGACTATCCAGACGCTCGAGGATATGTTGAGAGCGTGTGTTTTGGATTGGAAGGATGATTGGGAGCATCATCTACCTCTAGTGGAGTTCGCATACAACAACAGCTTTCATGCGAGTATTGGTATGGCTCCATTCGAGGCGTTGTATGGTAGGCCCTGTAGATCTCCTTTATGTTGGGAGGAGACTGGTGATAGGCAGTTGATCGGCCCGGAGTTAGTTCAGGAGACTTCGGATAAGGTCCAGCTTATCAGGAAGAGGCTTGTTGCGGCACAGGATAGGCAGAAGAACTATGCCGACAACAGGAGGAAGGATCTTGAGTTCGAGGTTGGTGATCATGTCTTCTTGAAGATATCGCCTACTCGAGGAGTCGTCAGATTTGGCAGGCATAGTAAGTTGAGCCCTAGGTTCATTGGCCCATATGAGATTCTCAGACGTTTGGGCAGCGTGGCATATAAGCTAGCCTTACCCCCAGCTTTGGCTAGTGTTCATCCTGTGTTCCACGTTTCGATGCTCAGGAAGTATGTCTGAGATCCGTCTCATGTGATTAGTCATGAGCCAGTGGAGATTCAGCCAGATCTTTCGTATGTCGAGCAACCAGTAGCTGAAGCCTCGGACAGTCCTTGATCTTATGGTCACTACTCCCACACTTCAAGCACTTCCCTGCTACCAGCCAACACTCCGTACAGCCATGTGCCCTCCCGCAATGAGGACACTCCTTCTTACCACTAGGGGAACGTTGAGAAGAACCTGCCACTGCCTGATGCCACAGGACGCTGCGGTGACTGGAAAGTCGCCTTCTTCCTCTCCTGTCTCTGGAAAGGAGCTGCTGGCCTCTTTTGAGAAGCCTTCTTCTCCTCCAGATACTGCTCCATCTCCCCTTCCTACCGACACGCCGCGCTGAGCGCCTGCTCGAGAGTACGATGGTCGAAAGCCACCAACCTCGTCCTCAGCGATGGTTTCAGACCCATCACGAATTTCTTCGCCTTCCTGTGCCATCAGCTACAATATGAGGGGCGTACTTTGATAGCTCGGCAAACCTGGCCTCGTACTCCAGCACGGTCATGGAGCCCTGAGTTAACGAGAGGAACTCCTGCTCCATCTTGTCCTGGATGTGCTCCGGAACAAACTTGGCTCGGAAAAGTCTCACAACTCATCCCATCCAACTTCCACGGCACCATCCTCGAACCGTGTACGTAACAATGAGGACCACCATACATCGGCTCACTCCTACCAAAACCATCCATGAGAACTATCCCATAATTTGTACTTAAAGTAATAACCAATAGATTAGATTACACATACCTGTAGCATATAGGTGGCTAAAGTGACCTTGTCGTCCTCAGCGCACCTAATGGCCCGGAAGATCTTTTCAATCTCCCTCATCTAGTTCTCAGCTAATAATGGATCGCTCTCCCCCTTAAAAGAGGGTGGCAACATCCTCTTAACTTTTCCATTGGAGGGTCCACCATGGTCAGCCTGGGGAACTGGAACCTGAGCCTGCTACAACAAGCAACATAATTAACACATATAACATAACAATCATGCATTTAATAATACAGACTACTTTATCTTATTATTCTAACCTAAGCCTCCAACTGAGCTTGGAGTGCAGCCTGAGTGTGGGCATGTGTTTGCATGGCCTGCACCAAACCCTGCATGAACACTCCATAGTCTACTGGTGGCGGAGGAGGAAGTACAGGACCCTGTGGTGCAGGGGCCTGCTGCTCACCCTGATCCTCACGCCGAGGCTCATCTCTCCTCTGCTCGCCATCACTAGCAGGAGCAGCACGCCTACCACGCGAAGCCATATCCTGTAAAACGGATTAATCACCCTTTAGAACTTAAACTATCTAATTTCTAACTAATTACTTATCTATGTGGACAATCTACACAGACTTGGTATACAATGAAGATGATGGTATATGAATATTTATGTACAATTTCAGCCTGACGCTCTGATACCAATCTCTGTAACGACCCTCTTTATATCGGTACGGTTCCATCAACCCACGTCGATATAGAAAGCATCGCCACAGTGGGACATTTACCCAACACTAGTACAATAGGCTGAAACATACACAAATAAATATATCTCATGACAACGGAATTTAAAAAACTGAAAAAAAAGTCTTATTCCATCATCCACATTCTATTCACAGTCCGTATAGTAGAAAAGAGAGCTAACTGTCATAACTGAAATAATAAATTCATTGTCCACATGAGACTACGCAGAGTCTTTATTACATACTATGAAGTAATGAAAAGTACAATACTAAATCCACAACAATCTCTCATACTCTCGCTCCGAGTCGCTCCTAACGATCTCCTCGGAAGATGTAGAAACGTCTGCACCTGTACGCCGAAGCAAGAATGAGTTCAAAAGAACTCAACAAGTACACACAGCACACGCTAAACATACATGCATCAAGTACTCTCCATATTCTTATGCTACATCATTTACACACAATGCATGGAAGTGACAGTTTTTCAAACAGAAGCCTATTCATGATTTCTACATATTTTACACATGGGATTTAGTTTTATACACAATAAACTAATCCTATCACATGCTTTCTACACTTTTCAATATGCTAAACTGATTTCATTCATATGCACATACTGGTCATTCTACACATAAATTTACACATTTCATAACAACTAATTTAACATGAATTCTAAGATAAATTTTCACATAGTTAACACATTTATATTAGTGAAAAGCTCGTTGTTTTACTACTATCATGTCACATTCACAAGAAACTTATCATTTTTGCATGTTTTTCATAGAATTTCATGAACACATATTCACTTACACAGGTTCACAATTTACACATTTTCTTTCACTTAACACATTTTCACTTTTCCTTAATGCCGTGACACATAGCCCAACCACTTAGAATGACACACACTAATCACATCACATATCAATCACCTAGGCATTCCAGTGATTAATCTT
Source organism: Colocasia esculenta (assembly GCA_014218235.1). Taxonomy (NCBI): domain Eukaryota; kingdom Viridiplantae; phylum Streptophyta; class Magnoliopsida; order Alismatales; family Araceae; genus Colocasia; species Colocasia esculenta. The sequence continues at coordinate 89,182,371 of CM024762.1, read as the reverse complement.
AGTTACTGCGCAGAACCGGGAGAAGCACTCTCCACCCTAACCAACGATACTTGTTCGCCTCCAGGATTTAATCCCAATGCCCATGGGACATCACACACTTTGAACTTTCCCGTGGGGACTTTACCACAGTACATTCCACAGCCTCTAAGGTAGCAGTGTCACCCATTGGCACATTAATACATTTTCTCAATTCAACACACTTCTAAATACAAAATATTTACACATTCATCTCATGTTCGCACATTTACATTCTTCAGTATTACCTAACATGGTACTACTATTTTCAGTATTAAGCAAGTTTTTACAACAATTCTAATCATGCTGAAATTTTGCAGAATTAAACACTAATCATATTAGCATGCATTAATTAATAATATCTAACATAAACACAATTTTATATAGCTATTGTCATCAGTTCAGTACATAAATTTAACCAGAAATTCATCATAGTTTAACTATCATGCGTACCAAAATTTACATTTTTTTGATTAATCATAATTTCTGAAAATTATAACAGTGATGTTATCAAATGTAAAAATAGCCAAACTGACATAAATTTCATTATTCGGACTCACAACTTATTACATACATGAATACTGACAGTACAAATTTTATCTCAACTTAGGAAATTAACTAGTTTCGCATGAATTCTTAACTTTTCTACATTGAGTAGACATATTAACTATTTTCCGGTTCAGAAAATTTAATAAACTATACAGATAATATAAATTTCTCAAATTTTTTATATCATGCATCAGATCTCATAACCAGTGTACAGAAATTTCATGGCAGTCAAACTCTATACATATTTCATAAACGATATTTTCCAAGATTTAAATTTCTGTCGGTAGTACATTCAAGGAATTCTAATAATCAGGGAAATTTCCAAAATGCACAATAACTCACAGTACACCCCAGCATGTATATTTACATATTATATGAAGTTTTACTATATATCCTCATGCGAAAAAAAAAAACTCGAAAATTAGCTTATAGAAGGGCAGACTTGCAAACTGTTGCAGTCTGAAGAACTTGACGGCATGAGGTAGCCGTCTATAGGTTAACGGCAGTATATGATGCCGCCAACACATGATATTAGCTGCAAGGGATCTTGCCGTTAATATCCTGTCTGCAGAAAACAGACTGAAAGCCAACAAATCACTTGAAAGGGGGTTCCAGACACAAGAAAATCCGAGAAATTTCTGGGACATACTAGACACATGTTTTGATGTGAGTGGGGTACTTGCCTCTTGTAAAATCCACAAACGCTATTCAAGCCGGAGAAGCCCTCCTCGGCCTGTGTCAAAGAGTCTTCAAATCCCTCCTTCTTCGGGTTCTTGTTGATCTTCACTGCACACCAGCGTGGGAATCGTTCCCAGACATTCAGAGTTGACACCAGTCGATGCAAATCACCGGATGAAGCCTCCCGAAGTCAAATCTCTCAGGTTCAAGTTAGGGTTTTTGCATAGAAGAGCTAGGTTTTTGACCCAAGAGTCAAAAGGGATGGATCTGGCCGAAAACTGGGTATTATAAAGGGTTGGGGGTCGGATATGCTAAGCGGGGTAAGTCTCAGAGTCGTTGGGAAGGGTTTCTAAACAAGAGGCTAAATTTCCGGAGGCGTTTCCAGATCTGGAAACGTAACTGGTCTGGGATATTGGTGTCCATATCTATGGTCGCCTATCCAAATGGGCGTCCATCGATATTGCCCGCCCACTCCCTAGTCAACGTCATCCGATGTTGACGCCGAGTGGCCGACAAAATTCACTTTAAATATGTAGAATTTATAATACTACACACATATATATATCACCTGTATTATTCATCAAGAAGAACGACGCACGGTCACTTAGGTTATGTATTGACTACAGGAAGCTGAACTAAGTGACTGTGAAGAACATGTATCCCTACCTCGTATTGATGATTTATTTGACCAGTTGCGAGATGCATCAGTCTTTTCTAATATTGATTTGCGATCTGGTTATCATCAGTTGAGGATTCGGAGTGAGGATGGTCCAAGACGGCGTTTAGAACCCGTTATGGACATTATGAGTTTTGGTCCTTCCTTTCGGATTGACCAATGCCCCTGCAGCGTTCATGGATCTCATGAACAGGGTGTTTAGGCCTTATTTAGATAGCTTTTTTCGTGGTGTTTATTGATGTGTTGGTTTACTCTCCGGATGAGGCCACACACGTCAGCATTGAGGATAGTGTTAGAGGTTCTTCGTGAGCACAAGCTGTATGCTAAGTTCAGCAAGTGCGATTTTGGTTGCGCGAGGTTCATTTCCTCGGGCATGTATCTCGGTGCTGGTGTTGCAGTGGATCCAGCAAAGGTCCAAGCAGTTATGGATTGGGAGGTTCCCAAGACCCCTTCAGAGATTCGTAGTTTTATTGGTTTAGCTGGTTACTATCGGCGATTTATTGAGGGATTTTCATCATCGCCGCCCCTTTGACTCAGCTTAGCAGAAAGGGATGAGGTTTATTAGTTTGAGAAGTGTGAGAGTAGCTTTCAATCGCTAAAGACTAAGCTCACGACAGCCCGGTGTACGGTGAGTCTTACCGAGCGGTGTAGAGGGTTTTGCTATTACACGGAGTGCGTCTCGGATTGGTTTAGGCTGTGTGCTCATGCAGCAGGAAAGGGTAGTGGCTTATGCTTCTCGTCAGTTGAAGGAGCATGAGAAGAACTATCCGACTCATGACTTGGAGCTCGCAGCAGTGGTTCATGCACTAAAGATCTGGAGGCACTATCTTTATGGTGTCAGATTTGAGGTGTTTACCGACCACAAGAGCTTAAAGTATCTTTTCTCCCAAAAGGAATTAAACCTGAGGCAGAGAAGATGGATTGAGTTCTTGAAGGACTATGACTTCGACTTCAGTATCACCCTGGAAAGGCGAATGTTGTAGAGATGCTCTGAGTAGAAAAGAGCCATCTCTCCAGCAGGATTGGAAGATGTTGGAAGATGCGGCTTGCGCATTGAATGAGTTAGAGCCATCGCTATGCCAGGCTTTTGTAGCTCAGTTATCTCTTAGGTCCTCGGTTTTGGATGAGGTGATCGAGCAACAGGGAGCGGACCCTAGACTCAGAGTAAGTGGGCAAGGCGGGCATTGCTCATGATGAGGACAGGTGTGATTAGATTTCAGCACCATATTTGTGTCCCTGATTTAGTAGATGTCTGTGAGCATGTGTTAGCGGAGGCTCATAGATCGCGATTCTCTATTCATCCGGGTAACACGAAGATGTACCAGGATCTAAAGAGATCATTTGGTGGTCCAGTATGAAGAGGATGTAGTGGATTATGTTATCCGGTGTTTAGTATGCCAGCAAGTGAAGGCCGAGCGACAGAGACCATCCGGCTTATGCAAGGATGGACATCCCAGTGTGGAAGTGGAAGCTGTCACTATGGACTTGTTTCGGGTTTGCCTCGATCTAGAATGGGCAATGACTCGATTTGGGTAGTTGTAGATAGATTCTCGAAGACTGCTCATTCTTGCCTATGAAGAAGAAGCAGTCAGTAGAGAGTTTAGCTAGATTGTATGTTAGTGGTATCATTAGATTGCATGGTGTACCGAAGTCGATCATTTCGGATGAGATCCGAGATTACTTCGAGGTTGTGGAAGGGTCTTCAGGAATGCTTTAGGTTCGGAGCTGAAGCTCAGTTCGGCGTTTCATCCCCAGATGATGGACAGTCCGAGAGGACTATCCAGACGCTCGAGGATATGTTGAGAGCGTGTGTTTTGGATTGGAAGGATTTTTGGGAGCGTCATCTACCTCTAGTGGAGTTCGCATACAACACAGCTTTCATGAGTATTGTTATGGCTCCATTCGAGGCGTTGTATGGTAGGCCCTGTAGATCTCCTTTATGTTGGGAGGAGACTGGTGATAGGTAGTTGATCGGCCCGGAGTTAGTTCAGGAGACTTCGGATAAGGTCCAGCTTATCAGGAAGAGGCTTGTTGCGGCACAGGATAGGCAGAAGAACTATGCCGACAACAGGAGGAAGGATCTTGAGGAGGGTTGGTGATCATGTCTTCTTGAAGATATCGCCTACTCGAGGAGTCGTCAGATTTGGCAGGCATAGTAAGTTGAGCCCTAGGTTCATTGTCCCATATGGATTCTCAGACGTTTGGGCAGCGTGGCATATAAGCTAGCCTTACCCCCCAGCTTTGGCTAGTGTTCATCCTGTGTTCCACGTTTCGATGCTTAGGAGTATGTCCGAGATCCGTCTCATGTGATTAGTCATGAGCCAGTGGAGATTCAGGCAGATCTTTCGTATGTCGAGCAACCAGTAGTATTATTGACCGGAAGGTCAGCATCTCCGGAACAAGAGTATTGCGTCGGTGAAAGTTCTCTGGCGGAACTTCTCCGAGAGGAGGCTACTTGGGAGCTTGAGGATGCGATGAGAAGAAGTATCCCCTTTGTTCGAGTAGCATCGTTCTAACTTCGAGGACAAAGTTTCTTTAGGGGGGAGAGGGTGTAACGCCCCCTCGAATTCCGTCGTATTTTTTTTGTGTCGTGTGTGTGAATGTTGTGCTTGTGTATGTATGTATTATTAGTATACTTATGTGTGTATGTGTATAATTTAGGTATAAATATGTATGTATTGCTTGATGGTAGTGTGCACAATACCATATAGATTACATGTATATATACATGATGGTGCATGGTTTCTGTATGTTTAGAGTTCTGGCTGAAGGCCAGATTAGCGACAATATCAGTAGACGTCGATGTTGTGTCGGCGTCAACCCTGTGGACGCCAACACTAAGTCTAGCGGCCAGTGATGTGGACGCCAATTTCTCTGACCTGCATGCGTTGCAGAGCCGAAATTCCGGAAGCAAGCCACCCAACCATTGGGGAGCTGTCCCCAACAGTCTGAGAGGCATCTTGTCACCCTGCGTGAAAGGAGAAACCCCTCTCCTATATACAAACCCATTTTTACAACCCTAAGCCTTCTTTTTGCCCTTTGCAAGAGAGGAAGAAGAGAAAGGAGTGAAACCCTATTTTCGGACTGTGAGAAACCCTCACCTTTGCAACCCAAAATCTGAAGTTCTGAAGCTTGATCCGGGCCACCTGCTGCATCAAAGGAGCTTGCTGGATCATCGAGGAAGGCATCCCGACCTCGGATTGCACTGGAGCTTGCTCAAGAACCTGGAGGAGGCCATCTTGGAGGCTGGTTGGGAACTTCTTGGGACAGCCCAAGAGAGAGCACCAGCATCCCTTTGACCTTTTGTTGTTTGGATACCTAAAAGGCAAGTACCCTACCCATAGTGTTCATGTATGTGTCTAGGATGGTTTTACATTTTTATGTATTTTCCCTCACATCCTAGACCCCCAAATTCACCCCACTTTGGAGCTCAGGTCTGTGTTTTGCACAGACCTGACCTTAACGGCAATATCCCTTGCCGCTAAGATCATGCTTAGCGTCCAGCGATTGTGCCGTTAACTCCCTTTGATGGCTAAGGATTGCCGTTAAGTTCTTCAGACAGAACAGAAAAACTGTTCTCTCCTCTTATACAACTATTTCGATGTGTTTCTCGTGATGAGGATATATTGTAGCCTTTATGTACTATGTATACTAGTGAATGTGGTGTGTGGATGGATTTTGTGCAAGGTGGTAAATGATAGAGTTTATTTATTCCATGGAAATACATGTATGATGAGTTGCTAATCTGTCAACCCTTGTTTGTATGATTTAGGACGGGTCTGAAGTACTACATTTCATGGGTCATGCATGTATTGTCAGTCTCTATTTGAAATTCTGAGATTTTTTCTCATGCTTGTGTGAATTAGTGAAAATGTTGTTTGAGAAAAGAAATCATGTGTAGGTCATGATAAATCTTCGGTAAATCATGTATTGCCCACAAATTTCAGGAATAAATTCTGTAGCTCCATGCCTGTTAGGGCTCAGACAGTGAGTTGTTAAATTGTGCTTGTGTTCAACTCCATGTTAAATCGAATTGCGGATAGCATGTGGAATTAATGTTAGATTTTCTGTAATTTCGTTTTAGCTTAGAAAAATCTGAAAATTTTGCATGAAGAACCCTAACCCGAAATTAGCCTGTGGTTAAAATTTCAGGTCATTTGGACCAGTATATGATGCAATATGAATTTTCCATGTAAAAATGTAAAATAATGCATGCCGTTGTAAAAATGATTTGATTTTGTATATGCAACCTGATTAGTGAAATTTCCTTAGCACTAAATTTCTGTAATTGTAGTGCCATGTTAGAAAAACAGAGAAGTGTGCATGTGAGTGAGAAGTGAATGGAATGAGAGTGACATGTGTAAACATATGTGTTAAATCAGTAAAATTGTAATGTGTAACTTGTGCCAAATGTGACACTGCTTCCGTAGAGGGCAGTGGAACCGTATCAGGGAAAAGTCCCCCTGAGAAGGTTCAATGTGTTGTGACCTAAGGGCATTAGGGGAAATCCTGGAGGTGGACAAGTACCACTGGTTAGGGTGGAGACTTGTTCTCCCGGTCTGCGCAGTCCAAGAGTCGCCATTGTATTGCCTAGATGACGTCTATGTGATGTGATGTGTTGTGTCCTTCTTTGGGGTTTGGACTATGTGTCACGGCACTAATGTGAATGTGGTTATGTGTTCATGTGAAAAAATGTGAATGGAACAATGTGTAAAAGTGCATGTGTAAAGTGTGAAATATACGAATTTGAAATTTGTGTAAAAATGTGAAACCAAAATGTGAGGATGTGAGTTTGTAATCCATGTTATGACAATCTGAAATCATGCTTAAACAGTAGCTTTACTATGTTATGATCATGTTTATGTATGCAAATGCCTAGAACCATGCTAGGGATAATTGTTAAGCATATATAAACAACTTCCATACTTGGTTGTTCACATGTTGTGATTTAATTGTTGTTGTAGCTCTCATGTGTTAGATTATGGTTGCTAAAGCATGTAAGACCACAAGCTTAAAGCATGTAAAATGGTTACGATATGCGTAGGAATGTGTAGATTCCATGTTAGGTATGTTTCCTTTCATGCATGCTCGGAAATTCGGTGTTAATGGCTTCATGTCTTAGTTGGTTGAAGGTAGATTTTATGTGAGGATGAATAGAAAGCATGTGATAGGTGATTCTATTTTAGGAAATCTGAAAGCATAGTCCATGTGTTTAAATTGTAGATTCACCATGATAGGTTTAAATTTAATGTCAAGCATGCTACATGTTGTGTCTTGTGAATGTGTATGTAGAAACCTACTTTGATATGTGCATGTACGGTATGTGTAGAATTACTTGCGGAGTATTTTAGACTCACTACTTGCTTCGGCGTACAGGTGTAGTTGGTGACGAGACACTTGTGGAGGAGACGTTGGAGACCGACTCCGAGCGTGGAGGTTAGAGTGTTGGAGTACTTGAGACATTTTGTGATTTTCATAGTATGTAAATGAACATTGTACTAGCATTATCATGGAAGAATGTATAAGTATGGACATCTATGTATTTGATTTCAGCAATTTAAATTATGTGGACTTTTAGCTCTTTAAATGTTATCAACATGTATGTTAAATGTGGATGATGAATGAAATGAAGACAATGGTTCTTTCACTTCCGCTACTCTGTTCTTATACCACGTGTATCTCAGCTGAATGTCATTGTTGGGTAAATGTCCCACTGTGATGACGCTCGCTATACCGACGTGGGTTGTATAACCGTACCGGTATAATGAGGGTCATCGCAGTTATTCAACGTACATGATATTTTCATGTATCTATGCTTCAGAAGTATGTCTATGATCCATCTCATGTTATAGAATATGAAAATTTGGATGTGCAAGAGAACTTGGCATACAAAATAGAAGCCTGTTCGAATCCTCGACCAAAAAATGAAGCAACTCAGAATAAGGAAGTACCATTAGTAGAAGTTCAATGGAGTGACAAGGTCAAGAGAGAGCAACATGGGAATCAGAAGAGGCTATCAAGATCAAATATCTAGAGTTATTTGTAGGATTAGTAGTTGATACTAGATGAATTTGGAGGGCCAAATCTTTTCTAGTGGGGAGATGTAACACCTCGAGTTTATTTATAAAATAATTGATCATTTTTATTGTATGATAATGTTATGATTAATTGAATTATAGCACTTTGCCAATCCTAAATAATAATAATAATAATAATAATGGGAATAAGCACATATGAGTTACATAATGGACACCTAAAAATAAAATTTCATTAATAGAAAAGGATTGAAAGTGAATTATGTTATATTAAAGAAACGTATGGAAATTGTATATATATAGTAATCAAACTAATGTTCAAACACTATTCACCTACATAACAATGGTTACGTATTAACCCTCCTCTTACGTGCTTAACCCGGGTGAAATTCGTCACGTCCCAAAGCATGGCAGCGGAAGAATTTATTTGATCGTTGAGACGAGAACAGTCGGCAAATAAGCCTCTAGCGAGCAATCACATATAACACAACTAATTTGTGCTTATCATAAATATTAAACTATTTATTTCACTTCAACAATGAGAACTAGTACATGCTCCAATTCAAATCGAACTACATGACTAGGACTCAAATAAGAAGGAAAATGCATAGCATCCTCACTCCTACTACATCATTGTAGCACTCTCATACTCAAACTATAATACTATGACACTACGACTATGACTTGTAGGATGCTCTCACGCTTGGTTATCCCCAATGTAGTCCTGGTTCTCTTCCTCCTCAAACTCCTGTTCTCCTAAAATGTTGGAAAATAGGTAATGAGCGCACTCGCCTAGTAGGATTTACATCTTCCAACAATGATATAAGTATTTAACAGAGTAAAAGCTAGAAGGTATGAACATGATATGCACTATGCAATTAACACAACGATAATAACATGTAAACGGTGCATCTCAAGATAAAGTGAACAATGATCTAGCAAGATGATAACGAGTTAGAACAAGATAGCATGTAACAAGATTGGCCATTTCACTAGCAAGCAAGCATGCACGAACAAGAACTTTTAACATGTAATAGTAATTAGGCACGAAGCTACTAATGTGCACTAAGGATCTATGCCACCTTGGAATGCACACTAGGACACGTGTATGTGGTTTATGTATCTAGCATTCAACACGCAAGTACTCCCAGTGTAGATGCAATGCTAGTAATCATTACACCCCATGGTTAACAGTATATTTATGACTCACCATCATTGGGGCTAGACTGGAGCCCTTGGACGCACGTCGTGCCCGGTCAGCATCTCACTATTTTCAAATGTAGATACCTACAGTCATTCATGGCCAAAAACAAGAGTCCAATAATGTCAAGATAGTTAAGGTGATAGTTAAAGAGTTCAATCCGGCAGCATAACGACGTATTTTCAATTTAGTCCAATCACTTATTAGTAACTTGGTCTTATGTTCAATAGAGTTGTACTCCAGAATCAAGATGAGAAGAGAAAGATCTCATCAAGAATGCTAAGAAAAGAGATATATGTACACACTAACTTCCGGGTACTTCATTGGTACAACCTGCTCGTCGGCCAAGTGGGAATCCATGTTTAGAGGAGATTTACAGAGGCCTTGGTCAAGGGATCACTAGTCTAGCAGAAGGAATATCCGACAGAGAGTTCACCACAAGCCAAGAAAGGGCTTTCCAATCGTGCTAGAGTGTATGCACATGCTATGCTTCAGAATCGCTCAAGTGCGTGTGTGTGAATCCGAGTATGGAAACTCCAGTTATGGAAACTTTGTTTATGGAAACTCCAATTATGACAAGTATCATGAATGCTAAATCAAAAAATACTAATCGCAATGTGTTTTTGGCAAGTTCAATATCAAGGCAAGAAAGTGACTAATCAGCAGGTAGATAGCATGATCATGAACTTAAGATAAACTAAAATCATGTAAACATGTTTTAACTTTGATATGGGTTGATAAATACGTGTTAAGACTTTCTAGAATCTTTCTAGAATAGATCAAACTCACACATGCAAAGAACGACACAAAACGACGGAAACCAAGACGTATGCCCCTTAGAAGACAAATGCAGTCCCATCCTTTCATTTCCTCAGGTCATAACTCATTGATTTATTATTCAAATATCATACATGAATATACCATCTTGAAGCCCTTTGAATGAGGAATCCAGCAAAGAAAACAGCTCATCAATCCGAGGTCTATAGGAAACATTATGGCTTGTTAAGTGGACATAGGCAGAAGGCGACACATTGCTTGTCGCCTTCTGAACATGAAGGCGACAATCAACTTGTCACCTTCTGATAAAGACCATGAAACTGTCTCAATTTTGGTATGGGTCGGGACCATGATGTTGTCGCATTCTGGTAGTGACGTGTCGACCTATCGCTTCCTAAATATGACGTTTGGGTTGCCTTTTCTACCTATTTCCAACTTCGACTTGGATTGGGTTTGACACAAGGATGTTTGAAAAATCAAAACTAATGCTAGGGTGATCCAAATCAGATGAAACCACTTCTGTTAGTTAGAGGGCTTTCTATACAATGTACAGCAACAAGTAATCGAGAAATAAAAGTCATTTGACAAGGTATAAAATGTATTGTGACTGTCTACGCGAATCTGACATAGTACTCATGTACGGACTAATACTCTTTGTACAGACAATGAAAATTGGGAAAACTAGTGCCAAATGAAACTAGGCTCATGGGGCAACAAGTTCTATGTTGAGTGCTTGGTCTGAAAACAACTCCACAAAGATATATAAAACTCGTAAGATAGGTCAGGGTTTTATCAAGATAGCACAACGTACTGATCATACTAGATTTAATTCAGGAAATTCACATGATCAAAATTGGGGGAAATAGTAAGAACACGATCGATAAACATATATGCATTCATGAATGAGTTTAATTAAAGTTTGGCATGGAGATGACCTACCTTTTGGGTTGAATAAGATTCGTTCCCAGAAAGCCCTGGTCCTGACCACTTGGAGGAGAATGCCTAATACTCACGATCTACTGGATAGAAATTGGGAAAAATAGTTCTGTAAGAAACTTATCTCATAGATCTTTCCAGGGATAAAAGGTTTGCATGTAAGGTTTTATTAACCTTTGGTGATGATCTTGAAGAGGCTTGTCTGCAGGTCACAAGGTGAGATGAGCACGAAGTTGCTTCTTGCTCCAGCTTCCTCCCCAAAATCTCCAGCCACCACAGCCTCCAAACATGACCTCAGCAACCCTAGGGGTCGTCCCATGAGAGAGAGGGGGTTTATTTAAAGGGGGATGGGTCTTTAGTTGCCTAATTAGATTAGGAAACCATTAGATACGAGTTTGAGTGCATCCCTCCTTCAATGGAGGATTTCTTTCCCCAATTCATGATGAGAAGATTATGGAAACCTCCCATAGGTAGTAACCCTGAATTTAGGCTTGGTTTGAAGTACAATGGAGGTCCATTCGGTGAGAATTTATCCTTTCATGGTCTATTAGTGAATATTTCTGAATTTTGAGTTATTTTCTTAGCATGAATTTATTGTGGCCCAAAGATATCCTTTGGCCCATTTCTTTGATTGGATTGTCAATACCCTTGTTTGAAGTTCATCTATGATTTTATTTTATTTTGGACTCACTTAAGTACCTATGATAGTAATTATCTGACTTATCCCCCAATTACGATAATAAGTCACAAAATGCCTTAAACTTGGCCATCGGATTTTCCTTGCACGATTTCTTTGTGGGTCATTTGGGAGTATTATTTAGAGTTGAACTATATTTTTTATGGAATTGTTTCGAGTGTTTATGTACATATGACATTGGTACATATGTTTTTACTATTTCAAGAATATTAAATTATTATTTTCAATTTATTCTAATTTTTCAATTAATGAAATTTTCGGGGTGCTACATCCTCCCCCACTTAAGAGAATTTGGTTACTAAATTCATATAGCTAGTCAGGTGAACTTAGCACCTGGGTTCTCGATTTGGTTCAAGATCCAATTTTTAATAAACTCTTGCTTGTATCCACTTTGTTTTCGTAGTTGTCCATTATTTCCACTTAAAGGTTATAGATACCTTCCATGTAATTTCCTTCAACTCTTTCCTTTTCCTCTCTGGTGGTCATTTGAATTCCATCCTCATTCATATGATGAGCTATGGTAAGGCTAGCAGGTTTAATTTCGATTGTTCTCTATTCATCTCCCCCACTTAGGAATCGACTAAATATTATAAGACAGATCAAAAGGATTAGGAAAAGTAACATCTTTCATCATACCTTCTTCCAGGAGTTCTTGAGAAAAGGATAGCAACCCATTAATGTTCTTAGTCATATCATAGAGATTGATGGGTATGGGTGCTTAGTTCATAAACTAGTTTATTCCCAGTCTCTACCCAATCTCACCAGGTACTATATGCAATTTCCATGACCTAGGTTTCATAGGTATCTCTTAATCCTGAGACATGTATCCTATTTTGTTTTTCTAGGCTTTGATACCACTAAACTGTCACGTCCCAAAGCATGGCAGCGGAAGAATTTATTTGATCGTTGAGACGTGAACAGTAGGCAAATAAGCCTCTAGCAAGCAATCACATATAACACAACTAATTGCTCTTATCATAAAATATAAACTTTATTTCATTTTCATAATGAGACTAGTACATGCTCCAATTCAAATCGAACTACAGAACTAAGACTCAAATAAGAAGAAAAAATACATAGCATCCTCACTCCTACTACATCATTATAGCACTCTCATAAACTATAATACTATAACACTACGACTATGGATTGTAGGATGCTCTCATGCTTGGTTATCCCAATGTAGTCCTGGTTCTCTTCCTCCTCAAACTTCTGTTCTCCTGAAATGTTGGAAAGTAGTAATGAGCGCACTCGCCCTGCAGGATTTACATCTTCCAGCAATGATATAAGTATTTAACAGATTAAAAGCTAGAAGGTATGAACATAATATGCACTATGCAATTAAAACAATGATAATAACATGTGAACGGTGTGTTGTGCAAGACAGTAAGATCAAGAGATGTAACGATTCTTCTAGCAAGATGATTGTATTCAAGATCTCAATATAGAGTGAACAATGATCTAGCAAGATGGTAACGAGTTAGAACAAGATAGCATGTAACAAGATTGGCCATTTCACTAGCAAGCAAGCAAGCACGCACAAGCAATAACTTTTAACATGTAACAGTAATCAGGCAGGAAGCCACTAATGTGCACTAACGATCTATGCCACCTTGGAATGCACACTAGGACACATGTATGTAGTTTATGTATCTAGCATGCAACACGCAAGTACTCCCAGTGCAGATGTAATGCCAGTAATCATTATACCCCATGGTTAATTGTATGTTTATGACTCGTCGTCATTGAGACTAGACTGGAGCCCTTGGACACACATCGTGCCCCGTCAGCATCTCACTATTTTCAAATGTAGATACCTATAGTCATTCATGGCCAAAAACAAGAGTCCAATAATGTCAAGATAGTTGAGGTGATAATTAAAGAGTTCAATCTTGCAGCATAACGACATATTTTCAATTTAGTCCAATCACTTATTAGTAACTTGGTCTTATGTTCAATAGATGTGTACTTCAGAATCCAGATGAGAAGAAAAAGATCTCATCAATAATGCCAAGAGAAGAGAGATATGTGCACACTAACTTTCAGGTACTTCATTGGTACAACCTGTTCGTTAGCCATGGAAAAATTCATGGTCATAGGAGACTTACGGAGGCCTTGGTCAAGGGGTCACTAATCCGACAGAAGGAATACGTAGTGTATTGACTGTTCAGATCATGGCTTAGTGGTTATGGAGGCCAGTGTGTGGCCTATGGTGTGTGTTCCAGGTGTTTACGTAGGTTTTTGGGGCTTTGTGGGCCGACAGTTTGGACCTAAAGTACCCACTGGTTCACTAGTCGTGAACGCGATAGGGCTAGACGTTGCGTTCTGAACGTGACGGTCCTGGGTGTTGCATTCTGATTACCGCTACTTGAGAGTCTTCATCTTGTGAAGTTTGAGGAATGTGTTGTTCACGTGGTTTGAGTGGTGTTCACATGGTTTGTGTGTGTGTGGTGATGCCTACCGTGGTTACCTCTCTAGTCAGAAGCCCCAAGTTTTGTGCGAGCCAGGCACTGTTAGTGCTTGGGGCTTGTCCCAGTACTTGTGTACCGTCGAGGTCTGTGTCGTCTTCCTGGACACCCTCACTCTTGTGTAGAGTTGTACGTTCGGCTGAGAGAAAGACGGCAGTGGGACAGCAACTTGTGAGAGTTTGTGTTTGTCGCTTGTAGCACGCTTGTGGTTGGAGGTTACAGACACCACTAGACGTACTGGGCCCCAACTAGTCCTGTTTTCCAGTGCCTCACTTTAGGGAGCTCGGGTCAGAGTCCCTAAAGGTGTCAGGCATGGGCCTGCGGCTGTGTGGTCCGCAGAAGTGGTGTTGGTTGGTCTCCTAGTTTTCTTGGCTTTTCTAGTGGAGCACCTACTAGACCTTTCGTCCGTGGCTGCGAGACTAAGAGGTAGTCCTGTGTGGTTTGTTCGAGTTAGTTGCTGATGTTGCGAACCAGTCTTCGTGACCCGAGTGTGGCGTTTTCCTACTTTAGCGCATACACTTGGATGAAGTTTGTCATTTATTTATTAAAGGTTGATTTCTAATAATAGCATGTGGTAATTAGTATTTACAGTTTTAATATCCTGCGTAGATAGTTCTATAAATTACCTAGTGTAGCTTCCTGCTTTTGTTACGTTTATGTTGTGAGTTTGGTTTGTTCGGATTTTGGGGGAGTTTTCCTACTGTGCCAGTGACTTAAGAGGCTCACCCCTACTTCTTTCAGGTGAGGGAGAGCAGGAGGCTTCTCACCCTTCTTCTAGTTCGGAGCCGCACCGTAGCGGAGTTGGGTCTGCACCACCAGTAGTGTAATCTTCTTTTTCTGTTCACCTCGGGGTATGCCCCAGGTTGTTGTACTTGTGTCTGGCTACAGTTGAGAAAATGTCTATGTATATTTCATGTAAATATTTCTGAGATGTGACAGTCTTATATATATTTAAGCTGTTTCATTTATATTTCTACGGACATGTGAATGGTATCCCTTACGAGGCCTGGCTCGTTCGTGGGAGGCGGAGTCGGGTCAAGCTCATTATTAGGTTAACGGGTTTGAACGACGAGGACCGCTACAGTTGGTATCAAAGCAAGGTTCATGTGAATATAAAGGAATCAAAAATTTACATAGCCTATTCTCTACTTTAGCCCACTGCTGGTAGTGGACCCTAGTTTTTGTATTGATTTGTTGTATGTTGTGTAGTTGGAATGATGTTTGTGCCGGATTAGAAATGGCAGACAAGAGAGATTGGGGAGGTTGTGGAGATGAGCCAGAGGAGACTATGCAGCAGATGATAGAGAGATTATGGGAAAGCATCACAGATATTCAGACGTGGCTGGATCAGCAGGCACCGGTATAGCCGGCAGTAGTGGTACCACTGATTGTAGAGGACGCACTACCAGTAGCACCACCCCCACCACCACCAGGAGTTGAGGTACCACCCGTTGTACCCATACTCCCAGTAGTACCAACACGGTCAGCTAGTGTTGAGGAGTCTACAGCACTTTTGGAGAGGTTCTTGCAGTTGCAGCCCCCTACGTACTCCGGAGGCCCCAACCCAGATACAGCGGAGCACTGGGTGCATGAGATAAAGAGAGTCTTTGTCACGATCAAGTGTCCACAGGCAAACATGGTGATTCTTGCTACATATCAGCTACGAGGTTTTGCACAGGAGTGGTGGAGATTGAAGATGCAGACTGTCACGCCCCGACGCGGAATATCAGAACGTGAGGCAGTTACAAGTAAGCGAGTATAGAGCGTAGAATAGACAACAAAACCATTGGACAATTTAATAATATGAAATCAAATAACTTTTATTGATAATTCAACTGTTGTCTATTACATCAACTAACTCAGAGCCATAACATAGGGCCCAATTACCTCTAATACGTAAAATGGAAATAAATGGCCAACTAAGACATCTAGGATGACTTGGTGACGTCATGGCACTCGTGGATCACTCCTGGTCTTCCCTATCCTCGTGAGTGTACTCATTTTCCTCAGCCTCACCTGAGACACAAAGACAAATAACGTAGGGTGAGCGACAACGCCCAGTAGGATTTATATCTCATGGTGAGGGCAAACTTTACATGATTAATGTACTAAAAGTAGAGTCACTATATGATAGACGAGAGAGTCAAGTAACGTAAGAGATAGCACGATAGCATGTGATTAAAATAACACACGTTTCCAAATATAGCACAGAGCAGGATGGCCATAGCACAATAGCACAAAGTGTAAAAATAGAACAACAAGTATAGTATAGCACTTTAATTGTCATTTAGATAGTCGAGATAGATAGCACTTGAGTGTAATGCCAAACACTCTGGTCATTTAACTCCCGCGGGCAAATAGCACTTTTGGGCGCACCTCCCAAGACCTGACCGGGCCCTTTATATATTGCCAGGCATTAGTTATATTATTTATCTTTAGACAATCAGTCAATGGCCAATAGAGAGTACCAAGAAATAGATGAGAGTACTAGATGAATAGACGAGATAGCAGAGAGAGTGTGAATAGATGAGCGAGTAGAGTATAGATGAGAACTATAGGCCATGCACGTAAAACATCGATTAAACGGGCGATACTAACAGTTGCACAACATGCGCAATTGGTGTTGGCAGTCAAGTGGAATTCACTACCCTTCCACTGGCCATGTTATGTACAGGTCCAGAGATCCGGTGTGAGTCAAGATGAGAGAGAACTTCTAAAGCCATTTGGATTATATCGATCCCTAAGGGTGTTAAGGGCATTAGGGTACACCAACTCGGTCTCCATGAGAGAATTCACAGTTACGGAGTCTTACGGAGGTCTTAACAAAAGGTCCCTTGTCTACTAGAATGGAATGTCCGATAGAGAGGTTCCAACTTGTCAAGAGAGTATGTGTAGAGGAAACAAGTTGCTCGACTTCTAGAGGAATTCCAAACAGTGAAGCGACGATATTGGTGTTCCAAAACCAAGTAATAAAGTGAAAACAATGTCATTATAAAAATAGAATAATGTGTAATTATTAAGTCATTTACCAGATAATTTATTCAGTATTTTCTCCATGATTTTATGGCAAGGATAATCGTTTGAAGTGTGTGCATGTGTATGAAATCATGAACATTGAATGATCGTGCATATAATTGTTTAAATTAAAGAATTATTAGTGACATAAATTATTTTAATAATATGATGGTTTACTGTACATAACACAACTTTACAGTGTATATACATGCTTAAATAGTCCAAATAATCATTTAAATAAAGTTAAATTCGGTGCTGGAATAATGCAGGTAAATTGCGACGGGTATCATGGTCGTGGTTATCAAGGGGTCAGAAACGCGACGACGGAGGTCGTCGCATCCTTGAAACCCTAAATGTCCGAACAGTGTGCTTTCCCAGAGGTGGGAAAACACAGCGAAACGCGACGACCTTAGCGGTCGCATTTCAGCGGTCGTCTGACAGGTCAACGGCACACAGTTTGAGGCGCGGGACGTGCCCAAAACGTGTCAACTTGGCTTGTCACCTTTCAGGTAATCACGACAGCGGAGGCCAACGCGATACTAGTCACTTGAATCGTGTTGCCTGAAGCAGTCACGATTCAAGCTCCAGACCGAAAATGCAGAAAAAATGCAGGAACATGTAATGATCGTCATGAAACACTTATATCTCTAAAACTAGGTCACATGGGACAAAGTGATGAACATGGAACTTGTAGAGGACATCAAGTAGAAGAGATCTATGCCTTTGGACCGAATCAATTTGGTCTCATAAGACGTGCAAACAAGTATGAACAAGAAACGAGACAGATATGAGCAACGATGGGAAAACGCTTATAACTCGACGATTACATGATGGAATTTGGGCAAAACACTTGCAAACGAAAGTAGACAAGTTGCACTAACATATAGGATGATTTAGATTTGTCTTTGGCCCGAGACTACCTACTTTTTTGAAGCTTAAAGTCTGGGTTGTGCACAGGTCGCAGCAGAGCACGGTTGGGGAAGAAGCTCCTTTCTCCAGCCGTTCTCCTCCGTTCCTGATGCCCTAGCTCCGCCTCCCACGACCCCAGAAGTGTGTGAACCTTCCCCTTTAGTTTTAGGATTAGTTGTTATATGTTTAGGGTTTTTCCATGTCCTATGTAACTAGGAAAGGTGGGAACGATTTCCAGCTATTCCCTTCCATGTTTTGGTGATCTCCCCTCCCATTCGAGTGGAAAACTTTAGAAGGTTGCTGCTATGGTGGGTGACGTTTGGCTTGCCATTCATGGCTATTGCCTACTTTTAAACCCAATTTACCCTTTCCTATTTTCTATGTAATTAGGGTGACGAATTCTTGGGTATTTTCCTCTCAACCCATAATCTAACACCTAGCTTGGCCATTAGCCTTTAAGTGAACCAATATAACAAGCCCATTACTATTGATGTTTATTGGGTTTACTAATTCATTTCTCCCATTATTTCTATTTATTTAATTATTTAAAATATCAGGTTGCTACATCCTCCCCCTCTTAAAAAAAATTGGTCCCCAAATTCATATAACCATAAAGGAGAGAATGTCTTACCGAAAAGATCGGGGTAGTGGGTAGTTTCTCCTGATTCCTCAGGTTCCCATGTGGCTTCTTCCACTCCATGGTTATTCCACAGTACTTTAACCACATGGATGGGACGGTTCCTAAGTTGCTACACCTTTCGTTCTAGTATCTTGACTGGTTTTTCCTCGTACATCATATCCTTGTTCGCACCAACTTCCATGGCGAATGATGTGCGTAGGATCGTACACATATTTTTCTCAGCATGGAAACATGAAACACATTGTGCCACATGCCAGATTTGGTGGAAATGCCAACCGGGTAAGCAACCCACCAACCCTTTTGAGCACTTCAAAAGGACCGATGAATCTTGGATTGAGCTTTCCATTAACACCAAATCTTTGGATGCCATGGGTAGGGGATACCTTTAAGAGTACATGGTCCCCTACTTGAAATTCTAAATCTCGCATCCTCTTGTCAGCATAACTCTTCTGTCTGGACTGAGCAATCTTGAGCCGATCTCAAATTACCTAAATATCCCAGGTAGTATTTTGTACCATGTCCGAGCCTAGCCATTACTGTTCTCCGACTTCATTCCAACATGCAGGAGATCTACAGTTTCTACCATAAAGTGCTTCGAATGGTGCCATTTTAATACTCTCCAGATAGCTATTGTTATAGGCGAACTCAATCAACGATAAATGTTCATTCCAGTAGCCTTGGAAATCTATGGTGCAGGCTCTTAACATATCTTCAACTATCTGGTTGGTTCTCTTAGTCTGCCCAGTACTAAAATTGAGCTTATTACCAAGTGCAGTTTGCAGTCTCTCCATAAATGAGACGTGAACCTTGGATCTTGATCCGAGACAATGGATGATGGAACTCCATGAAGTCGCACGATCTCTTTAACATATAATGCGGCTAGTACCTCTATGGACCACTTACTCTTTATAGGTAGGATGTGTGCGGACTTGGTTAATCGGTCGACAATGACCCATATGGCGTCGAGTCCACCACGAGTCTTGGGTAAACCATGATGAAGTCTATGCCAATGCTTTCCCATTTCCACTCTGGAATATCTAATGGTCTAAGCACGCCAACAGGGCGCATGTGTTCTGCCTTTACCTGTTGGCAAGTAAGGCAATGAGCGGCATGCTCAGCAACCTCCCTCTCTCTTCATATTCGACCACCAAAATATTCTTTTCATGTCTTGATATATTTTGGTACCTCCTAGATGAATAGTATACTTTGTCTGGTGAGCTTCGTCCATTAACTTTCTCTTCAATTCTTCATTGTCTGGAACACATGTCCTTCCTTGGAATACCAGCCTTCCATCCTCGGTCATAGCAAAATCAGGTCTTTCCGCTAAGGTTTCCTTGATACGAACCAAGAATGGATCACTATCCTGTTGCGCTTTGATCTCTGTAATGACCCGACCTCCCGGACCCCCCACCAGGGACCTCGAAGGTCGTGCCGCCACCCACGGATCCGAAGACCCAAAAGGGTTAGAATTTAGTGTAGGATCGAAAATAGGTTGGACCAGATCTAGAAGGGGGGGTTGAATAGATCTAGGCCAAACACTGCAGAAGCTTAGCCAATTTAAATCAATGCTTTGAATCAGAGGCAATTTGAAAGAGCACTTTACAGATCTGATGATGATTGTGTGAATTATATGATTAGAATGTGAGATCAAGTTAATTAGAAGTGAATTCGAAAAACCCTATGCATACATCTAGCGCAAAGTGAATTTGAATCACAAGCAAAACCACGGCACAGAGATTTTAGGTGGTTCGGAAATCACACCATGTGATTCCTACATCCACCCCTCACACTGTGAGGATCCATACACAACTTGGATACACCACACACTGGAGCCTGACAACTTCAACACACTGAGTTCTACAATTCACACAACCTCTAGAGTAAGACTACTCTAGCACCTGAGCACAACTGCTCAACCACAACTGAGTACAACGACTCAACACTGAGCACACAGGCTCACAAACAACTTGCTAGAATAAAAAACGCAAAGATCTAGATCCTCTAGCAATGATCTAATCTATAAAAGTTCATTCAAGAAGATTGATGCAACATTTCATGCACAATCTTAAGAATGACTTAGAAGAAACAAGGGGAATTGAGGAATTGAATGTAAGATCCTTGTTCTTTAAGTATACTCCCTTGTAGAGGCTGAATTGTGAAGAAGCTTGATCCCTTGAAGTCCCTAGCCGATGCTCTGCAACTTGTGCTTTGGGATCTTCCTTGAAATCTTCACAATTGGATGCTTCTACTTGATCTACACCCTTGGAAGTGATCTCACTGCTTCATCTTGGATCATTCTCCACTTCTTGTGCTTGGAGAAGTGGGAATTGGGTTGAAGAAGCACAAGGGGAGCAAGATCGGGGAGAACACTTCTTGCCGCCAAACAGATTTCTGGAAGGCTCTTGGAGGTTCTCTTGTTGGTTGGATGGCCAATTGGAGGGTATTTATAGCCCAATGTGTCTAAAAGTACCCTTGGGGGTTGTGGGCACATGATCCAAGGCCGATCCACATGATCCCTAGAGTGCCACGTGTCCAGATGTGACTTAAGGTGAAAACGTTTCCGGAGTGTGTCGACCTGCCCATGGGGTGTGTCGACACACTATCCCAAATTGGCACAAAAGGTTCTCTGGGAAGGGTCTCTAGTGTCGACACTACTTCAGGCTGTGTCGACACACTGAACAGAATTGGCAAAAAGGCCTTCTGGGAGCTGAATCTAGTGTCGACACTACTTGATCCTGTGTCGACACCACTTGACCATTTCTTCATCATTCTGCTTTGGGTTTGAAGCATTGTGTCAACACCAGTAGGGGTGTGTCGACACTACCCTTGCAAGAATTGTATGTCTCTGAGAAATAAACACATAAATCATTAGTTCAATGTATTATCATGAATATAAATGATAAATGTGTTTGGAAACATGCTTTTTGAATATTGTTATTACATGAGTGATGTATTTAACATGTTCCACTTATTTGTGCATTAAAATCACAACTTGTCATCATCAAAATTATGAGGGGAAATATGTTAAACTCACACTCATCCCAACATTTAGTCCAGTGAGATAAGCAACGAATTCAAATAACTATAACAACAAAGTTTGTACATTAATAAGGAAATTATGTACAACATATCCTAAATAAAAGTACAGGTACAGAAAGAAAGGTGCAGTCCTTAAGGGGCATACCCGAGGACTTGCAAAAAAGCCACTCTCAACTCACTCGGTACAAAGAGCACTCACGCTCACAACTCCCACTGCTGGCAACGCATGGCGCAACGAACGGCCATCACAACCATCCAACAACGAACTCCTGCGACAGCGAGTCCCTACCTGAAGAGAGTAGGGGGGTGAGCCTCGCGAACAAGACTCAATAGGGATAACCAGTCCCTTACTAGCCAGAGCAGCAAGAACTCCAACAAAAGTGGAAGCAACTACTCTAGAAAGCAGTAAAGTGGAAAACACCTATACTGCAGAGAGCTACAAAGCAGCGGAAACAGAGAAACGCCTCGACCCACAACTAGGGTCGGGCCAAACACGACTCCCGCAGAACCAGCGGAGTCAAACACAATGCGGAAGCAACACCTCGGCACGCACCCGCCGAGACAAAGGAGCTCACGGAACACCGGAGCCACCACATGAGACCAGAGTCTCACGACACAAGCACCAACATCCCAGACCTCCACGAGGTCGAGAAGGAACAACCAGGTGTCACCACGAGAGACACCGAGAAACCACGTGAGAAGGAACGTCTCACCACAGCCACGGCCACCTCGAACCTCCACAATGTTGAGGGCCCACAAACAGAACCACCCTGGACCTCGGACATGCCACAAGGTCAAGGAACTACACACTCCGGTACTGCCACGGATGGCACCAAGGAACGGGTTACAGAAACAGTAGTCGGGTGACTACACAAGACACCCTGAGAGAACCCGCATAACGAAAGCCACTAAACACGGCCCACAATGCCAAACCAACAGAGCCCACAGAAACTAGACACGGACAGGCTACAACCACCATGCAGGCTAGGGCAACTAGACTCACTTGGAAACAACGTGAGAAACTCCGTCACAGCAAAAGCAACCAAGCCACCGCCACAAGCAGCTAAGAGGAGGACATAACGTCCACACCTCCAACTCGCCAGCCGCTGACTCCTGCCAACAACCTCCCCAGTAAAGTGAGGCTAGCGAGTCACAGTAAAGAACAACCACCGCAACCCGGCCGAGCTGCGGCCCCACGCCTAACCTCCCTATGTGGCTCGGGAACCACCGTAGAGAAAGGCAATGAGAAGGACTAGCTGGTTCACACCGAAAGAGCGCCACAACAACCTCGGCGACCCAGACACAGCTAAGGGAGCTCCACAAGTGACTCTACGCCACTGTCCCCACCATTTTCCCCTTCTACTCCAAGTCTGTGACTTGAGCACGCCCGCCGCCCGGAGAACTCCCTCTAACAGATGCGCGGGGCTGGGGGTCCCAGGTAACGGTAACAACCTATCTCGCGGACAAACCCTCAAGTGCCTAGCACCGGGCGAATAGAGAACTGGCGGGGCAACCACTACAGAAACGGCACAGCTAGCTTGTAATCAAGACAAGCCCAGCAGGCATAGGCATGCACGACACTCCCTTTGAAAACCCCCAGAATGGCCGTCGGCCAACTCCGGCACACACGGCACAGCCTGAGAAACCCAAACACCACCAAACAGAACAGAAACCATCACTCTTCTAATAATCGATTGACCGACAGACAATCGATTATTAGACAGACGCGAGCCTCCTAGCACCGCCGCTAGGACACGGCCACGAAGGTGTCACCTTCGGTCACTGAACGCAACGAGCCAACCTATCGCGTTCCCACCAGAAGGTCCTAAGGGCAACCCTGCCCTGGGGCACACGCCAACCGTGGCCACGGAACCACCCAAGGCAAGCCAGGTCTTGTCACGTCCTCCTAGCCCATCGCAATGGAATCACGACGGGAAGGGCAACTGCGACAAGCGCCGAGTAGCGACGGGGAGGAGCGTTACGACAACAACCTTGTCGCGACGAGAAACCTGGTCGCGACCCGACCCTTATTGCGACGGCCAATCGTGTCGCGATAAGGTCACGTCCGACCAGGGCGATGCCTCCTCTGATGTAGCAACGTGCTCTGCGGTCGCGACATCAGTCGGGAGGTAGACCGCAGGGATGCTGCATCCCGGGGTTGCCCACACTTTACAAACAAGCACACCACGGGGAGGGGAGCATGGGGAAAGCTGTAAAAGCATTCATTCACACATGAGGGCTCCCAATCGCCCGGAAAGGAAAGAGTTCTAGAAATCCCTATGGGAAATGAAGAACCGGACCCACGAAGGGGCCTTCACGAAGGCAAGAACACCTCCTCCTTGCTCCACGACGACACTCCAAGCTCCGCACGAGCTGCCGGCCTCTCCACCAAGCTCCAATGCTAAAGAAGGACGAGAGGGGGACCTCTCCACCTCGAAGAAGAAAGGAAAGAGAGAAAGGAGAGAGAGAGGAAAAGGGGGAAGCCGGCCAAGACTTTTAGCCTTCGGCCCCCAGAATGCGACAGGGCGGGGCGTCGCGTTACCAACATCAACGCGACGGTCGCCCACACCGCAACCAGAACGCACCCCCCAGGGACGCCGTGACAACCCGACAGCCGCTCTAACATGCATGCCCTTCTGACAGGCACCAGACGACCAAAAATCAGAACCCTGTCGCGACCCATTGACCAGGCGCGACAGGAACGCGACGCACCAGGTGGTCGCGAACTGGATGATTGTCGCGACGGCCAGCTCCGTCGTGACACTAACGCGTCGCCAAGGCCAGATGCGTTAGTGGCCAATCATCCCACATACAAACGAAAAGGCGGAAAGCCCGAGATGTTACAATACATCCAACAAAAAAATAATTTCGTCCTCGAAATTAAGGGCAAAACCCGGTCGGAGAAGGCAACAGGTGCAAAGGGATCACTAAGTCGCACCGTGACTTCCCAGTGGTCGCCACCACGACCCTGCCACAAAGGGAGTGCCTAACCAGACATTTGACGGCTCATAGGGCACACAACAACGGCGCGGAGCACACAAGCAGATGTCGACAATTCCACAGGCGCGGTGCGCACCAAGCCGAACAGAAACACTGAAAACCACCAGTCGTAAACCACACGACTGAGCCCTCAACAGACCATGCTGTTGAGACCAACCGGTCAGTAACTCACTCTGTTACCAGCGACTAGACAGAGGTCCCAGCTACTGACGACAACCAAGGAAAATGCCAAGAGGTTATCCACAAGACTCCACCGAATGGCTCCGCACAACTAGCAACAGCTAGCACCTACGGCAAGGCCAAACGAGAGCTTCTCAATGGTGACCCAAAACCCAGCGATAACATGCACGTGGAGAACACCACGGCACACAGGACATTGTCCACCAGCACCACTCGATCTCAACCAGATCGTCCTCTTGGTCCGACAAGGACACACAACAACTGTGGAGCCATAGAAAACTAAACCAGACGCTCCACAGGAACACGCGTAGAGACAAAACTAGGGAAGGCATCTGAGGTTGGCAAAGCCAAGCAACTCAAGACGTTGGAAAACCGCACAGGAAACGAAACAACCGTAGAGGTCGAGAACAGCACGTCGACCTCAAAGGGACCCAAACTGAAACAGGGAACCCCAACCGGACATACTCGCTCCCCAATGCGAGAGGGGAAACCCAGACACAGGCCACGACCAAAGCCTGGCGTACCACCGATAGGGCTGCCTAGACAAGGCAAAGTAGCCACCCCACAGCGGTAACGGTACAGCCACAAGGTACGGCCAGCACAAAGTGTCCCGGTGGCAGAAAGCTCAATGCCTCGAACACCGAGCAAACTCGCGAAACGACGCACGAAGCTTACGATCAGGACACACGACACAACACACGGTGCCAACACAAGCACCAGGAGCCACCCAAGGTACAACGTAATGTACCAAGGCTCCAGACAGAATAGAAAGAACCACTCGATTACGAGCACATGGTGCCACCACAAGCACCAAAACCAGGCAAGATGCAACACAATTGCACCACAAGCCGAAACAACACAGGCTAACAGGAAAGACTCTCCACAAGAGACCTGCCAAAAGCCATACGCAAGAAGCCGCAAGCCAAAAGGGCAGAACAGACCACACCGGCCGCGAACCCTTAAGGCACAAAGACACGGAACATTGAAAGAGAACCACGCTCAGGGTGCAGCACACAACTGCACCAACGTCCCGAAATGACCCAAGGCCAACCGAAAGGGACTCTCCACCAAAGACCCACACAAGCAACACGCACCGACTCTTAGAAGCACACAACACAAGGCACCGCTCCCACCACGCAGGCAGAGAGGGCCACACACCAGACAGTGACAAGTGCCTCCAAGCACAGATAAGGCACAAACGAAACACACATCGGGACGATGCTTGCACAAGCAAGCCAAACAGTAGAAAACCGATGCTGCCTCACACTGAACACAGGGCACGCTGCCCTACCTCATCCAGTCAGGCAACAAGAAACCTGCACAGCAAGAGATGGCACAATAGGTCACCACAACCCATCGTGCCACAAGGAAACAAAGTGCACAAGGGGAGCAACTAGCTCAACCTCAAAATAGCTCAAGGGGAGGGACCTTCGCCACAAAGGTCGCCATGGTGCGCAACACAGCACCAAATGCCATGGCAGAGCACCACCACACCGAGCAACCCACGGAAAGCAGAGGAAGAAGGCACACAACAGGCCTCCTCCTCACACGAAAGAGGAAACAACGATGCAAGGCTAACACTCCCACAGAAGGCACAGCCAGTCGAACACCCACGGTGCTTGCCAAACAACCGTCGGCAAGAGTGTGTCGGCACAGAGACGCAAGCAACCACCAACTAAACCACAGCGACCCATAAGTGGTCCCATCAGCACAACCAACTTTGAAGCTAACAACATGGTGAACCGGACAAAACACAGGGCTGCACACAGGGTCAAGGTCCATCACCTTGACCAGAGGCAGACAAGCAGACTGCATGCAACAGTCTAACCCAAAAGTTGCACTACACCGCAAGGTGCTAGTGCAACACAACCAACCAAGAAAAACCGGAACAAGGGGAGCAACCAGCTCAACCAAAAAGCAGCTCAAGGGAAGATGACTCCACCCAAAGGTCACAACAATATGTACCCTGGCAACACAACACCACAGTGGAGCATCATCACCCCGAGCAACCAACGGAAAACAGAGGAAGGAGACACCCACAACGAGTCTCCTCCACACGCAAGGGAGAAACCACTAAGCGAGACTGGCACTTCCACAGAAGCACAACCAGCTAGACACCCACAGCACTGACCAGACTACCATCTGGAAGAGCACACAGGGCGGGAGAATGAAGCAAATCTCCCGACCATGGGGGCACACGAAGTCCCACCAGCACGGCCGAGAACGCGCAATCGAACAGGAAGACAACCTGGCCAGCACCACGGCTAGGGCTGTCAGTGGGCCAGGCCGACCCGATAGGCCCGCGGGTTTAGCCCGATAGTGGGCTGGGCCACCACTCTTTTTAAGCCTGTAGATTTTTAGATGGGCTTAAAAGCCCGGCCCGTTGAAAATTTGGTCCGGCTTGGGCTTTTTTATTTGGCCCGCACGGGCCTTTATAATCTGTCCATCTATTATTTTTCCTGACTTCTCACCTCCCTCTGCCGTCTGCAATCATCTCACCTCTAACACCATTAGCCTGCTAGGGCCACGCAGACGGCTTCTCGCCTCCCCTGCCGCCAACCCACCATGCCCTTGCGTCCCTTCTTTTCTTTCCTTTGCCTGGAATATGGAAACCATAAACACCATTCAATTTCTCGTCTGCTACCGAGATCCATAGTGTGCACTTTGTGACTGCGAGGAGGGTTGAGGAGGAGGGCAAAGCAACAAAGCCAAAACGGCAGTAGTAGGGATCATCTCCCTAATCTAGAGGCTTGCAACATTGAAATCATCCACGATTCCATGTGAGAAGTCAAAGGGGCAGAAAAGATCCAAGCTTTCTGGAGATTTCTTTCCATCGGCCATATGGACTCTACGGTTTTGGATGCAACTAGCAGAGCTCTCCCCACGGAAAGCCATTAGGTTGTTGCCCGATTCCCTCTCCCTCAAACCATGCGCGTTCTCCAGGTATCTTCCACATGCTCCCTTTTTTGGAAGGTCGTCTTTTGCCTTTTGGTTTCTTATATTTCTTCTTATTTCCTTTTTAGTATCTGTTTCTTGTTTTCTATCATTGCAAAATGTGATATTCTTCTTCTTTCCGTGTCTTCATCTTGAGGCTTGAGAGGGCAAGGTGTATGACTTAAATTTAGAGGAATTACCAACACATGTCCCTCAAGGGCCTCTCAATCTTGAATCATGTAGAATGTTTTCTTCTCTTTTAATTTATCACAATGTGGGTCATGTATATGTTGTAATCCATATTATATCATTCTCATTTTTGGGTGTTTCCATTTTTGTGAAATTATTTTTGAAAAAGTAAGATTTAAGGAATGCTCAACAATGCTGAAAATTAGAGCATTCTTCAACCAGATTTTAATATCTATCTCAAATCTCATTGCACTTTCTTTCAAATTTATACAGAAATTTGAGAAAACAACTATCAGTAAACCAGGAGGTTGGATGTCCTCTGCCATCGGACATCTTTTGGCCATCAGATCCCCAAAGGAGCTAGGTGATATTAGTGCATGCAGTTGAGAAGGAACTAAAAAAAGGTTGGTTTCTTTAGATAAAAAAATATCTATGATAATGGCTTGTGACATTGTCAACCGACTTGCTTGTGGCACCAAGGATGGCAGTGTTGGTTTCAATATCAACTTTGCAAGTTCTTTTCCTTATCTTCCTATTCAATTCGGTTTAGATTTTCAGTTTTTACAATAAAAACTAGGGTCATATGCTATAATAAATTCTTTACCCCTTTGGACTTTCAAGTCCTCCCTTTATAGCAAGAAAAAATCCTAACTTAATCTCATTGGAATCATGCTTTTTATGCACAATATTAGTTCTCATGTTTGCATTGTTTTGAATATTGTTTTAGGATTTTGCTTATGGCAAATGAGAATGAAAGCACCTCAGGTGTCACTGGTCAAACTACTATGAATGAGGCTGATGCTTCTTCTGATGCTATACCTAATACGAATATTTCACGAAAGCATACTAGAGGTCCACAATCTGAAGTCTGGAAACATTTTACTAAATTTTTTATTGGAAATGTGCAGAAAGCCCGTTGCAATGCATGCAAAGCTGTGTTAACTAGTTCTAGTAAGGCTGGCACAAGTCATTTAACTAGGCATGCTAATATTGTTTGCCCTTATCGTACATCATCGAATGTGAAACAACAACTGTTGTCTGTTGATTCAGCTGATGGAGAAAATGAAATCTTATCAAATTGGAAATTTGATGCTGAAATTTCTCGAAAAGAGTTAGCTCAATTTATTATCCTACATGAACTCCCATTTTCAGTTGTTGGCTATTATGGTTTTAAGTGTTTTGTTAGAAGCCTAAATCTGAAATTCA
Organism: Colocasia esculenta; assembly: GCA_014218235.1. Lineage (NCBI taxonomy): Eukaryota > Viridiplantae > Streptophyta > Magnoliopsida > Alismatales > Araceae > Colocasia > Colocasia esculenta. The sequence goes on along the minus strand of CM024762.1, from coordinate 89,153,227 downwards.
AAATGCTATCAAGAAATACCATTAAGGGTGATTGTATGGAGATCTATACCAAGGAGAAGAAAATTCTTAAAGACTTTTTTCAAGTACAAGCTAGTTCGATTTGTTTAACAGCAGATATGTGGACTTACAATCAGGATTTGGGTTATTTGTCTATAACAGCTCACTTTGTGGATACCAACTGGAAGTTGCATAGACGAATAATAAAGTTTTGCGTGGTTGAATATCCTCATACTGCACCTATCATTGCAAATGCTATTTGGAAATCACTTAGAGAATGGGATTTTGATTCTAAAGTGATGAGCATCACATTAGACAATGCTTCAGTTAATGACGCTTGCATTCCCTTACTTCTTTCGAGTTTATCAGAGAGTAGTAAATTATTGTGTGATGGCAAGTTATTTCATGTACATTGTGCATCTCATATCCTTAATTTAATTGTTCAAGATGGGCTTAGAACTATTGATATTGTCATTCATGGTGTTAGAAGGAGTGTAAAGAAGGTAAGAGGATCACCTTCTCGTCGACAAAAATTTGAAGAGTGTATTCAACAAGTTGGTTTGGAAAATAAGAAATGGGTGAGTTTTGATGTTCCTACTCGTTGGAATAGCACATATTTGATGTTGGAATCTGCTCTAGAATTTAAGAGGGCATTTTCTTCTTTGATGATGTTAGATCCTAGTTTCAATTGTGCACCTACACCTGATGAATGGGATAAAGCTGAAGTGGTATGCAAGTTTTTGAAGCATTTCTACAATGCAACTAATATTGTCTCAGGCACAAAGTATCCCACCTCTAATTTGTATTTTCATGAAATATGGAAGATAAAAGTCTTACTAGATGAAGAAGCTAATAGTTCACATGTCTTCATTAGTTCAATGGCTCTCCGAATGCAAGAGAAGTTTAACAAATATTGGAAAGATTGCAATTTCATTTTAGCAATTCCCCTTATTTTGGATCCTCGATACAAGTTGATGTATTTTAGATATTGTTTTCCAAAAATGTATGGGGATGCAGCAGAAAAGCATGTAATTGTCATTGAGAATGTATTTCGCCAACTTTTTGCGGATTATCTTACTAAAACACAGTTGAAATCAAGACCCTCAACGAGTGATGATATCCCTACAAATTCCAATGGTGCAAGTCATGATCTTGATATGTTAAGGGGTTGGGATCAGTTCATTTGTCAGCAAAATACACAAAGATCAAAGTCAAAAATTGACCAATACTTGGAAGGAGATATATGTCGTAGTGCCAACTTTGATATCTTGGATTGGTGGTCAAACAACAAATCATTATATCCAACCCTTGCTTGTATGGGGCGCGATATCTTGGCAGTTCCTGCTTCCACAGTTGCATCTGAGTCGGCTTTTAGCATTGGAGAGCGAGTTCTTAATAATTTTCACAGTTCTTTAGCTCCAGACACAGTGGAGGCTTTAATTTGCTTACAAGATTGGGTTAGAAATGCTTCAGCAGGTATGTTACTATGTTTTAATTAAACTAAGAAGCTTTAATTTCTGTAGTTATATTTTAAATTGTAATCACTTTCTTTTCTATTTTAGGACTGGTTGGACGAGATGGAACAATCAATGATATATATGATGTGTAAATAATGGGTACTTTTGCCCAAAATTTACATGTTTAGAGGATGCAGGGACTAAAGAGCCAAATCATTTTAGTTTTGGGGGATACATCTGTGAAACTACTGACATAGTTATCTTGCATTGTTTTGGACTGTCTTTTCAGCAGGCCTTGTTTTCAGTTTAGAAGCATTAGATTTTGTAATTGTGCTGCTCATGTGGTTATTCTCAAGATAATTAGATTTTGTACCGATATATCTATGTCTCTGGGGACTTATCCAACATATGTAAACATTTATATTTTGAAATTTGAATGGGAACTTATTCAGTATGAGTAATCAATTATGTGTTGCTCGTTTTTATTCTGTCAACCATGAAACTGAAAGTTGTTAAATCTATGTAGTGCATTTGGAACTAGCAGGTTCTCGGTGAATTCTCTCAACAAATTTTTGTGGTTGCAGATGCTCTATTACATGCTTAAATAAATTATGAGGGAGATCCGTCTGAATCTAAATGGATATCCCTTCATCTGAATTTCATCCTACTCACTGTTTGTTCTAAGAGTAAGATAGGATATTTTTGAACAAAAAATAGTAATACTTTATCAAAATGTTTATTAAATTTTTTAGGCCAGGTCGGGCTGAAGGTGGGCTTTATAATTTAGTTGATTACTCGGGCCCGGCCCGATGCCACTTAGGCTTGGGCCGGGCTTAGGCCTAGAAAAATAGGGGTTGGGCTTGGGCCAGACCTAGCTTGGCCTAGCCCAAGCCCCACCCATTAACAGCCCTAACCATGGCCAGACACATGGTCAAACGCACTACACCTTGACCGACAACGCCCAGGCAGATTGTAACACGGACAGTCCCACCGGCAACAGCAACAGCTCATCTCCACAGAGAGAGAGCAGCGACTGTCACGCCCCGACGTTATGGCAGTGGAAGAAGCCGAGGCGCAACAGATGAGATGGTAAAAGAGAAACTCACTTGAATCACAAAGGGTTCAATCGCTCAGCACACTTCCCGACCACTTTACTTTACACTTGAATTTTTTTCCTGAAAAAAAATGTTAATAAAATAATGAGCATAAAAATGCCCAATAGATTACCCCTAATCAATTTTTAAACCTCAATTAGCAGTTAATAAAGTTAAAGGAATCCAAGGGTAATGAGAGCGGAACAATAGTTCACTAACATAGATGTAGAGATCACAGTGAGATAATACACTAGGGTTTTATTAAATAGGAATACTACATGATAATAGAAGTTACTAGCAGAGTGAAATAATCAGAACGTAGCTACTGAACATTGCTAAGAAATTGTATGCGCAACCGTTAGGATGGAACTAGATAACTCATGAGATTTGTCTTTAATTACTTTTCACGAATAGCACACATATACTTTACTGTAATGGATTTATCATGTAAGTAGACATGAGAGATTAATTAGTGACTACAGAAAGTTAATGATTATGAGTTCATTTAACAATAGTATATGATTATTGGGGTGGTGCACATTGGATTTCACTCAAGATAAGCACGAGTTCAAGCATTGATACTATACGATCACTGGAGAGGTGAACACTGGATTTCACGCAAGACAAGAGCAAGAGATCGATCAGTAACTGGATTTCACATAACAAGATTGTACAGGAATGCTATAATAGCAATGCTAGATTACTCAAGAACTGGTCACTGAACACTTCACGATTATCACGCACTTGGATTCACTATGAATTGTTTCGCGCAATCAATCACGATAGAATGAACTTGTTAGGCACTGAACACTTCATGATTAACACGCACTTAGTTATACTATGAACTACTTCACGTAATTGATCATGAGACAATGAACTGTCAAGCAAGTTAATCAAGAACACTCACTAGTGGTGTATGCCGCACCAGTCATCACTCTCCATATGGTACCACTGGGCACTAAGGATGTTCGGGATCTTCCCAAGACTAGGTCAAGCCCAACTCACTAGCCATCGCCCTCCATATGGTACCACTGAGCACTAAGAGTGTTTGGATCTTCCAGGACTAGACAGAGCCCCCTGCCTGGCATAAAGGTCAATTTCGGGTCCAAGACCCCACTTAAGTACTTGCTGATAATTCATGTATTCACTTAATTTGTCAAGAGTTTCAAGGATGTTCTGAATTAGAACTCTCTTTAGCACATGGTTAATGTTGCCTAAGTTGACGAGCCCAGAAGGGGGGGTGAATGGGTCTTTAAAAATTTATTTACTTAATACCTGTACTTAAAAAATGCATACAAAAATATTCTTCGATGAAGGTTAGTGAAGGTTAGTGTAAACAACAAACACGCAAAAAGCAATTACACAACGTAAGGAATTTTCCTGGTTCAGACCTCCTCTCCTTAGGAGTCCTACGTCCAGTCCTTGAGCAACAACTTAGGATTTCACTATCTAGGGTATAGTCCCCAATGGACACTATAGCACCCAGCCACAGCTGGTCTTCCTTCACACGAAGGGAACTACACACCCTGGATCCCACGAGGTCTTCCTTCACATGAAGGGAACTACACACCCTGGATCCCACCAGGTCTTCCTTCACAACCGAAGGGAAACAGGCACAACAAACAATGAAAAAGAGATCAAGCCATTAGATCAAGGTTTAACAAGCCAAGATCTGAAGCTAACAGAACTGAGAGCACAAGATCTAAACAATGCACACACTCTCAGAACTTCACAGGCTCTCTTAGGATTTGAATCACAGCGCAGAGAGCAAAGAGCTATGAACTGATGGGAATGAGGCTAGGCTCTTTTCTGGAGAACTCGCAGAGAACTTGAACTCAGTTGCTTGGAAGCGATGTCTCTAAAAAGATTGTCTACTCTAGAGTTTCACTCTTGCTTATATATATCTCTTGTTTGAAATTTGAACGTTGAGAAGTCCGTTGTCTCTATGCTTTGTTTACGTTAGACTGCTTGACACTTGGAAGCTTCCAGTCAACAGTCTTTTATCCATTTGTGCACGCAAAGAGATAGGATCTTCTGGCATCTATATGGTCCAACGTTGTATGACAGAATGTCTTCAGGGACCTGCACACATTTTCAAACTTACACAGTAGACAACTTGGCTGTCTCTTGTTGTCAGTTAACGTTAGGGCAAGAGTTCATAGAAATAGTAATGTCATTTTGCTGTATCTAAAAGATGCATATAGAGTAAGCACGATAATGGACGATATCGTCTGCATGCATGTAAAGATACGTTTAGTCTTCATTAAATGCACAGATGTCAGAAAGATATGTGCGAAGACTTTGACTATTCAACGCTGTTAAATATCAAGTCGTTATAAACATAAAATCGATGCATTCATGACTTATGAAATCGTTATGCACTAACCGCAAAATCGTTGTAACTTAGTATCAAATCGTTATGCTTCTACAAAAGAATCGTTATGATCAAGACGATATAATCAAATCATTATGAGTTACAAGAAAATCATTGTGATCGATAAAGAAATCATTGTAGAAGGCAAATCGTTGTGTTCATTAAGGAAATCGTTATGAACACTTAAGAAATCGTTGCGCAAAGCAAATCGTTATGATTACTAAAGAAGTCGATGCGCGAAGCAAATCATTATGACGTTTTAAGGAATCGTTGTGATGAGCAAATCGTTACGATGACTTAAGAAATCGTTGCGATGAGCAAATTGTTACGATGACTAAAGGAATCGTTGCGATGAGCAAATCGTTACGATGACTAAAGGAATCGTTGCGATGAGCAAATCGTTATGATGACTTAAGGAATTGTTGCGATGAGCAAATCGTTACGATAACGATTTCTATTTAAATCTAAACGATGTAGCATAAGGAAAGTCGATGTGGACATAGAGAAATTTCATGCTGAACTTAATATTGCTTCATACTTACCAAATTTGCTTGATTTTCCTGTAGTATTTCCTGTGCTCAAGACTTATGGAATATGTGTTAGTAATCTTTGACATGGTTTTGTTAATCACCAAAATAAATATATAATTAAGTAAAATTACATCGGGACAGACTGATCATTAGTTAAGACTGCTAGACCTACAGTAGGGACTTAGTTAAACAATCAATCATGTTTAAGAGGAACAACAGATTATGGAGTTAACATCATGAAATATTACAGTACTATGGTCAAGATACTGACCCAAAATCATAGGAACATTTCATTAAGAATGCACTTAATGTTGTACTTACTGAGATTATTTACACTTAATCTTATTTTCATTAAGATCATTAATGCCATTATTCAAGCAATTAACTAGGATCCAACAAAAAGTTATAATTAAAGCAGTACACAGGAACATAGTAAGGAACACAAAGGGAGTGACACACAAAGATTATATCTAAACTAGGGTCATTAACGTTATTAACTACTAATCAATGACTTAGAAAATATTAGAAGGAAGCTACCTGAAGAGCTAAAGGTTGTAGAAGCTTCAAAGGTAAAGGAATTTGGCTCCACTCCGGTAGAGTCCCGACAAAATATAAAATCTGAGTGAACAATCTGACAGTATTTCGACATGGGAAATGATCCTCACTAAACAATCCGACAGTATTCCGGCACGGGAAATGATCTTCACTAAACAATCCGGCAGTATTCTGGCACGGGAAAGGATCTTCACTAAACCATCTGGCAGTATTTCAACATGGATAAAGGATCCTTACTCAACAATCTGGCAGCACTCCGGCATGGAGAAGAATCCCAAGAAGACAAATCGGCAGTGTTCTAGCATAAAGAAGGGTTTCGAGAAAACATACCGGTAAAGTCCCATCATAGAGAAGGGTTTTGAGTGAACAAATCAACATAGAGAGGGATTTTGAGAATTGGCAGTATTTCGACGTCACGAGAGATTCCGAGAAATCGAACCGGCAGCACTTCGACGTAACGGGAGATTTCGAGAAAATGAACCGACGGCGTTTCGACGTAGCGAAGGATTAGAAGAATACGAAAAGTAGCACTTTCACTCACTAGGGATTTGGATCTAACTTAAAAGAACCCACCTTTTCGACAACATTTTCCCCAAGATCGGGCACTCTTTCTCTCTTTACTCTCTCTAGAGCTCTAGCATAACCTCCCCCTCTTCACTTGGATGGATGGAATGGGAGGAGGAGGGGGGTATTTATAGGGGAGAGGAGAGAGAGGGGCACCCCCTTGGGCCCTCTAGGTTGAAGACATGTGTCCCTAAGGGATAAGGATCCCCTAGATTGGGACGTGTCCCTAAGGGATAAGGACACTCTAAATGTGGGACAAGTGTCCCTAAGGGATAAACATCCCCTAGATGTAGGACAAGTGTCCCTTGGGGATAAGGATCCCCTAACTTTGTGTCTTTAGCATTTTTTTCTTTTGACTTTTAGAAATTGGAGATATGTCCATTCCTAACCCCCTGATCGGTCGTTCAGACCCCGAATGACCTCCGATTGAGAATCTGATTGAGTCTACAGGGTCTCCAGAGTTTTCACTAGGATCCTATAAAATTTGACAATTACATGAGAACCCCATATTTTATAATTATAGATATGCCCTTTCTATTTACATTTATACTTTTTCTTCTTATTTAATTCAGACTTAGTGTGAACAGGGATATATCCATATCCTTATCCTCATTCTTTACCAATATGCTAACCTTTGGTATCAACCTTTACTCTTACCATTTTTCTTTAGTAGTATCCTTTAATAATATAATCATTATTTATCATTAGAAATATCTTTTACCAATAACATTATCCTTTAGCACATTTTCAATCAGAGCTTAGATAGACCCGGATTTGCTTAATCTCTTCATCCGCCCACAAACTGCATTACGTTTTCTCGACCGTTTCTTACTTATTTATCGTTCTATATCTTGGGGTATTATAGCGACGGCCAAAACAAACACAGAGCAGCTTGGGAAGGACCTCCACCCCAAAGCGCCAAGAGCCGTTCTGGGAAAACATTACCAGAACGCAGCCCAAACAGATGGCCAAAACACACGGCCAACAAAGAGAACACGACAGCCAGCGGAAGCAACACAACTAGCTCTGGGAGAACCTCCACCAGAACCACCAAGGCGCCATTCTGGGAAACCCACCAGAACGCACCAGCCAACACAACAACAACATACCTCAACCCTGAGGTAGCACAACAACCGGCAAAACGAGCCCGGAATAGTCCAGAGCAACCCTCACCAGGACAACAGCCAACAATTCTAGGAAACATCACCAGAACACAGGGCAACCAAGCGATGCACCTCAACCTCGAGGGCAATGCAACGGCAACCAAACAGACAATAGAGACCTCAAACCAAGGAGGTAACACAACGGAAGACTTCAACGAGCACAGAAGCAGTCCCAGAGGGAGAGGAACCCTCACTAGGACAACAACAAATAGTTCTGGGAAACACCACCAGAACATAGCAGCTAAGCGATGCACCTCAACCCAGAGGGCAACGTCGCAACAACTAGAAACGAGCACAACACAGTTCTGGGGAAACCTCACCTCCACCAGAACCAACAAAGAAGAACTCCGGAAGCACCTCACCAGAGTTCACAACTAGCCAGCACAAAGTCGGCAACAACCACAGACAGGTGTCGCAGCGCTCAACCAGCGGTGCAACACGGCACACAAGCATCTGCTTAGCTCGAGCAAAGATGCTGACTGAGCAAAGCACAGCGCACAATGGCGCACAGGCACACAAGGCCAAACACACAGCCAACACAACACATACCCCAACAACAAGGGGGACATCCAACAAGGCATCCACCTTCGCCTGGATCCACAGGCAACAGCCCTGCACCGGGGAAGGTCACACCACACGCAGGCTCTCTCAGCGTTCGCGACACACCCACACGGACGCACAGGCCGAGGACGAACCGCAGCACGAGCGAAAACAACAACCACGCTCAGAGCATGCACACCCAACAACACTCTCCTGCAGCTCACACGTGGACCCTGCTAGAAAGCTAGCCACCTGTAACAAAGAACCAAATGCTCACCTAATAGCAACTATACACGGACGACCAGCAGCGCACGAGTACCTTTCTTTGGGACATCCATAGTTATCAACTCATTACAAATCTCGTTGGACCCCTGAGCTCTGATACCACTGTAATGACCTGACCTCCCGGACCCCCCCCCCAGGGACCCCGAAGGTCGTGCCGCCACCCACGGATCCGAAAACCCAGAAGGGTTAGAATTTAATCCAGTGAGATAAGCAATGAATTCAAATAACTATAACAACAAATGTGATGGCCCTAGATATTTATGCCCATTAAGGCTCCATATCCAGATCCGCCTCCCGCGAACGGACCGAAGTCTCGCAAGGGATAGCTCACACAAGTGTCCAGTAAGAATATAAAAGACAAACCACAACAGTATAAGACACAAGAAAGTACATATGCTCATATCTACATATAACAATTTACAACTGTCCCATTACATTAATACATGTCCAATTAAAAAGTACAACTACCTGGGGCATACCCCGAGGGAGCACAAGCTCACAGAACACTAACTACTACACAACTGCTGGTGGTACAAGTCTGACACAACGCCGCTGCAAGCCAAACACTCGGCAAGCCCTGGAAAGAACTGTAGGGGAGTGAGCCTCAACAAGTCACAGGCTCAGTAGGGGCTACCCAAAACAACATCGTAACCACGGACACCTCAACCCCAATGGGTCTCACTGGCAACACCAATAGCCAAACCATTTCATGCTCACAACATTTATATTTAAATAATAGCTTAAACAGTAATTGATAAACAAATGCATATTCCTTATAAAGAAAGAGGAACCACAGGCTAGTCCGCTCAACAACTGAAATGCCTAGGCCGCAAGCCTCACGGGCACATTATTCCAACGACTGGTCGCCTAAGCTACAAGCCACATAGGCAAACTACTGCCTAGGCTACAAGCTTCACAGGCGCGTCTCAAGTACGAGGGTAATAGGACTGCTAACCAAAAGCTAGTCCTTTATACCTCAAATCACAATATGACGGAAACCATATACACCAAGTAACATGATCGGCTACAGCGGGCCAATCCATCACACATGAAAACCATATATGGTAGCTTACCCGAAGGAGGGTGAAGCACATTGTGTGGAAGGTCATACCACACGACCTCCACAAAACACAGTTCCACGTCAACACCAAAAAGACTGGTATACGACGTACCATCACAAACCGATACCCATACAGGGTACAGGTACCTATTACCACAAGGCACCAGCACAGAAACCACAAGTAAACTAGTGCCGTAACAGGGCACACCATAGCAAGCTAAACCACATTTGGTGAGTCAACATTCGCCAACTATAATCAAAACTGTGCCACCACTCGGGCACACCACAAGCTACAACCGCAGTCACAACTGTGCCAACACCAGGGCACACCTCAAACGAGTCAAACCTCGACTATGAGTCACTAACTCACAAACCACGACGAGTAGCAAAGCACGAGCCGGAAAGGAACGATGCCCCCACACGGGAACGGACTACTAGCTGATCAGGCCAGTATCCAACCCGGACAACACAACACAAGAACAACCCCTCAGTCTCGCAGTCACGGACGAAAGGTCCAACTATTGCTCCACGAGAACAAGTCAAACAACTGTGGAGACCAACCAACACCACACCTGCAGACACACAGCTGCAGGTCCATGCCTGGCACCTCTAGGGTCTCTGGCCGGAGCACCCTAAAGTGAGGCACTGGAAAACAGGACTAGCTGGGGACCAGTGTCGACTACTGGTGTCCGTACCCCCAACTACGAGCGCGCTACAAGCGACTACACACCCACCAACACAAGCAGCTGCCCTACTGTTGTCTTTCCCTCAGCCAGACGTACAACTCAAACACAGGAGTGAGGGTGTCCAGGAAGACGACACAGACCTCAACGGTACAACACAAGTACCGGGACAAACCCCGAGCACAACAAACACACGTGCCTGGCTCACAAAGAACCTGGGGTACCCGACTAGAGAGGCATTCCGGAATAGGCGCCGGACCACCACACTCGGCAATACACAAAGCACATTATTTACACATTTATTACAAATCACGATACACGTGTGAGGAGTAGCTTGTCCTGGTCACTCGTGACCTACAAGCTAGCCTACACAAACACATATGAATCTTATTAAAAATAATGTCACGACCTGTCATTGGTCACATAGTGACCTTTATTGCCATACTAGACACAATACACAATTACACACATACTTTATTACTTATCCATTTAGGATGTTTACAAGAGATCCTAAAGGATCAAGGCTAGGTTCCAACGTGAACCTCATCGCCACAACACCACGGATTAATCATAATAATTAAGACATAATAAACATAATGTTACACGATATGCCATGCACATACAAACTACATGCACGACATTTAAACCACGTAGACCCCACGTGTATAATACACCATGACTGGTGTACTACACATCGTCCATGTAAACAATACATCCAACACATGGACAACATGCACACATATATATTACACATTAACCACGTAAAGCATGCCCATCTCATGAGCAACATGCTCTATGAGCGTAACAAGTGTACTGGCTCTCATCTGTCATTGTCATGCACACACAACCACGTAATATGCACAACAAGAAAAACCTCATGAAACACACTAAGCTAATACCTACACAGGTTGGCGGCAGTATCGATTGCCGTCCATTGGTTATAGACGGCACCATCCCCTGCCGTTAAGACTAAGTAAACTCGATATTAACGGCTAGACATTGGCCGTTAATCTCCAACTGAAGAACCTGATGTCAATCAATGTTGACGCTAAGATCTTCAGCTCCCAAGTATACAAAACACACAGACCGGCCCGAGGCCAATCATACGGGCAACTTAGCCCTATAAACAATAAGAAAACAAGGGGAAACACTTCCCCTTACATCTGAATACTATAATTAAACTGAAGAAATAAGATCTAACGCTTGGATCGATCAAACCACCCAATTTCCCGGCATGGAGAATCTTTTCCCATAAACTCAATTAACATACGATCTATGCAACAAAGCATGGCAAATCACCCAGGAGAGATCAAAGGGTCCAGTCCCTACCTCAGAAACGCATATAAACCCTGATAGAACCTCGATTTGCACCGAACCCTCAAGAGCTTCCCGCGAACACCGCCCTCCAATTCGTCATTCCCCGCCTGATCTGCCGCTACTGCGCGCATCACGGCCTTCCCACGTGCTCCCGTCGACCGCCAGAAGTAGTGAAGAAGCACAAAGGTGAAGGTGGGGGAAGAGGAGAGGAGAAAGTGGGGAAAGAAGAAGACTTGGGTTATCCCTAAAAATACAGGCACTTCAGGTTAACGTCAACCTCTGCGCCGCTAGCCAAACCATCACAACTAGGCATCCACAACGCTCGCCGCCAAGTTCAACGGTAGACGTCTACATCGATGGACGCCAAGAACATGTTAACGGCAACACCATTGCCGCCAACACACAGTCGACGTCACACACCTGGACGCCAACCTACAGTTGATGTCCAGCGCACTGAACACCAACACAGATCCATAACCAAGCCTGGTAAGGATCCAATAAGAAACACACAAGCTAATGGGCCACACATTGGCCACCAAACCCGCTAAACCTGGATCCACAGGGATCCGAAAAACGCATGACGTTACAACAAAGATCGTACATTAATAAGGAAATTATGTACAACATGTCCCAAATAAAAGTACAGGTATAGAAAGAAAGGTGCAGTCCTTAAGGGGCATACCCCGAGGACTTGCAAAAAAGCCACTCTCAACTCACTTGGTATAAAAAGCACTCACGCTCACAACTTACACTGCTGGAAACGCACGGCGCAACGAATCGCCACCACAACCGTCCGACAACGAACTCCTGCGACAGCGAGTCCCTACCTAAAGAGAGTAGGGGGGTGAGCCTCACGAACAAGGCTCAGTAGAGATAACTAGTAAAGCGGGAAACACCTACTGCAGAGAGCTACAAAGCAGCAGAAATAGAGAAACGCCTCGACCCACAACCAGGGTCGGGCCAAACATACCTCCCACAGAACCAGCGGAGTCAAACACAATGCAAAGCAACACCTCGGCATGCACCCGCCAAGACAAAGGAGCTCACGGAACATCGGAGCCACCACATGAGACCAGAGTCTCACGACACAAGCACCAACATCCCAGACCTCCACGAGGTCGGGAAGCAACAACCAGGTGTCACCACGAGAGACACGGAGCAACCACGTGAGAAGGAACGTCTCACCACAGCCACGGCCACCTCGAACCTCCACAAGGTTGAGGGCCCACAAACAGAACCACCCTGTGTTGGCCCTTTTGGTACGGCAGCAAGCTAACCTAGAGGGGGGGTGAATAGGTTTTTCTGAAATCTGAAATATAAACTTAAACACATAAATTAATACTTGAAGGTTTGGTTAGTTTAGTATGATAAAGAGTAGCAGTGCGGAAGCAAATAAACAATCACACAAATGACACAAGGAATTTATCCTGGTTCGGCCCTTCCCACATGGAAGTCCTACGTCCAGTCCCCAAGTAACCTCTTGGGATTTCACTAACCAAGGGTACAGTCCCCCTTAAGGACACTACAACACCCAGCACCCCAGCTGGTCTTCTTCTCTTTTCCGGGCAAGAAGGCAACCCACTTCTCTTATAGGTAAAGAAGCCAACCTCCAGGTACAAACCCCAGTGCGGTTCTGCTCGACACTAACCCCTAGCTAGGTTGTCTACTGTATACAGTCCTACAGCCGACACAGATCTTTCTTAGAAAGATCAGACTGAGAGGCTTTACAAGATAAACACTTGTGTAAAGGCTCACAGTCCCAGACTCTCCCCAGATATACAATGAGCTCGGAGAGAAACAGAAGAGAGAAAAGAAAGCAATAGTGCTTGAATGCTTGAACGCTTAAGATGCTTGAAAGCTTGAGTGCTTCTGCTGGGCTCAGGCTCTTTCTCTCTTTCTTTGAGTGTATGTGTCGTTGAGGTTCTTCTCACAGTTGTACACTCCTTCAAAGATATTCAGGAAAAAGCACTCATTATTTCTTCAGCAACGCTCCTTCTTTTATATGAGCAGCTTGAATGGATCCGCTGAAGAGATCCATTGAAGAGATAGCCGTTTGAGTTTTGGATCCGTTGGAGTTCTGACCGTTGCTTATCTTCTCTTCATTTGTCTTAATCAGACTCTGGTGGTCTCCGAGGTCTGTAAGCATAGAAGAGAGTGTTAGTATAAAAGAATGTTTATAAGGTAACAGTACATGTTACTGTGTTTCTGCTAACATGCTGAAAATAGTAGGTCATATCTTTTGACGAGACTCTCAAATATGCATGCAGCTTTTTGTGTCAGAAGATATTTGATTTTTCTTTAGGCGCCAAGCATATTTGAAATATAAAGGCAATCTGAGTTTAATCAGAATCCATGATGAAATCGTTATGAGCATGACTTATGAAATCGTTGTGTGAAGAGTCGTTGCTCATTTAAAAACAAATCGATGTGATCATTTATGAAATCGTTATGCAAGCAAATCGTTATGATCTTCTGAAGAAATTGTTGTGATCAGTAAAGAAATCGATGTGATCACTTATGAAATCGTTCTGAGATCAAATTCTTATCAAATCGTTGCGAGGGAAAATCGATGTGAGGGCAAATCGTTGCACTCACTTATCAAATCATTATGAGAGCGAAATCGTTGTGCTTGAAATCGTTACGTTCTAAAGAAATCGTTGCGAACACTTATGAAATCGTTATGGCATCGATTTCTTAGCAAGTCGTTGCGCTTACAGAAGAAATCGTTGCGAACACTTATGAAATCGTTATGGCATCGATTTCTTAGCAAGTCGTTACGCTTACAGAAGAAATCGTTGCAAACACTTATGAAATCGTTATGGCATTGATTTCTTAACAAATCGTTGTAGCGCTTGTTACTTTGGCACTTTAAAATGAAATCGATGTATATGAGTTAGACATCGACTTTATCATTTTAGTGCACCAATATTGCATCAATGTGAGACTTAGCATTTTGCTATGAGATTGATGCGACACAGATGAAACAAAATATTCAATGAGACTTATCATCTGTTAAAGGGATTGATGCAACACAGATGAAGCAAAAATATTTATGAATATCTATATTTTGTTATCTCCGCAATATATATTTTGTTATCATCTAAATGCATCATAAATTTTGTTATCACCAAAATACCAAGATCACAGATAACCATAGAGTGGTTCAACAATCTCCCCTTTTTGGTGATGACAAAATTTATGCGAATTTTCTGTTAGGGATGATGTTTTTAAGAGAACATGCAAGCTTTAAAACATGCAGAAAATTCTTAGTGCATACATACATACTCTCCCCCTTTTGTCACTAACCAAAAAGGAAGGATCTTACCATGCATTTCTCTCCCCCTTTGAGAGAATTTCTTACCATAGAGGGGTTCATTAATAACTCCCCCTTAGTCTGTGCTCCCCCTTAATCAGAGCTCCCCTTAATGAGAGGCTCTATCACTGCCTTGAGCACCCTTTGTTCCTAATGCTCCAAGGCTTTCCTGCAAACAAATTACTCAAAGGTAGGTACCCAAATTTTTTTGAGTCCTTGATGGTTAGATGCATGAAAATATCCTTTCGGGATCCATACTAGGTGTCTTGTTATACAGGTGTTCACAGTGTGTCCTAATTTATTGCAATGAGAACAACAATGAATATAGATTGTTTTGTTGTTCTTATTTTCTTTGTGCTGAGTTTTTATAACGTGATTTCTGTAGACTTTTTCTTTTACAGGGGCCTTTTTCCGAGGCATCTTGGTTTCTTTTACAAATTTTGGTAATGGATATTTTTCAGGAATGATTACTTATTTTCCTTTTTCTGGAGGTGTATAACCAACCCCTTGTTTGTCTTTTCGAGATTTTGATCCTTTTAAGCATAAGGCTAGAGATGTTTTTCCTTTAGTTAATTTTCTAACAGATTCTTTTAAATAAAGATTTTCTTCAGTTAGAGTTTTCAATTTTTCTTCCAACTCTAACTTCTCATTATTCTTGCTTTTCAAGTCTTCATTTAAAAGATAATTTTTATCTTTACATTCTTTTAATTGTACTTCTAGTTGCTCCAATTCGGATTTAAGATCAGAATTGGTGTTTTCCAAGCAGGTAGAGTTGTTTTTCAGATTTTTTAGTTCTTTTACAACCCCCTTATGTTTTTCATACAGTTCATTAAAGACTTCTTCTAAGTTTTCTGATTTGACCCTGAATCTGTGCAAGAATTAAAAAATGAGTCAGAATGTACCTCATCTAGTCCCACCATGAGGGCTAGATTTACCTGCTCCTTTTCGGAATCTGAGCTTGATGATTCTGAGCTTGTGGCCTCTTCATTTTTCCAAGCAGCCGCCATGGCTTTTCTTTTAAATTTCTTGTGCTGCTTCTTGGACTTATCAGTTTGACCAATCTTCTTGAGCCTTGGACAGTCTGGTCTTAGATGTCCAGGTTTTCTGCATTCATAGCAGACTGGTTCTTTCTCCTTTTTCTATTTTCTTTGGATCCTTCTTGATCCATTTTCTTCTTCTTCAAAATTTTCTGAAGCTTGGACAATACTTCATCCATATTGCAGTCTTCAAAATCTGCATCCTGGGAACTAGAAGAAGAGATGGAAGGAGCAGCTACAACTTTAAGAGCATTAGTACATTTCTTCTTAGATGAGTTTTCAGATAATCGCTCCATATTTATTTCATGTGCCATGAGAGAACCTATCAGATTATCGATCGATAATTTGGTCAAGTCATGGGCTTCTTCAATGGCAGTTACCTTAGGTGTCCATGATATAGTTAAGGACCTAAGTATTTTTCTCACATTTTCTTCATCAGAAAGATTTTTACCTAGAGAGCTTAAATTAGCTACTATGGTTGAAAAGCGATTGTACATAGTAGTAATGTCTTCATGAGAAAGCATTTTAAATTGTTCATATTGTGATACTAGAATATCTATCCTAGTTTGCTTCACTTTATCTGTTCCTTCATAAGTGGCCTGCAGTTTATCCCATATATCTTTGGCAGATTTGCATGCAGACACTCTACTGAATTCCCTTTTAGATAAAGCACAACATAAATAGTTTTTAGCTTTAAAGTTTAGAGATAGCTTACTCTTATCAGCTGGTGTAATGGCAGTAGTGCCTTCAGCTGGAATAACAATGAAATCACCTACCTCAATTACCTGCCACAGATCAAAGTCTGTGCCTCGAATGAAGCATTCTATCCTCATCTTCCAGTATTGGTAGTCCTCTCCATCAAAGAATGGAGGTCTGGTGACTGATTGGCCTTCAGCATATCCTTGAGCTGCCATGGATCTTTACTCTAAGATCGTTGGATCTTCTTGGAAGTTCAGAGACCCGCTCTGATACCACTTGTTGGCCCTTTTGGTACGGCAGCAAGCTAACCTAGAGGGGGGGTGAATAGGTTTTTCTGAAATCTGAAATATAAACTTAAACATAGAAATTAACACTTGAAGGTTTGGTTAGTTTAGTGTGATAAAGAGTAGCAGTGCGGAAGCAAATAAACAATCACACAAATGACACAAGGAATTTATCCTGGTTCGGCCCTTCCCACATGGAAGTCCTACGTCCAGTCCCCAAGCAACCTCTTGGGATTTCACTAACCAAGGGTACAGTCCCCCTTAAGGACACTACAACACCCAGCACCCCAGCTGGTCTTCTTCTCTTTTCCGGGCAAGAAGGCAACCCACTTCTCTTACAGGTAAAGAAGCCAACCTCCTGGTACAAACCCCAGTGCGGTTCTGCTAGACACTAACCCCTAGCTAGGTTGTCTACAGTATACAGTCCTACAGCCGGACACAGATCTTTCTTAGAAAGATCAGACTGAGAGGCTTTACAAGATAAACACTTGTGTAAAGGCTCACAGTCTCAGACTCTCCCCAGATATACAATGAGCTCGGAGAGAAACAGAAGAGAGAAAAGAAAGCAATAGTTCTTGAATGCTTGAACGCTTGAGATGCTTGAAAGCTTGAGTGCTTCTGCTGGGCTCAGGCTCTTTCTCTCTTTCTTTGAGTGTATGTGTCGTTGAGGTTCTTCTCACAGTTGTACTCTCCTTCAAAGATATTCAGGAAAAGGCTCTCATTATTTCTTCAGCAATGCTCCTTCTTTTATATGAGCAGCTTGAATGGATCCGCTGAAGAGATCCGTTGAAGAGATAGACATTTGAGTTTTGGATCCGTTGGAGTTCTGACCGTTGCTTATCTTCTCTTCATTTGTCTTAATCAGACTCTGGTGGTCTCCGAGGTCTGTAAGCATAGAAGAGAGTGTTAGTATAAAAGAATGTTTATAAGGTAACAGTACATGTTACTGTGTTTCTGCTAACATGCTGAAAATAGTAGGTCATATCTTTTGACGAGACTCTCAAATATGCATGCAGCTTTTTGTGTCAGAAGATATTTGATTTTTCTTTAGGCGCCAAGCATATTTGAAATATAAAGGCAATCTGAGTTTAATCAGAATCCATGACGAAATCGTTATGAGCATGACTTATGAAATTGTTGTGTGAAGAGTCGTTGCTCATTTAAAAACAAATCGATGTGATCATTTATGAAATCGTTATGCAAGCAAATCGTTATGATCTTATGAAGAAATTGTTGTGATCAGTAAAGAAATCGATGTGATCACTTATGAAATCGTTCTGAGATCAAATTCTTATCAAATCGTTGCGAGGGCAAATCGATGTGAGGGCAAATCGTTGCACTCACTTATAAAATCGTTATGAGAGCGAAATCGGTGTGCTTACTTAAGAAATCGTTATGTTCTAAAGAAATCATTGCGAACACTTATGAAATCGTTATGGCATCGATTTCTTAGCAAGTCGTTGCGCTTACAGAAGAAATCGTTGCGAACACTTATGAAATCGTTATGGCATCGATTTCTTAGCAAGTCGTTACGCTTACAGAAGAAATCGTTGCGAACACTTATGAAATCGTTATGGCATTGATTTCTTAACAAATCGTTGTAGCGCTTGTTACTTTGGCACTTTAAACAGAAATCGATGTATATGAGTTAGACATCGACTTTATCATTTTAGTGCGCCAATATTGCATCAATGTGAGACTTAGCATTTTGCTATGAGATTGATGCGACACAGATGAAACAAAATATTCAATGAGACTTATCATCTGTTAAAGGGATTGATGCAACACAGATGAAGCAAAAATATTTATGAATATCTACATTTTGTTATCTCTGCAATATATATTTTGTTATCATCTAAATGCATCATAAATTTTGTTATCACCAAAATACCAAGATCACAGATAACCATAGAGTGGTTCAACAATCTCCCCCTTTTTGGTGATGACAAAATTTATGCGAATTTTCTGTTAGGGATGATGTTTTTAAGAGAACATGCAAGCTTTAAAACATGCAGAAAATTCATAGTGCATACATACATACTCTCCCCCTTTTTGTCACTAACCAAAAAGGAAGGATCTTACCATGCATTTCTCTCCCCCTTTGAGAGAATTTCTTACCATAGAGGGGTTCATTAATAACTTCCCCTTAGTCTGTTGTCCCCCTTAATCAGAGCTCCCCCTTAATGAGAGGCTCTATCACTGCCTTGAGCACCCTTTGTTCCTAATGCTCCAAGGCTTTCTTGCAAACAAATTACTCAAAGGTAGGTACCCAAATTTTTTTGAGTCCTTGATGGTTAGATGCATGAAAATATCCTTTCGGGATCCATACTAGGTGTCTTGTTGTGCAGGTGTTCACAGTGTGTCCTAATTTATTGCAATGAGAACAACAATGAATATAGATTGTTTTGTTGTTCTTATTTTCTTTGTGCTGAGTTTTTAGAACGTGATTTCTGTAGACTTTTTCTTTTACAGGGGCCTTTTTCGAGGCATCTTGGTTTCTTTTACAAATTTTGGTAATGGATATTTTTCAGGAATGATTACTTATTTTCCTTTTTCTGGAGGTGTATAACCAACCCCTTGTTTGTCTTTTCGAGATTTTGATCCTTTTAAGCATAAGGCTAGAGATGTTTTTCCTTTAGTTAATTTTCTAACAGATTCTTTTAAATAAAGATTTTCTTCAGTTAGAGTTTTCAATTTTTCTTCCAACTCTAACTTCTCATTATTCTTGCTTTTCAAGTCTTCATTTAAAAGATAATTGTTATCTTTACATTCTTTTAATTGTACTTCTAGTTGCTCCAATTCGGATTTAAGATCAGAATTGGTGTTTTCCAAGCAGGTAGAGTTGTTTTTCAGATTTTTTAGTTCTTTTACAACCCCCTTATGTTTTTCATACAGTTCATTAAAGACTTCTTCTAAGTTTTCTGATTCTGACCCTGAATCTGTGCAAGAATTAAAAAATGAGTCAGAATGTACCTCATCTAGTCCCACCATGAGGGCTAGATTTACCTGCTCCTTTTCGGAATCTGAGCTTGATGATTCTGAGCTTGTGGCCTCTTCATTTTTCCAAGCAGCCGCCATGGCTTTTCTTTTAAATTTCTTGTGCTGCTTCTTGGACTTATCAGTTTGACCAATCTTCTTGAGCCTTGGACAGTCTGGTCTTAGATGTCCAGGTTTTCTACATTCATAGCAGACTGGTTCTTTCTCCTTTTTCTCTTTTCTTTGGATCCTTCTTGATCCATTTTTCTTCTTCTTCAAAATTTTCTAAAGCTTGGACAATACTTCATCCATATTGCAGTCTTCAGAATCTGCATCCTGGGAACTAGAAGAAGAGATGGAAGGAGCAGCTACAACTTTAAGAGCATTAGTACATTTCTTCTTAGATGAGTTTTCAGATAATCGCTCCATATTTATTTCATGTGCCATGAGAGAACCTATCAGATTATCGATCGATAATTTGGTCAAGTCATGGGCTTCTTCAATGGCAGTTACCTTAGGTGTCCATGATATAGTTAAGGACCTAAGTATTTTTCTCACATTTTCTTCATCAGAAAGATTTTTACCTAGAGAGCTTAAATTAGCTACTATGGTTGAAAAGCGATTGTACATAGTAGTAATGTCTTCATGAGAAAGTATTTTAAATTGTTCATATTGTGATACTAGAATATCTATCCTAGTTTGCTTCACTTTATCTGTTCCTTCATAAGTGGCCTGCAGTTTATCCCATATATCTTTGGCAGATTTGCATGCAGACACTCTACTGAATTCCCTTTTAGATAAAGCACAACATAAATAGTTTTTAGCTTTAAAGTTTAGAGATAGCTTACTCTTATCAGCTGGTGTAATGGCAGTAGTGCCTTCAGCTGGAATAACAATGAAATCACCTACCTCAATTACCTGCCACAGATCAAAGTCTGTGCCTCGAATGAAGCATTCCATCCTCATCTTCCAGTATTGGCAGTCCTCTCCATCAAAGAATGGAGGTCTGGTGACTGATTGGCCTTCAGCATATCCTTGAGCTGCCATGGATCTTTACTCTAAGATCGTTGGATCTTCTTGGAAGTTCAGAGACCCGCTCTGATACCACTTGTTGGCCCTTTTGGTACGGCAGCAAGCTAACCTAGAGGGGGGGTGAATAGGTTTTTCTGAAATCTGAAATATAAACTTAAACATAGAAATTAACACTTGAAGGTTTGGTTAGTTTAGTGTGATAAAGAGTAGCAGTGCGGAAGCAAATAAACAATCACACAAATGACACAAGGAATTTATCCTGGTTCAGCCCTTCCCACATGGAAGTCCTACGTCCAGTCCCCAAGCAACCTCTTGGGATTTCACTAACCAAGGGTACAGTCCCCCTTAAGGACACTACAACACCCAGCACCCTAGCTGGTCTTCTTCTCTTTTCTGAGCAAGAAGGCAACCCACTTCTCTTACAGGTAAAGAAGCCAACCTCCTGGTACAAACCCCAGTGCTGTTCTGCTAGACACTAACCCCTAGCTAGGTTGTTTACTGTATACAGTCCTACAGCCGGACACAGATCTTTCTTAGAAAGATCAGACTGAGAGGCTTTACAAGATAAACACTTGTGTAAAGGCTCACAGTCCCAGACTCTCCCCAGATATACAATGAGCTCGGAGAGAAACAGAAGAGAGAAAAGAAAGCAATAGTGCTTGAATGCTTGAACGCTTGAGATGCTTGAAAGCTTGAGTGCTTCTGCTGGGCTCAGGCTCTTTCTCTCTTTCTTTGAGTGTATGTGTCGTTGAGGTTCTTCTCACAGTTGTACACTCCTTCAAAGATATTCAGGAAAAGGCTCTCATTATTTCTTCAGCAATGCTCCTTCTTTTATATGAGTAGCTTGAATGGATCTGCTGAAGAGATCCGTTGAAGAGATAGCCGTTTGAGTTTTGGATCCGTTGGAGTTCTGACCGTTGCTTATCTTCTCTTCATTTGTCTTAATCAGACTTTGGTGGTCTCGAGGTTTGTAAGCATAGAAGAGAGTGTTAGTATAAAAGAATGTTTATAAGGTAACAGTACATGTTACTGTGTTTCTGCTAACATGCTGAAAATAGTAGGTCATATCTTTTGATGAGACTCTCAAATATGCATGCAGCTTTTTGTGTCAGAAGATATTTGATTTTTCTTTAGGCGCCAAGCATATTTGAAATATAAAGGCAATCTGAGTTTAATCAGAATCCATGACGAAATCGTTATGAGCATGACTTATGAAATCGTTGTGTGAAGAGTCGTTGCTCATTTAAAAAAAATCTATGTGATCATTTATGAAATCGTTATGCAAGCAAATCGTTATGATCTTCTGAAGAAATTGTTGTGATCAGTAAAGAAATCGATGTGATCACTTATGAAATCGTTCTGAGATCAAATTCTTATCAAATCGTTGCGAGGGCAAATCGATGTGAGGGCAAATCGTTGCACTCACTTATCAAATCGTTATGAGAGCGAAATCGTTGTGCTTACTTAAGAAATAGTTACGTTCTAAAGAAATCGTTGCGAACACTTATGAAATCGTTATGGCATCGATTTTATAGCAAGTCGTTGCGCTTACAGACGAAATCGTTGCGAACACTTATGAAATCGTTATGGCATTGATTTCTTAACAAATCGTTGTAGCGCTTGTTACTTTGGCACTTTAAACAGAAATCGATGTATATGAGTTAGACATCGACTTTATCATTTTAGTGCGCCAATATTGCATCAATGTGAGACTTAGCATTTTGCTATGAGATTGATGCGACACAGATGAAACAAAATATTCAATGAGACTTATCATCTGTTAAAGGGATTGATGCAACACAGATGAAGCAAAAATATTTATGAATATCTATATTTTTTTATCTCCGCAATATATATTTGTTATCATCTAAATGCATCATAAATTTTGTTATCACCAAAATACCAAGATCACAGATAACCATAGAGTGGTTCAACACCCTGGACCTCGGACATTCCACGAGGTCAAGGAACTACACACTCCGGTGCCACCACGGATGACACCAAGGAACGGGTTACAGAAACAGCAGCCGGGTGACTACACAAGAAACCCCGAGAGAACCCGCAGAACGAAAGCCACTAAACACGGCCCACAAGGCCAAACCAACAGAGCCCACAGAAACTAGACACGGCTAGGCTACAACCACCGTGCAGGCTAGGGCAACTAGACTCACTTGGAAACAACGTGAGAAACTCCGTCATAGCAAGAGCAACCAAGCCACCGCGACAGGCAGCCAAGAAAAGGACACAACGTCCACACCTCCAACTCGCCAGCTGCTAACTCTGCCTACAACCTCCTCGGTAGAGTGAGGCTAGCGAGTCACAGCAAAGAACAACCACCGCAGCCCGGCCGAGCTGCGGCCCCACTCCTTACCTCCCTACGTGGCTCCGGAACCACTGTAGAGCGAGGTAGTGAGAAGGACTAGCTGGTCCACACCGAAAGTGTGACGGCCCTGGATATTTATGCCCATTAAGGCTCCATATCCAGATCCGCCTCCCGCAACGTACTGAAGTCTCACAAGGGATATCTCACACAAGTGTCCAGTAAGAACATAAAAGACAACTATGCATATAACAATTTACAACTATCCCATTACATTATTACATGTCTAATTAAAAAGTACAACTATCTGGGGCATACCCCGAGGGAGCACAAGCTCACACAAACTAACTACTACACTACTGCTGGTGGTACAAGTCTGCCACAAACTTCTCCACACGCCACACAAACGGCAAGCCCTGAAAAGAATTGTAGGGAAGTGAGCCTCAACAAGTCACAGGCTCAATAGGGGCTACCCAAAACAACCCCGTAACCACAGACACCTCAACCCCAAAGGGTCTCACTGGCAGCACCAATAGCCAAACCATTTCATGCTCACACAATTGAATTTAAATTGCAATTAAATATAAACACATTAACTATTCACAACTTCGAAAAGTAAGAGGGAATAACAGGACTAGCTCTGGAGGAGTCGCAGCAGAGCACAACAGAGCAGCTCGCAGCTTTTCCATGCTTTAGGTGTTATACATGTGGTTAGCTAGGGCATTTAGCCTGAAATTGTCGCATCCTCGGAAGTACAGTTATGGTAGAGGAGCACAGCAGCAGCAGCAGCCATTCCAACAGCCAACAGCAGAGCGAGGCAGAGGTGCACCCTTCCAGAGCGGGCAAGGTCAAGTTATGGCTGTCACCAGAGCTCAGGTAGAGGCATCCAACCTAATTGAAGGTATATTACCTCTTTATGAATTTTCTGCTAGAGTGTTGATTGATCCGGGTGCTTCGTATTCGTTTATTTTCGAAGGATTTCATGGATAGCATGGTAAATCCCTTAGAAGAAAGGCAATGTGAGTTGATTGTAGAGGTTCCCTCTGGTGGGTTTATGCTTACTTCCTATTATATAGATGAGGTTCCAATAGTAATTTAGGGGAATCATATGACAGCAAGACTGTATGCACTTTCGTTGAAAGATTATGATGTGATTTTGGGATTGGATTGGTTGGAAGCCTATGGGGCATTGGTGGATTGTAGAAAGAAGAGAGTCAGATTTTGCAGGTCTGGTGGAGCAGTGTTTGAGTTTCAAGGTATGCCCTTCTACACTCCTAAGTTTATTATTTCTGCACTTAGGGCTAGAAGGTTGATTAATGTGGGGTGTGTAGCGTACCTTACTTCAGTTAGTCTAGTTGAGTCTGGTAAGTTTGTAGACACAGTACTAGTAGTCCGAGAATTTGCATATGTGTTTCCAGATGAGTTGCTAGGGTTGGCTCCACACAGGGAGGTGGATTTTACAGTTGAGTTACAGCCAAGCAGTATGCCCATCTCAAAGGCACCTTACAGAATGGCACCGGCAGAGCTGAAGGAATTGAAGAAGCAATTGCAGGAATTATTAGAGAAAGGCTTCATTAGACCCAGTCATTCGTCATGGGGAGCACCAATGTTATTTGTCAGAAAGAAAGATGGCAGCTTAAGAATGTGTATAGATTACAAGCAGTTGAACAAGGTTACAATTAAGAACAAATACCCACTTCCTAGAATAGATGATTTGTTTGATCAGCTTCAGTCATCCAGAGTATTTTCCAAGATTGATTTGAGGTTAGGATATCACCAGTTGAGGATTAAGGAAGAAGACATTGACAAGATAGTTTTCATGACCAGATATGGGCATTATGAGTTTGTTGTTATGCCATTTGGGTTGACTAATGTGGCGGCATCATTTATGAATTTGATGAACATGATATTTCACCCCTATCTAGATCAGTTTATAGTGGTATTTATTGATGATATATTGGTGTATTCAGCATCAGAAGAGGAACATGCAGCGCACTTGAGGATTACATTGCAGACTTTGCGGGATCATCAATTGTATGCCAAGTTCAGCAAATGTGAGTTCTGGCTGAAAGAGATTCAGTTTATGGGTCATGTGATATCAGGTGAAGGTGTTGCAGTTGATCCGGCCAAGGTATAGGCAGTGATGAAGTGAGAAGAACCGAAGACAGTATCAGAAATCATAAGTTTTCTTGGTTTGGCAGGTTATTACAGGCGGTTCATTCAGGATTTCTCGAAGATTGCAGCACTGATGACAAGATTGACAAGGAAAAGAGTACCTTTTGTATGGTCTTCAGATTGTAGGCGCGGTTTTGCAGAGTTGAAGAAGAGGCTTACCACAACACCTATATTGGAGATTCCATCAGGCAGTGGCGAATTTGTATTGTATACAGATACGTCTAGAAGAGGTTTGGGAGCAGTATTAATGCAGCATGGAAATGTGGTAGCCTATGCATCCAGGCAGTTGAAAAGGCATGAAGAGAATTATCCAACACATGATTTAGAGCTGGCAGCAGTTGTGTTTGCATTGAAGATTTGGCAGCATTATTTGTATGGTGAAAGATTTGAGATATTCATTGATCACAAGAGCTTGAAGTACATCTTCTCCCTGAAAGATTTGAATTTGAGGCAGCGCAGGTGGATGGAATATTTGAAAGATTATGATTTCAGCTTAGCATATCATCTGGGTAGAGCTAATGTTGTAGCAGATGCACTGAGCAGAAAGGTAGTTATGAATCAGATGATGATCAGAGAATGGAAATTGTATGAGGATGTGGCAGAGAATTCATTGTTTGTGCCAAATAGTCAGCGGTGAGCAGTGTTGGCAAACAGTGCAGTGGAGCCCTCCTTGTATTGGAAGATAGTGAAGCGCAGAGAACATATGATAGTGTGGTCAGACTTAAGGGTCAGTTGTATGTGCCAGTAGATGCTGAGGTCAGATAGAAAAGTGTTAGAGGAAGCTCACAAGTCCATCCAGGCAGTACCAAGATGTATCAAGATTTGAAGAAGCATTTCTGGTGGCCTAATATGAAGAAAGAAATTGCAGAATTTATAGCAAGATGTGCAGTATGTTAGCAAGTGAAGGCAGAGCACTAGAGGCCAGGAGGATTATTACAGCCATTGCCCATTCCACAGTGGAAATGGGATGATATCACCATGGATTTTGTAGTTGGTTTGCCCAGGACAGCAGCAGGTCACAATGGTATTTGGGTTTTTGTAGACAGATTGACCAAGGTTGCAGGTTATTGGCATTGATCATGTCATGGGCTGTGGATAGATTAGCCAGATTGTATGTAGATAGAATAGTACATTTGCATGGGATTCTAGTTACTATTGTTTCAGATAGAGATCCCAGGTTCACTTCAAGTTTCTGGAGGAGTTTGCAGAGAGTGATTGGCACAAAATTGAGGTACAATTCAGCTTATCATCCACAGACAAATGGCCAGATAGAAAGAACAATTCAGACTATAGAAGATATGTTGAGAGCTTGTTGTTTGGTATGGGGAGGCACTTGGGAGCACCATTTGGGTATGGTAGAATTTGCATATAACAACAGTCATCATGCGAGTATTGGAATGGCACCTTATGAAGCTTTGTATGGAAGACCGTGCAGAACCATTGAATTGGCATGAGGTAGGTGAGAGATAGGTTATGGGTCCAGAGTTGATTCAGCAATGTGCAGAAATGGTTAAATTTATCAAGGAAAAGCTTCAAACAACACAGAGTCGTCAGAAGAGCTATGCAGATACCAGACGCAGGCCATTACAGTTTGAAGTCGGTGATTATGTATTTCTGAAGGTTTCTCCTACCAAGGGTGAGCTTAGGTTCAGCAAGAGAGGCAAGTTGAATCCAAGATATGTTGGTCCATTCCAGATATTAGAAAGAATTGGTGAAACAGCCTACAGATTGAATCTCCAGGTAGATTTCACAGATGCACGTGATGTATTTCATGTTTCAATGTTCAGAAGATATATCCAAGATCCTTGCCAGGTGGTCAATTATTAGAGAGATGATTTGAAGCAGACATGACAAAGCCGGAATATTTAGTACAGATTACAGGGCACAAGACCCAAAAAATGAGAAATAAAGAAATTGAATTAGTGAACGTCAAATGGGAAAATAGGCAGGGGGGAGAAGACACATGGGAGTTGGCAGAGGAAATGATGAAAGCGAATCCATACTTGTTTGAGTAAGCCTTTAATTCTTTTAGATAATAGTACCATGCCTATTTAATTGAAAATTTTTGTGTTGAGCTTTCTTCCTAAATTTCGAGGATGAAATTTCTTTTAGGTGATAGTAATGTAGCGCATTGACCATTCGGATCGTGGCTTAGTGGTTGTGGAGGCCAGTGTGTGGCCTATGGTGTGTGTTCCAAGTGTTTACGCAGATTTTTAGGGCTTTGTGGGCCAACAGTTTGGACCCAAAACACCCACTGGTTCACTGGTTGTGAACGCGATAGGGCTGGACATCGCATTCTGAATGCGACGGTCCTGGGTGTCACGTTCTGGTTACTGCCGCTTAAGAGTCTTTGTCTGCATGTCCGTCGTGTGTCGCGCGTTGAGCGGCTTGCTGATGTCAATGTTGAGAAGGCGACAGCCTCCTACGTCGCGTTCAGGTCACGACAGAAATGGTACGTCATGTTCTAAACTCTGAAGTGTTTTTAACCTAGGTCAGCCAAACAGAGCCCAGCAAGCTCTGTTCGGCCAGGGAGAGAAGATTTTGTGGATTTTCGGGCGATTCGAGGTGTTGGTGTAGTTTTTGGCGTGCTCTCGCCGCGAGGACGTGTTATGGAGCGGGAGAAACGTCGGGGCATCGCCGTACTTCTCATTCTTCATGAAGGTAGGGAGATTCTGCTCTGTTTCTCGTCGTGAATTGCATGAAAAACATGTTTAGCCTATTATATCTATTATAGATGGTAGATACCATGTTAAAGTAGTGGTTTGAGCGTGAATACTAGGTTTTAGGGTGGTTTGCATGGGGATTCCAGAGATGGAACCCCGGATTTAGGTCACTGTCTGTGAAGGCGACGGACCTGACTATCGCGTTCAGAATGCGACAGCCCGACCCGTCGTGTTCTTCTTCAGAACGCGTCGTATTGAGGCGTCACATTCTGAAGGCGACAGTGGACCCCGTCACGTTCTGGATTCTGATGGCAATGGGCTTGTGCATAATTATGTGGTTATCGAATTATCAAAATTTATTGTGCATAACAGTGGTAAGCGGTGCATCAGCACTTGTGAAGTTTGAGGAACATGTTGTTCACGTGGTTTGAGCGGTGTTCACATGGTTTGTGTGTGCGTGGAAACACCTACCATGGTTACCTCTCTAGTCGGGAGCCCCAGGTTTTGTGTGAGCCACACATGTTAGTGCTTGGGGCTTGTCCCGATACTTATGTACCATCGAGGTTTGTGTCATCTTTATGGACACCCTCCTTCTTATGTAGAGTTGTACGTCCGGCTGAGGGAAAGACGGCAGTGGGATAACGACTTGTGAGAGTTTGTGTTTGTCGCTTGTAGCGCGCTCGTGGTTGGGGTTTACAGACACCAGTAGATGTATTGGGCCCCAGCTAGTCTTGTTTTCCAATGCCTCACTTTAGGGAGCTCGGGTCGGAGTCCCTAAAGGTGCTAGGCATGGGCCTGGGGCTGTGTGGTCCACAGGAGTGTTGTTGGTTGGTCTCCACAGTTTCTTGGCTTGTTCTAGTGGAGCGGCAGCTGGACCTTTCGTCCGTGGCTGCGAGACTGAGAGGTAGTCCTGTGTGGTTTGTCTGGGTTAGTTGCTGGTGTCACGAACCAATCTTCGTGACCCGAGTGTAGTGTTTTCCTACTTTAGAGTGTACACTTGGACGAGGTTTGTTGTTTCTTTATTAAAGGTTGATTTCTGATAATAGCATGTGGTAATTAGTATTTACAGCTTTAATATCATGCGTAGATAGTTCTATAACTTGCCTAGTGTAGCTTCTTGCTTCTATTACGTTTACATTGTGAGTTTGGTTTATTCAGCTTTTGGGGGAGTTTCCCTATTGAGCCAGTGACTTGCGAGGCTCACCCCTACTTCTTTCAGGTGAGGGAGAGTAGCAGGCTTCTCACCCTTCTTCTAGTTCGTAGTCGTACCGTAGCAGAGTTGGGTCTACACCACCAGCAGTGTAATCTTCTTTTTTTGTTCACCTCACGGTATGCCCCAGGTTGTTGTACTTGTGTCTGGCTATAGTTGAGAAAATGGCTATGTATATTTCATGTAAATATTTGTGAGATGTGACAGTCTTATATATATTTGAGTTGTTTCCTTTATATTTCTACGGACATGTGAATGGTATCCCTTGTAAGGCTTCGGCTCGTTTACGGGAGGAGAAGTCGGGTCAAGCTCGTTATTAGGTTAACGGGTTTCAACGATGAGGACCGCTATAGAATATCTGATGGAGAGTTCACCACAAGTCAAGATGGGGCTTTCCTATCGTGCTAGAGTGCATGCACATGCCGCGCGTGAGAATCGCTCGAGTGCGTGTGTGTGAATCCGATTATGGAAACTTCGTTTATGAAAACTCCAATTATGATAAGTATTATGAATTCTAAATCAATAAATACTAATCATGCATGACCAATTTTAGCAAGTAGCAATGTGTTTTTGGCAAGTTCGATAACAAGACAAGAAAGTGAATAATCAGCAGGTAGAGAGCATGATCATGAGCTTAAGATCAATTAAAAATCATGTAAACATGTTTTAACTTTGATATGGGTTGATAAATGCATGTTAAGACTTTCTAGAATCTTCCTAGAATAGATCAAACTCATACATGCAAAGAATGATACAAAACGACGGAAACAACGGTGTATGCCCCTTAGAAGACAAATGCAGTCCCATCCCTTCACTTCCTCAGGTCATAATTCATTGATTTCTTATTCAAAACACATGAATATACCATCTTTAAACTCTTTGAATGAGGAATCTATCAAAGAAAATGGCTCGTCAATCCGAGGTCTATAGGAAAAGTTATGGCTTGTTAAGTGGACATAGGCAGAAGGCGACACATTGCCTATCCCCTTCTAAACATGTTTGTCGCCTTCTAAAAAAGACCATGAAGCTGTCTCAATTTTGGTATGGGTCGCAACCATGATGTTGTCGCATTCTGGTAGCGACGTGTCGACCTGTTGCTACCTAAATATGACGTTTGGGTTGTCTTTTCTACCTATTTTCAACTCCGACTTGGATTGTTTGACACAAGGATGTTTGAAAAATCAAAACTAATGCTAGGGTGATCCAAATCAGATTAAACCACTTTTGTTAGTTACAGGGATTTTCTACACAATCTAAAGTAACAAGTAATCGAGAAACAAAAGTCGTTTGGTAGGGTAACAAGTTGTATTGTGACTATCTACATGAATCTGACACAGTACTCATGTACGGGCTAATACTCTCTATACAAACAATGAAACTTGGGGAAACTAGTGCTAAATGAAATTAGACTCATGGGGAAACAAGTTATATGTTGAGTGCTTGGTCTGAAAATGACTCCACAGAGAGATATCAAACTCGTAAGACAGGTCAAGGTTTTATCAAGACAACACAACGTACTGATGATACTAGATTTAATTTGGGAAACTCACATGATATAAAATGAGGAAAATAGTAAGAACACGATCTATACACATATATGCATGCATGAACGAGTTTAATTAAAGTTTGGCATGGAGATGACCTACCTTTTGGGTTGAATAAGATTTGTTCCCCAAAAAGCCCTAGTCCTGACCATTTAGAGGAGAATGCCTAATACTCACGATCTACTAGATAGAAATTAGAAAAAATAGTCCATAAGAAACTAAACTCGTATATCTTTCCAGGGATATATGGTTTGCATGGTTTGGTCCAGGTTTTACTAACCTTTGGTGATGATCTTGAAGGGGCTTGTCTGCAGGTTGCAAGGTGAGAAGAGCACGAAGTTGATTCTTTCTCCAGCTTCCTCCCCAAGATCTCCAGCCACCACAGCCTCCAAGCACAACCTCAGAAACCCTAGGGGTCGTCCCATGGGAGAGATGGGGCTTATTTAAAGGGGATAGGTATTTAGTTGCCTAATTAGATTAGGAAACCATTAGGTACGAGTTTGGGTGCATCCTTCCTTCAATGGAGGATTTCTCTCCTGAGTTCGTGATGGGAAGATTATGGAAACCTCCCATAGGTGTTAACCCTGAATTTAGGCTTGGTTTGAAGTTCAATGGAGGTCTATTGGGTGAGAATTTACCATTTCATGGTCCATTAGTGAATATTTTCATATTTTGTGTTATTTTATTAGCATGAATTTATTTGTCATTGGGTTGTCAATACCCATTGTTTGAAGTCCATCCATGATTTTTATTTAATTTTGGACACACTTAAGTACCTATGATAGTAATTATTCGACTTATTCCCTTATTACTATAATAAGTCACAAAATGCCTTAAACTTGGCCAATTGGATTTATCCTTGCACGAATTTCTTCATGGGTTATTTGTGAGTATTATTTAGAGTTGAACTATAATTTTTACGAAATTTTTTCGATGTGTTTACGTACATATGACATTGGTACGTACATTTTTACTATTTTAAGAATATTAAATTATTATTTTCAATTTATTCTAATTTTTCAATTAATAAAATTTTTTGGGTGCTACAAAATCTCCCCGAAGATTTCATCACCATCATCCAACTGTTGTTGCAATCTCGCACGCGGATAAACTCTACAAGAACTATAAGATCAGATTGATCCTTAGCCAGAATTGGCTACTTGCTGCTGCTGCTTCGTCTGTTCCTGCTATTCTCAACCGAAGAGCTGAGGAAGAAGGAGAAGGAAAAGAGGCTAGGTGCTGGTTGGAGGGAGCTCCGGGAGCTTTGTTTCTTAAGAGTATTGTCATCACCTTCTCGCAGAGGTAGGAAATCTCGTTTCCTCTTCTTCATTTTCGAGTGTTACTTATCCAAGTAGCCTTATTCCAAACACTTGAAAATGAGGGACTCTTGTACCCAGTTACACACTCAACCCCTCATTTAAGCCCTCAACTCATCATTTCAGAAAGGCAGAAACCAGTTTTGTAAGCATCGTCGGAATCGGTCGACCGACCGATATTTCGGTCAACTGATCCCCTCCTTTTCTACCTACTTGAGAGAGAAAAAGAAGATAGATATGGGGCTTAAGGCCTACCACTTTCCTTGAAAAGTAGGTACAACTATAGTATAGCTCTTACTCTTTCATTCCTGCTTGTTTATTTCCATTCCCAAGCCAGAAAAAGTGGTGCGATTTCAACCTGTGTATTTTCGGGTTTTCTGGAATGGTCGACTGACTTTGTCATTTCG
The DNA here is from genome assembly GCA_014218235.1 of Colocasia esculenta. Classification (NCBI taxonomy): domain Eukaryota; kingdom Viridiplantae; phylum Streptophyta; class Magnoliopsida; order Alismatales; family Araceae; genus Colocasia; species Colocasia esculenta. The sequence continues at coordinate 89,120,632 of CM024762.1, read as the reverse complement.
GTTGACCGATCCCTCAGTCTTAAACCCAGCAACAGCTACTGGCTAGGTCGGTTGACTGACCCTATTATTTCGGTCGACCGATTTTCCCATGAAAACCCAACAACAACTACTGGCTAGGTTAGTTGATCGATCTTTCCTGTCCGATCGACCGATTTGGTTATTTCGGTCGACCGATTCCTTTTGCTCGGCCGACCAACCTTGTGTTTTTCAGACATGACTGATTCTTCCTGAAATGTCAACAGAAACCCTGCAAAACTGAAATGTTATAATTTGATGTTTCATTACTTAAGATATTACATGTAAATAAGGAAGTACCCCCCATTTGAATCCAATAAAAATATAAAAAAACATCATATCTCCTACCAGTAAAAAGTCAACTCTCCCATCGAAGAAGAAAATCGTGATTTTGGTGATTCCATCAAAATAGCATCTTTCTAATCTCTCACAATTTAGCCTATCTGAAAATCTCATAATTTAAATAAACCTAGTAGAATTCTAAAAATCCAAGGCCCGGTGAAAAATGATAAACATGCCTATGACTTCTCCAAGGGAGTCCCTCTCCTATTGAAAAAAAAGTCAACACGCCCTACCCTTCCAGTCGACCGATTTCCTCTTGAATTTTGACATACTATCCCAGCTTGTGTCTTTCTCCAGATTATTATATAACTCTATATTACTTAAACGTGGACCAACCTAACTAGCTAGCCTTACTTTGGCTTGCTATCATTGCACTCTTCTACTCGTCTTGCTTTAACCATATTAATGTTATTTTGAGAACTGCCCGAACCATATTAAAAGACTGATCAAATGGAAATAATGACACCTTGGGTCTTTGGACTCTATTGGACCAATACCTGTGTAATGGGGCCGATGCAGTCCTGGGAGGAGCACCCGAACTCGACCACTGAATCGGTCTATTCGAATTGTACCCATCAAGAATGGATCTATTGGGTGTCTGTCATAACACCGCCTACTGCTAAATTTAGTCTACATTTCCATGAATTGTATTATGGCATGAATTTTATTACTGTTTGGTTTCGGGTAAACTCTACTATAATATTTTCATTGAACTGTAATTTCTTATCATTATGTATGACAGTTGTATCTTCCCAGTGACTGGTATACATATTGTTCTTTCATACTACTATCATACCCTATTGTTATTGTTGATGGCAATTTCCTACCGGGCATAATTGCTCATGAATCCTAGTTTCCTTTCAGGTATCTCAGATGGGACTGACTCCCCAGGGGAATGTGCGCCGAGTGAATCATAAATTAGCAAACCTTACTGCCACCTAAGTTGTTGTATTATTAAGTGTGAAACTATCAGTTCATGTAATATATTATTCCGCTACACTCTGTATAAATATGGACAGCAATCCCTGTTCACATTATCTTGACTTTTATGTCACCTCCGAAAATAGTATATGAGTAGGATGTGACATGCTCATCACCCTATCCCTCGATTTGATCCTGTCCATTCAGAATTTCCAGATGAGGAACTAATGTCCCTTAACCAGTCTGATCCTATGTAAACATTACATTTTGATGGAGCTCTGAATTCTCATAGTAAGGGTATCAGGATTGTTCTCCAATCACCTGAAGGGGTCACTATGTCGCAGGCTTTTCAACTAGCATTCCCTGTTATCAATAAGCTGAATATGAAGTCCTGTTGACCAAACTTGAGGTCGCACACTTCCATGGTATCATAATTAACTTACTAACGTAACACACTAACTACCCATAAACCAAACCATCAACCGTATATCATGCTTTACTAATACTAAACACACTTAAACATCTAAAATCCACATTAAACAACTAGGGCTAGGCCCACACAGGACCATCACTGCCCAACCAACACAAACACACTTTAGAATTTGAAACGTGATGGACACAGATGTTGCCTTTCAAAATACGACGACACAAAGTCCACTGACCCACTCAAACCCAAAATGCGACAGACCAAAGCATCGCCACTAAACCAACCGATAAGAATGCGATGGGACAAGTTGTCTCCTTCAAGGCAACACAATATTCGAAGTCATGAATGCGATGGACTAAAGTGACGTGTTCACAACACACACATCAATCGGAACATAAATGCGACGAACCACGGTGTTGCATTTATGCTAATCGGTCCAAACACAGCAATCGAAACATGAACGGAACGGGCAACTACATTGCATTCACAATCAAACCGCGACGGGGTAAACAGTCGCGTTCAAAATGCGACGGCCCGACCCATCACCTTCTTAGACAGACGGTCAAGCCCTCCTTCTACCCCTAGCAAACCATGCACACACCATGTAAACTACACTATAAACCACTAAATTGATCGATAAATTGTAGCACATTACCATAGCATGATTCAAAAGCTCTAAGAACCACTTAAACAACAAAACATAAGGGGAAGTCTCTCTACTAACTCAAAGAACCCGCAGAACGCGAAAAACACCACACCGCCGGTCAATCCACGCTCCGGACGCCCTCCTAGTGCGGAAACCGCGCCGAACGAGCTCCCAGAAAGTCGAAACTGCCACAATCGCCCCAAAGCCTTCTCCCCTCAGTCGGATAGAGCCACCTCTGCTCCATCTGGCCCAAAATACAGTATTAAACACACAGTCAAAATCACAGCGTGGGCAGTCGTCGCATTTAAGACACCTTAAATGCGACATACCAGATCATCGCCAATCGCACCACGCACCAAAAAGGCGGTTCGAAGAACATGATGTATGTAGTTGTCGCATTCAAAATGCGACGACATACTTCGTCGCCTTCTTCACTAGAAAACCTATGGGTTGTTTGGGCTAAAACCTCCGGCCCATAACACCCACACCAGGCATGAGAACCATAACCAAGGCTCTATGACCCAACATTGGTCATGAGCACCACACCAAAATCATTAAAACTCGGATGCGAACGACCACAACATTACGCTTCCTCTTAGCAAAAGCTACGAATCTATCTTTATCCATCGGTGTTTCACCCCTGCTACTCAGGATCCTATTTTCCTTAGGGTCAAAGAGGAGGTATCTAGGAAGATGGAGAGAGGCAAGAAGAAGGAAATCATGCTTTTGGAATTAAAGTAGAATTGCATGATGAGGAGAAACCAAAGTTATATGAGATAGCTAAGTATTGCATAGATCAATCTTACTCTGAGGAAGCTACAATTGAGGAGAAAAGAACTATAAGGAGAATGTCCCAGAAGCATGCCATGGTTGGAAACGTGCTTTACAGAAGAGGTCTAACTGGTGTTTTGCTAAGATGATTGGATGATGATGAAGTGTGGAAAGTTGTTGAGGAAGCTCATTCGGGTGTTTGTGGTGGTCATGTAAATAGCCAAATGCTCTCTAAGAAAATTCTTAGGCAAGGCTTTTACTAGCCCACTCTAGAAAAGGATTGTGCTATAACGGCCCTGGATATTCTTACCCAATAAGGGTTCATATCCAGGTCCATCTCCCGCGAACGAACCGAAGTCTTGCAAGGGATATCACTAATACGTGTCCAGTAAGAATATAAAAGACCATAAGTACAGTATATAACATAGGAAAGTACAAGTGTATATAACTGTAAACCACAATGTACAAAAGTCCCTTTACAACATCACATGTCTAATTAAAGAGTACAACTACCTGGGGCATATCCCGATGGAGCACAAGCTCAAACGACTCAACTACTCTACTATTGGTGGTACAAGTCTGCACTACTCCTGCATAAACCACGCCAAAGTCGGCCAACACCTGAAACAAACTGTAAGGGAGTGAGCCTCGACAAGTCACCGGCTCAGTAGGGACCTCCCACAACGAAACCAACAACAACATTAAAAGACCTCAACTGTGACGGACCACATCGTTCAAACCCGTTAACCTGATAACGATCCTGATACGACTCCGCCTCCCGCGAACGAGCCGAAGCTTCGCAAGGGATATCATTCACACATGTCCGTAGAAACATAAAGGAAACTACATAACAGAAGTAAACATTCCATTCCACAAATATTTGCATGGGATTTACATAGTCAGTTTCTCAACTAAAACCATAAACCAGTACAACAAAACCTCGGGCATACCCTGAGGTGTACAAGAAAGAAAATTACACTGCTGGTGGTGGCGCAGACCCTGCTCCGCTACGGTGCGGCCCGGAACTAGAAGACGGTTGGGAAGCCTCCTGCTCTCCCTCACCTGAAAGGAGTAGGGGGGTGAGCCTCACTAGTCACTGGCTCAGTAGGGAAACTCCCCCAAAGTAACCGAACAAACCACAACTCAAGTAACTAAGCAGGAATTAAGCTACTCTATAGCAAATTATAGAATTTTTAAGCAATATATTAAAACTGTAACTTACCGCTTGCTGACTTCGAACGTAATGTTAATAAATAAACGGAAAACCCAAACAGGTATATGAGCTCAAGTAGGTAAATGCCAAACTCGGGTCGCGTAGCCTGGCTCGCGACACCAGCAACCAACCCGGACAAACACACAGGTCTACCTATCAGTCTCGCAGCCACGGACGAAAGGTCTAGCTGCTGCTCCACTAAACCAAACAAGATTTGTGGAGACCAACCAAACCACCACACCTGCAGGTCATACCCAGCAGGCCCATGCCTGACACCTTTAGGGACTCTGGCCTAAACTCCCTAAAGTGAGGCACTGGAAACAGGACTAGCTGGGGTCCAGTATGTCTACTGGTGTCCGTCCCCTCAACTACGAGCGCGCTACAAGCGACTAAACAACAAACTCTCACAAGTCGCTGTCCCTGTCGTCTTTCCCTCAGTCGGACGACAACTCTCCTCGAGAGCGAGGGTGTCCAGGAAGACGACAAGACCCTGACGGTACTAATGTACTGGGACAAACCCCGAGCACACCCACGTGCCTAGCTCACCTCGGAACCTGGGGCTCCCAACTGTAGAGGTAACCACGGAAGGCGTAACACTACTTTCCACACACACGAAAACTCGTGCACGCTACGTAAACCACATGAACACATACGGGTCACTGAAACCAGTCACACACATATAACTACGTGAGCCTGCAGCTCACCATGTGAACCGTACTCCCAAGGAGCATAACAGGTGCTAAAGCATCGCTTACCACTTCTACACACATCGGATAATCATACCATGTATCAGTTAAACAAATACAAATACATGCATTAACATTTACAAGCAAGAAGTATCCCACGGCTGTGATCGCAACAAAGGCCCAGATTGCGTTCAGATAGCGACGCCCCACATGTCGCAACCAAGATAGCGAACGCGACGTATCGTCCTGTCGTGATCTGATCGCGATAGGGGAGACCATCGCCTTCGCAGGCGAAAAACCCTATCCGAGTCCCCTTCGCCAGAAAACCCTAAAAACCCTGCCAAACATGGTTTCTAATCCATTTTTCATGCTCTTTGTGATGTCCTAGCATGCCATATGGCACACAAAGCAATTCCACAAAGGAAAAGGGTATAATCTCCCTACTTTGATGAAGAACACAAAAACGGGCGATAACCCGGCGTTTCTCCCGCTCCACACGTGATCCTCGGGATGAGAACACGACCAACCAAGGCCCACGAGCTCTAATCACCTAGAATCCCACGAGCAAAACCTCCCCTAGCCGAGCAGAGCTTGTGAAAGCTCTGTTCTACCAGGGTTTCTTAAAAACGCAGCTCGGTTGGGAATGCGACGTATCACTACATCACGACCAGGTCGCGACGCAGCTGCCCATCGCGATCTGCCTGTCGACGTCAGCACACCCGTCCCACGCACGACACGCTGAGCGCATGCAGACGATAAGCCAAAACAACGGCAACCAGAACGTGACGTCTCTGGGTGTCACGATGAGAACGCGATGTGCCCCTCTGTCGCGTTCAAAGATAGAGAACAAACCTGCGTTTTGGGCCAACCAGCCGGCCTACAACGCCCCGGAAACCTGTGTAAGTGTGACGGACCACATCATTCAAACCCGTTAACCTGATAACGAGCCTGACACGACTCCGCCTCCCGCGAACGAGCTGAAGCTTCTCCAGGGATATCATTCACACATGTCCGTAGAAATATAAAGGAAACCACATAACAGAAGTAAACTTTCCATTCCATAAATATTTACATGAGATTTACATAACCAGTTCCTCAACTAAAACCATAAACCAGTACAACAAAACCTGGGGCATACCCCGAGGTGTACAAAGAGAGAAAATTACACTGCTGGTGGTGGCGCAGACCCTGCTCCGCTACGGTGTGGCCCAGAACTAGAAGACGGATGGGAAGCCTCCTATTCTCCCTCACCTGAAAGGAGTAGGGGGGTGAGCCTCGCTAGTCACTGGCTAAGTAGGGAAACTCCCCCAAAGAAATCGAGCAAACCACAACTCAAGTAACTAAGCAGGAAACTACGCTATAGCAATTTATAGAATTATCAAAGCAAGATATTAAAGCTGTAATTTACTTACCGCTTGCTGACGTCAAATGTATTGTTAATAAATAAACTGAAAACCCAAACAGGTGTACGAGCTAAAGTAGGTAAAAGCCAAACTCGGGTCGCGTAGCCTGGCTCGCGACACCAGCAACCAACCCGGACAAACACATAGGTATACCTCTCAATCTCGCAGCCACGGACGAAAGGTCCAGCTGCTGCTCCACTAAACCAAACAAGAACTGTGGAGACCAACCAAACCACCACACCTGCAGGTCACACCCCGCAAGCCCATGCCTGACACCTTTAGGGACTCTGGCCTAAACTCCCTAAAGTGAAGCACTGGAAACAGGACTAGCTAGGGTCCAGTACGTCTACTGGTATCCATCCCCCCAACTACGAGCGCGCTACAAGCGACTAAACAACAAACTCTCACAAGTCGATGTCCCTGTCGTCTTTCCCTCAATCGAACGACAACTCTCCCCGAGAGCGAGGGTGTCTAGGAAGATGACAAGACCTTGACGGTACCACTGTACCAGGACAAACCCCGAGCACACCCACGTGCCTGGCTCACCTCGGAACCTGTGGCTCCCAACTGTAGAGGTAACCACGGAAGGCGTAACACTACCTGCCACGCACACGGAATCTCATGCACTCTACATAAACCACGTGAACACACACGGGTCACTGAAACCAGTCGCACGCTCACAACCACGTGAGTCTGCAGCTCACCATGTAAGCCGCATTCCCAAGGAGCACAACAAGTGCCAAAGCACCGCTAACCATTTCCATGCTCATCGGATAACCATACCGCACATCGATTAACCATAAACGGCACGTACCATAACAACCACATACAAATGTAACCCCTCGGCTGTGATCGTGACAGGGGCCTGGGCTGCGATCAGGTCGTGACACCTTGGCATGTCACGATTGCAAATGCGAACACGACGTATCGTTCTGTCGCTATCTGATCGCGACAGGGGAGACCGTCGCCTTCGCAGGCGAAAAACCCCACTCGGGTCTCCTTCACCAGAAACCCTAAAAACCCTGCCAAACATGGTTTCTAATCCATTTATCATGCTCTTTGTGATGTCCTAGCATGCCATATACGGTTCTTAAAGCTGTAAACACATCACACGACACACACACGCAGAAATTCCACGAAGGAAAAGGGTAGAATCTCCCTACTTTGATGAAGAACACAAAAACAGGCGATAGCCCGGCATTTCTCCCGCTCCACACGCGATCCTCGCGGCGAGAACACGACCAACCAAAGCCCACGAACTCGAATCACCCATAATCCCTCGAGCAAAACCTCCCCTGGCCGAGCAGAGCTTGTGAAAGCTCTGTTCTGCTAGGGTTTCTTAAAAACATAGCTCGGTTGGGAACGCGACGTATCGCTACGTCGCGACCAGGTCGCGACGCGGCTTCCCGTCGCGATCCGCCTGTCGATGTCAACACGCCCGTCCTGCGCGCGACATGCAGCACGCATGTAGACGACGAGCCAAAATGGTTGCAACCAGAATGCGACGTCCCCAGGTGTCGCTATGAGAACACGACGAGCCCCTTTATCGCGTTCAGGGACAGAGAACAAACCTGCGTTTTGGGCCAACCAGTCGACCCACAACGCCCCGAAAACCTGTGAAAGCACCTGCTACTCACAATATGGGCCACACACTAGCCACCACAATGAATATAAGACGATCCGAACAGTCGATATGCTACATTACTATCACCTAAAAGAAATTTCGTCCTCGAAATTTAAAGCGGAACCCGATATCAAAAATTTCTTTTAAAACTAATAGGGTACTATCACCTAAAAGAATTAAAAGCTTACTTAAACAAATATGGATACATCTTCATCATTTCTTCTGCTAGTTCCCAAGTATCCTTATCGCCTTGCCTGTTTTCCCATCTGACTTTCACTAAATCAATGTTCTTATTCTTGAGCTTTTGGGTTCTGCGACCTGTGATCTGTACTGAATATTCTGGCATAGTCATGTCTGGCTTTAATTCACTCCTCTGGTAACTAACTACTTGGGATGGATCTTCAATGTACTTTCTGAGCATTGAAACATGGAACACATTATGAACATCTGCGAAGTCTGCTGGCAGATCTAACCTATAGGCCGTCTCGCCCAATCTTTCTATTATCTGGAATGGACCTACATATCTGGGGCTCAACTTGCTTCGCTTGCTGAATCTAAATACACCTTTAGTAGGAGAAACTTTCAAAAATACATAATCCCCCACCTCAAACTGCAATGGCCTGCGTCTGTTATCAGCATAACTCTTATGTCGACTATGTGCTATTTGAAGTTTTTCTTTAATAAATTTAACTATTTCTGCACATTGCCTGATTAACTCCGGACCCAGAACTTGCCTCTCTCCTACCTCATGCCAATTCAATGGTGTCCTGCAAGGTCTACCATATAATGCCTTATAGGGTGCCATTCCAATACTTGCTTGATAACTGTTATTATATGCAAATTCAACCATACTCAAATGACGTTCCCATATTCCTCCCCAAACTAAGCAACAGGCCCTCAACGTATCTTCTATTGTCTGGATGGTCCTTTCTGTCTGTCCATCTGTCTGCGGATGATATGCTGAACTATATCTTAACTCAGTGCCAATTACTTTCTACAAACTTCTCCAAAAGCCTGAGGTGAATCTTGGATCTTGGTCTGAAACAATAGTAATTGGAATTCCATGCAATGGTATTATCCTTTCCACATATAATTTGGCTAGTCTGTCCACTGACCATGACATATTAACCGGTAACAATCTGCAAACTTTAGTCAGTCTATCAACAAAAACCCAAATGCCATTGTGACCTGCTGAGCTGGGCAAACCCACTATAAAATCCATAGCTATATCATCCCATTTCCATTGTGGTATGGGCAAAGGTTGCAACAAACCTCCTGGTCGTTGATGTTCTGCTTTTATTTGCTGACAAACGGCACATCTTGCTATAAATTCTGCAGTTTCTCTTTTCATGCTTGGCCACCAGAAAAGACCCTTCATTCCCTGATACATCTTAGTACTGCCTGGATGAATAGTATATCTTGACCTGTGGGCCTCCTCTAACACTTTGTTTGATTTTTGCATCAGTTGGAACATACACTCGGCCTTTTAATCTAACTACATTATCATGGCCCAAAGTTACCTCCTCCATTCTTAGAATATCTGCCAAGTTCTCATCTGCTTTCTGGGCTTTAACTATCTGTCTGTAAAGAGAAGGTTCAACTGCACTATTCGCCAACACTGCTCTCTGCTGACTATTTGACACATATAAAGAATTATCTACTATCTCTTCATATAATTTCCATTCTCTGATCATAAGTTGATTCATAATAGCTTTTCTACTCAGTGCATCTGCCACAACATTTGCTTTACCCGGATGGTATCCCAAACTGAAGTCATAATCTTTTAAATATTCCATCCATCTGCGTTGCCTTAAATTCAAATCTTTCTGTGAGAATATATATTTCAAGCTCTTATGATCTGTAAATATTTCAAATCTTTCTCCATATAAGTAATGCCACCAGATCTTTAAAGCAAATACTACCGCTGCCAATTCTAAATCATGAGTCGGATAATTCTCTTCATGTTTCTTCAACTGCTTGGAAGCATAAGAAACCACTTTTCCATGCTGCATTAATACTGCCCCTAATCCTCTTCTGGATGCATCTGTATATATCACAAAACCACCACTTCTTGAAGGAATTTCTAATATTGGTGCTATAGTAAGCCTCTTTTTCAATTCAGCAAAGCTGCGCCTGCACTCAGAAGACCACACAAAAGAAACTCCCTTCCTGGTCAACTTGGTCATTGAGGCTGCTATTTTAGAGAAATCTTGAATAAATCTTCTATAATAACCTGCAAGACCCAAAAAGCTTCTGATCTCTGACACTGTTTTTGGCTCTGCCCACTTCAACACTGCTTCCACTTTCGCTGGATCCACTGCAACTCCTTCACCAGAAATCACATGACCCAAAAATTGTATCTCTTTTAGCCAGAATTCACACTTACTGAACTTAGCATATAACTGATGCTCTCTCAATGCCTGCAAGGTGATTCTTAAATGGGCTGCATGCTCCTCTTCTAATGCTGAATATATCAAGATATCATCGATGAAAACTACCATAAACTTATCCAGATACGGATGAAATATTCTATTCATCAAGTTCATAAATGCTGCTGGCGCATTTGTTAACCCAAATGACATTACTATAATCAAACACAAATTTAGTCATGATGATGGTTCACTTCTTGGCAGGGAACTACTTTCCAAGTCTGGAGAATAGCACACACATGGTAAAGGATTACTTTACATTACCTAAACTATGTCGAAATGTAAGATGAATAGGTGAAGAGTAGGAAGAGAATCGTACCTCTATGACTAGCACAACCTTCTCCTAACGTTAAATTCCCCAAGAACCCAACGTAAAGCAGCTGAGGAAGTAGCCAACAGTAAGGAGAGAGTAGTTGAATCCTCCCAGGTCTGCTTCGCCAGCTTCACAACATCCCCTGCAGCAGCTCCAACGCTAGCTCGAGCAAGGATAAGGGTTGCAAACACAAGGACAGTAGTTCCAGCTACGTATCTAACTCAAGAATTGTGCAAACACAGTAGCAGCATAACAGTGGAAAGGTTCAGAAAGATAGGTACGAAGGATATTGGGGTGTATTTATAACCCTAAAGGTCTCCATGCATTGCAACACGTCGATGGTTAATGTGTCATGGTAAAAACCATGGGCTTTTACCATGTGACACGGGTTACATGCATAACGCACAAGTTACAGCTGGGGGGTTAACGTGGTAAGCTCCTACCAAGGTGTTTTGACGTTCTCAACACCCAACACGTAAGCATCACAAAAATTCCAAGAAAATCCAATTGTAATTGCCAAATAATTCAACTGGCCCATTAAGCTTGATGTGAACATATTCAAATTGTATCCATTTGTCATGAAATTTTAACCATAGACTAATATAATGATTTTGCAAATTATAGTGATTTTTATTTAATTTTTAGATTTTATTTTACACTAGGTGAAAAATCACCCGAAAAATAGTCGCGTCAACTTATCCTCGAAGTCCGCATGCCGAAAAATTTAGATATTTATATTTCTGAGATCTCCACATTTTTCTGAAAATTATAGTGTTCTCGAATTTTTATTTCGTTATCGTTTTTCGGTGTCGCCCTGTGGGAGCGTGCACCTCTGTGTACGACACTGGGGTAACATACGTTACTACTAATTAATCCCAAAATCTAATTATCTCAATTTAATAACAATCCTAATGATAATAACCACATTATTCATATTTTCTTAACACTTTAAATTTTTGGGGCGTTACACAGCAAGTCCGGCTAAGCGAAAATAAAAGAGGAGGAGAGGAAGTGTTGACAAAAGACGCTTCAGAATGCAAAGTGGAAATTCTACACAAAAGATCTGCACATGCCACATGTCGTCACTTGCAAATTCCGACACGTGTCCCGTGGGGGGCATTTGTTGAACCCTAAAAAGGTATGATGAACATCTACCAGAAGGAGTTTCTGGAGCCGAAAGGTGTGAGGGATGTCTACCAAAAGGAGCCCTTGGATCTATTTATAGTGGTCCAAGTGGTTAAAAATCCTTTAAAAGATGTCTTGAAGACAAGGCAATCCATGCCTTAAGGACAAGATAATTCATGTCTTGAAGGCATGGTAACTTACACCTTGAAGACAAGGTAAATAATATCTTGAAGACAAGGTAATTGATGCCTTCAAGGCAAGGTAAAGGATGAACCAAGGTCCCCTTCCAAGCTAAGGAAGTGGGGTGGGGGGGGGGGGGGGCGCTATAAATACCATTGACATTAAGCCCCCCAAGAAAGCCAAAGTCCAAGACAGAGTGATATTCTGCAGAAATTACAACACGGAAGAAATCCGGCAGCACAAGGTCCATAAAGGCCAAGTGTGAAGTACAAGTACAAGTACAAGCACAAGAACGAGTCGGCAACAAAGGCTCCAATGATGCAAATGCAACTCTTCGCCAAGCGGAACTCCGAGCAAGAAAGCAAGATTTCAGCAAAATGAGTACCCCTCAAATGTGGGATTGATCTTTGAACCTATTCGCCGCTCTAGTAGGTGGAAGTCAAAGCCCAAAAAGAAAGAAAAGAAAAAAGGGGAGCAAGGCAAATCAAAATCAAAAGAGCCAAATAAAGCAAATCCAAACTAAAAAGCATGATAAGAGTGGCAAAGTCTCCACAGGATTCAAATGAATCTGGTCATAAGCATGCTATAAAAATCCCCTTAAGTCAAAGACCGAACCCCAATGAGCATAGGGTAGGGGAATAAGTGTCTCCCTGGTCACCCAAACCATTGACAAACTTTCTAATCATGTCTTTTCTACCTAACAATTTGCCCCATGTTCAAGGTGAGATAGCAGCTAACCAAGGAGGATGTTGCCAAAAGAAACAACAATAAAAGGCTATACTTATGCACATCTAACCCCTTGCTTAAGACATATAAGAATGACAATGATTTCTTAAACGGCGGTGGAGTAAGTGAGGGGTATGGACGCCACACTTATCTCATTAGGAGCAGACCCCTTTCGGTCTGCGCATCTTATTTGGAAGGGACTCTGCCGGGTTGCGACATATTTCAAACAAAAAAAAGAATATTTCAAAACCCAAAAAAAAGATTGAATATAAAAAAATCCACAATTTTTAAATATTTCAAACAAAAAAAATTCAAAACCCCCCAAAAATTGAATATTTCAAAAGTCAAACAAAACATATACACAATAATTCAAAATTACTTCCCTCATTAGCTTGAATGCATTGACTGCTTACTCATATTTTAATTTCCTGTTAGCATATGCATGCTTGATTGTTGCATTTTGAATTATGTCATTTCCTTTGTCTACGCCTTATTTGAATAAAGGCTCAGCCCCTTGACAAATCATGAAGTCTGGCTCACTTAGTAAGCAATGGGCTGAGTCAGAACAATTAAACTAATTTTTTTGTCAAGTGATTCTCAAGCACAGGTAAAAGAGGAACCAAGCATATTCTACTATATCATGGCCAAAAGAGGCACATCAAATGTACATCGTATATAAAGGGATACTCCACTGAATATACATCATCATAAAGAAAGTAAGGTACAAGTCATATGTTGGTGGCCTAGCTCTCGCCACCACTCTTTGCTGGCCAGGGCTGTTGACAGTTCTCGGCCTCACCGAGGTCAGTCGTCGTGCGAGGTGGAGGCGACCTTATGGAGGCATGAGAATCAGCAAACCGCTAGGCATGACGCTATGTCTGGACGTTCCTCTAGTGCTCATAGGAAGTCACCAAGTAACTAAGCTAGTAGGCACTAGCTCGCCCCTCCCTCCCAGCGCGCTCCTTGCCACATCGGTACCAGTCCTCCGACTCTCAGAGCAACCGCTCGGAGACGCTCATACTGGTGCGCACGTCCACAACCTGCTGGGCAAGGAACTTACACTCTTGCTCCCATCTTCTACGCTCACGCTCCCACACTGTGTGTTCGCGCTCACGCTCCCTCCGCTCCATGGTGAGCAGCACACGCAACTCTGTTGCCTCACGTGGAAGGTTGGAGTCGCGCTGGAAGCCTAGGTCTGTAGCTCAAACAACTGCTCGGTCAAGACCACCACCTCCGCCTATGCCAGGGTGATCTGTGTGATGGCACCCTGAAGATCAGCAATTTGCATAAAAGGCTTCGGCCTATTTTCGAGAGACGAAGTCAGGTCAGACTCGTTATTAGGTTAACAGGTCTGAGAGATGAGGACCGCTTCACTTAGAGTCAGGACAAAATTAGTCAACCAGAAAGATGAAATTGGTCGATCAATAAGAGGATATCGGTCTACTGAATTCTGTGTTTTGATTGACCAAAATATCCAGAGAAACCAGTAAACTATAGACATGGAAAAATGGTCGACCGTTTCTCTTAGGGTGGCCAACGCCTCACAAGTGAGGGAATCGGTATTGGTAGGGTTCGATAGATTGAATTCGGCAACATAGACCATTATGGTGGATTTCTCTTCTTTCCAAGGGACAAATCGAAGGCTCATGATCCTAAGTGCAGTCTTGCACTTAAGGTTCATTATCTAGAGACTGAATGAAAACTTTACTATAGATGTACATGCTCAAACAACAAGGATATGATCAGGATGAAAGAGAGAGAGAGTGAGAATTATACATAAAGGAGTGAACTAGAAATTTTCTTCTTATCGAGCAAGACCTTCACAACAATATGATGGCGATGATGGCAGCAGCCCGAGGAGGAGAAGTAGGTGGCCAAAGTATGTGTAGGAGTGAACAAAGGGGTTTATAAAAGCTTTAGGGTTGCATGCATGCAAAACATGTATGGTGAGCATGCCTTCTCATCCCATGTAACTCGATGCTTTAGCCACGTTAGAAGAGATTTCTCCCAACTCTAAACACGTATTGGACTACATATAGCAGGTATGTTGGGGGATTAAGTAACTTCTGTGACCAAGATTACGTAAGAAAAATGGTTATGTAAATATGTTTTAATTCATTTAGATCCCATTGTGTGATGGAACGCCTCGTCCAAGCCCGTTAAGCCAGTAACGTGCTTGACCCGAGTCCGTCTCCCGCGAACGGGCCGAAGCCTCACAAGGGACACCACACACTAGTCCGTGAAAACACAAAGGAACACACCATTGCATTTATAATATACAAGGTTTTACATAGCCAAATTCAAAAGAAATAAAGGAAAGCACACAAGTCTGGGGCATACCCCGAGGTACAACAGGTACAACTGGAGAAAGAAAAGCTACACTGCTGGAGGCACTGGGCCAACACCGCTACATCACGGCTCCGAACTAGACGACGGTAGAGAAACCTCCTCCTCGCCCTCGCCTATGGGGAGTAGGGGTGAGCCTCGCTAGTCACTGGCTCAGTAGGGAACTCCCCCAACACTGAGCAAACCAAACACAAGTACCGAAGGCAGTGAACTATGCTAACAATTTATAGCACAACTAATCAGGATATTAAAGCTATAATCAAACTCACCGCTAGCCGACTGCGTAAAACAACTGCAATAAATAAACGGTAAAACTCCAACACGTGTACGAGCTACGGTAGAGACCGCCACACTCGAGCCACGTAGACTGGTTTGCGACACCAGCAACAGACTCGGACCAACTAACACATGTCTACTCTCAGTCTCGCAGCCACGGACGAAAGGTCCAGCTGCCGCTCCATGTAAAAAAAGGCAAGCAACTGTGGAGACCAGCTAAACACCACCACCTGCAGACCACACGGTCGCAAGCCCATACCTGGCACCTCTAGAGACCCTGGCCTGGGCTCGCTAGAGTGAGGCACTGGAAAAGGACTAGTCGGGGACCAGCGTCGACAACTGGTGTCCGTACCCCCAACTAAGAGTGCACTACAAGTGACTAAAAACAAACTCAAGAGTCACTGTTCCACTGTCATCTTTCCCTCAGCCGGATGTACAACTCAAATTAAGGAGTGAGGGTGTCCAAGTCAGACGACACAGACCTCGACGGTATAGCACAAGTACCGGGACAAAGCCCCGAGCTAACAGCTTGGCTCATAGAGAACCTGGGGAACCCAACTGGAGAGGTAACCACGGTAGGCGTCTACTACCTGACACGTACACAGAAACAACATGCGCACCGCACAAACCACGTGAAACCTCTGTTGGGTTTTCCATATATCATGTTTTTGATGATCACATTAATATCCTTGAACATTGATTTAATAAAAAATTGATGTGCTAACTAACATGAAAAACACCATGAAAGTGATTGAGTTAAACATTGCTAAATCATACAATGTATATCACTAACAATGTATTTGCATGTAGGTGCACAAGCATGAAAGATGGAGCATTGAAGAGATGAGCAAATAGCACAAAAAGCTGTCAAAGAGGTGTATCTGTCGACAGGCTCAGGGCATGTGTCGACAGATTCACACAGTCATTCCAAGACAAAACTCAGGTTTGCATCTCTGAGTGCACCTGTCGACAGATGAAAAGTACTGTCGACAGATACACACAGGCAACCCAGACAGAGCTCAGGTTTTGTATTCCTGAGTGCACCTGTCGACAGATGAAAATTGCCTGTCGACAGATACACTCAGAAACTCAATTTTCTGAGACCCAGTTCTCAGCCTGAGTGTGCCTGTCAACAGATGCAAGTGCACCTGTCGACAGACGACGGAAACATGAGATTTAGAGTTTCCAAATCCGGCCCCACTTGGGTGTTTCCTTCCTCCACGACCCCCACCTTTACCTAACACTATATAAGCATCCTTTTGGAGCCAAATTCGCAGAGAGCAGCCTCCCAACCAAGAGCCTCCAAGGGACCAAGAGGAAAAGCCCCAAATTGCTGCTCTGCTTCAACTTTCTGCCCAGATCGTTGTGGAATCGCCATCCATGCGAAGTTGAAGCCGGATCGTCGTCAATTCAACCTTCTACATCGATCAGTCTACATCCAATCGAAGTTTGAAGAGCGTCTGGACGATTCACGAGAAGAATTCCAACTGGATTTGTTCCCCAACTCTAAATTCTTCTCCATTTCACAATTTCCATTCCATTGTGTGTGTGTGGTTGTGTTTCGAGCATCCCTTGTGCTTGATTCACGAATTTGTGGTTGTTCTGATCGTGGTTCATCAGACAACGTGTGTGTGGTTGAGTTGTTGTGTTGAACTCGCTCATAAGCAGTCGTTTCTGCGTGTGTGTGTGGACGGTGGATGTAGGATACACGAGTTGTGTACTCTGAACCACCTTAAATCATCGTGTTCTGTGGTTTGTTCGCGTTTTGCGATAGATGATTGGTAGGCACGGTGTTCATACGCACGTTTGATACCCTGTTCTCAATATATCAACTCAAGCTTTCTTAATCTCAATCAAATTCTAATCAATTTCATTAAGATTGCTGTTGCACCGAAAAAAGCCATCAGAAATAAAAATTGCCGTAATCTATTCAACCCCCCCCTTCTAGATTACCATATTGCATATTGTGTTTTTCCGCATAACTCTTCAATTGGTATCAGAGCACGGTTTCTCCGATTTACTGCTTTCGTCATTTGATCTAGCGATCAGGAGATTTTCGATCTTATGGATTCTAGCAAAGGGTATATGGCCGAGGGACATTCAGTAACCAGGCCACCCTATTTTGATGGCACTGACTATCCTTATTGGAAAAATCGTATGCAGGTATTTTTGAGAGCTCAAAATTACGAGCTGTGGAAGATAGTCAACAAGGACCATATGTGTTGCCAGAGGATGAAGACACCTGGACGAAAGACCAAATAGCTAAAGGAACTCTCAACTAGAGCTCACTAAACATGATGCAATGTGCGGTGCATCCAAAGGAGTTCTCAAGAGTCTCCACATGCTCAACAGCAAAAGAGATGTGGGACAAACTTGAACTCATTTACGAAGGTACGTCCGAGGTAAGGGAAACTAAAGTTAGCATGTTAGTGTCTGAATATGAAATGTTCAAGATGAAAACTGATGAAAGTATATCAGACATGTTTGCAAGATTCATGCTAATAGTTAACGGGCTAAAAGGTCTTAAAAAAGAATACTCTGAAAGTGACTTAGTAAGAAAGATACTTCGATCTCTCACTTCATCTTGGAATACTAAGGCCACTGTCATTGAGGATTCCAAAGACCTTTCTAAAATGAAATTGGATGAACTAATTGGCTCCTTAATGACATACAAAATCAACATCAAAAGAAAAGAATTAGAAGAAAATCCTAGGAAGTCAATTGCTTTAAAAGCATCCAACAAATCATCAACAAGCTCCAAGAAATCCATTCAACAAGACAGTGATGAGCAAGAAACATCTAGTGAGAGTGATAATGGTGAAATGGCAATGCTCACTAGACAATTCAAGAAATTTCTGAAGTTCAAAAGGAGAGACACAGGTAACTCCAAACCTTTTCAAAAGAAAAAATTTTCACAGAAATATGAGTCCAACAAAAAATCTGATATTGTTTGTTATGAATACAAGAAACAGGGGCACATGAGGGAGAATGCCCGGAACTCAAGAAGAAGCTGAAGAAGGAAAAATTCACCTACAAGAAAGCCAAAGCAATGTTGGCTACCTGGAGTGATGAAGATGAAGATGAAGATGCACAAGAAACATCCGATGATGAAGAAGTGAAATGCTTAATGGCTAGGAGTGATGACTCCACCGAGGTAAACTTCTCATTTGATGATTTCACTGCAAGTGAATGGGAGGAAGCATACACTACTCTATTTGAAAAAAATTGTGAATATAGATCTGAAAATAAAGCATTAAAAAAGAAATGCAACTCCCTTGTGCATAATAAGAACAATGATGAACGAATTGCATTCATGACAAAAGAAATAGAAATGATGAAAGTTGATGAAAAGACTCATAATGAAGAGATGGATTGCTTAAAATTGAGATTGCAAGAAACACAAAAAGAAAAAGACTGTTTAAGCCATTCTCTTGAATTCCTTCAAGAAGAACAACAAGAAACAAAGAAAAAGTTGGAACAAACTGAAAATGAATTGAAAGAAAAATCTGAGGACTTAATGAAATTTGTCAAAGGGAAGCAAAATCTAGATGCGGTTTTGGGTGCTAAAATACATGTAACCAAGCATGGGTTAGGATATCAACCTGTCAAACAAAAGAAAATAGGAGAATCATTGATCACTTCCTTTGTTGATCCTAGCCCAAGCACAAGCAAGCATGTTCCCACAAAGTTTAAAACAAGTCAATCTCAAACCAAAACATTGCAACCCAAACAAAAGAAAAAGCCACCTGTCGACAGATGGAATGGTGCCTGTCGACAGGCAAGAACAACTTCAACCAATGAACAGTCTATCAAGCAACAAACAATTGAAAAGAAAGTTCCTTCATGCAATGTGTGTAAAAAGATTGGTCATGATGAAAAACAATGCTGGAATAATCCGAAGAAACAGAAATTCAAACAAGTTTGGATTCCTAAGCATTTACTCTGTTGCATGAATGAAATTTTGGGACCCAAAGTAATTTGGGTACCAAAACCTCTTGTCTGATCCACATATGCAGGAATGCCTAGCAGCCCAACATCAAAACAAATGGTACTTGGATAGCGGCTGTTCGAGGCATATGACGGGCGACAAAGATAAATTCTGTTTCCTAGTGGAGAAAGATGGAGGACAAGTCATTTTTGGAGGTAACAACAAAGGCCAAATCATTGGCACAAGTAATGTTGGTAAGTGTCCCTCCAACTCAATTGAAAATGTACTGTTGGTTGATGGCCTTAATCACAATTTGCTTAGCATAAGTCAATTATGTGATAGAGGTCACAACGTCATTTTTGAATCAAACTCATGTCAAATT
Source organism: Colocasia esculenta (assembly GCA_014218235.1). NCBI lineage: Eukaryota > Viridiplantae > Streptophyta > Magnoliopsida > Alismatales > Araceae > Colocasia > Colocasia esculenta. Next base: position 89,100,879 of record CM024762.1, on the reverse strand, counting down.
GTTGATAAAGAAACAGGAAGTGTAAAATTTTCTGGAAAAAGAGTGAATAACATCTACTTAGTTGACTTAGATGATCCAGAAAATAACAATTTGTGTCTTGTTGCAAATAGACAGGATGATTTGACATTATGGCATCGTAGGCTTGGCCATGCGAGCTACAACGTGTTGCACAAGATCATGAAGCTCAAATTAGTAAGTGGACTTCCTGACATTTCTTTTAATAACAATGAAAGTTTTTGTGATGCATGTGCACAGGGAAAACAAACCCGGAAGTCTTTCAAATCCAAAGCACCGGTAAGCACATCTAAACCATATGAATTGTTGCACATGGACCTTTTTGGACCAACTAGAACGTTAAGTCTCAATGGCAAACGTTTTGGTTTTGTCATTGTAGATGATTTTTCTAGGTTCACATGGGTCAAATTCTTGGCACACAAAAGTGAAACACTTACAATCTTCCAAGAATTCTTTAACAAGATTGAGCATGGCAATGTGAATAAAATATGCTCAATCCGCACCGATCACGGGGGAGAATTTGATAACAATGCATTTTCTGATTTTTGCAGGCACCAAGGGATTGAACATCTATTCTCTTCCCCAAGGACTCCAGAACAAAATGGAGTAGTGGAGAGGAAAAACAGAACATTGGTGGAAATGGCTTGCACTCTTCTAGTTGAAGGCCAACTCTCCAAAAGCTTTTGGGCAGAAACAGTGAACACTTCGTGCTACATTCTAAACAGAGCCATGGTAAGACCTGTGATAAAGAAAACCCCCTACCAGTTGTTGAAAGGTAAGAAACCCAACCTTGGGTACTTCCGAGTATTTGGCTCAAAGGTATTTATTCATAACAATGATAAATCTGATTTAGATAAATTTGAAGCCAAAAGTGATCAAGGTGTTTTTCTAGGCTACTCAGAACACTCTAGGGCATATAGGGTGTTTAACAATAAAACACGCACTGTGGAAGAAACTCCACATGTTATTTTTGATGAGACTTATGCCAAATCTAACAGCTTGAATGTTAACAGGACTGAAAAAGAGGATGAAGGAACATCGCTTAAGGACCTACAAGTCAAAGCAAAAGACAAATCTAAAGAAGACTCCAAGACCAAAGGTGGATATCTTCACAGAGACTACGATGAAGATGATGAAATAGCATTCAGAAAACAAGATGAAACACTTGAAGAGAATCCACCAGAAAGTGAACCTCCTGAAGAACGACATTCACAAGATCAAATTCCTCAAGGACAAGATACTCCCGGCCCTTCAACAATCACAAATGTGAGGTATTCCAAAGATCACCCACTTGATGATGTGATAGGTAGTTTAAATGATTCTGTTCAAACGAGATCTCAAGTAAGACAAATAATTGAACATGATCTTTTTGTTTTTGTTTCTCAAGTGGAACCCAAAAATGTTGAAGAAGCCTTAAAAGATAACTCGTGGATTGATGCTATGCATGAGGAACTTGGTCAATTTCAAAGAAATAATGTATGGAGTTTAGTTCCTAGAACCCCTGAAATTTCTATCATAGGAACTAGATGGGTGTTTAGGAATAAACTTAATGAAGAAGGAAAAGTGGTCAGAAATAAAGCAAGACTCGTTGCAAAAGGATATAGTCAAGAATTTGGTGTAGACTTTGAAGAGTCCTTTGCTCCAGTAGCCAGGTTAGAAGCAGTCAGAATTTTATTGGCATATGCATGCTCCCATAAGTTCAAACTTTATCAAATGGATGTTAAAACTGCTTTCTTAAATGGCTATATAAAAGAAGAAGTCTATGTCTCTCAACCACCAGGTTTTGAAAATTCTGAAATGCCTAACCATGTGTATAAATTGCACAAAGCTCTTTATGGTTTGAAACAGGCACCTCGAGCTTGGTATGATAGACTAAGCAATTTTCTGGTAAGCAAAAACTACTCAAGAGGTAAAGTGGACCAAACTCTCTTCACTAAGAAAGTTCGCAATCACATGATTATTGTTCAAGTTTATGTGGACGATATTATATTTGGTTCAACTAACCCTTCACTGTGTGAAGAATTTTCTAAACATATGCACAGTGAATTTGAGATGAGTCTAATGGGGGAGCTTCAATTCTTTCTTGGTTTGCAGGTGAAACAACATAAAGACGGATTCTTCATAAATCAAGAAAAATATGTCAAAGAGCTTCTCAAACGATTTCAATTTGAGCAAGCTAAACCGGCCTCCACCCCAATGAGCACAAGCATCAAATTGGAAAATGATGAGAAAGGTAAACCGGTAGATGCAAAGCACTTCCGAGGTATGATTGGCTCACTCCTTTATCTTACTGCAAGTAGACCGGATATACAATTTAGTGTTTGCCTTTGTGCTAGATATCAATCTAGTCCAAAGGAAAGCCATTTAATTGCAGTCAAGAGAATTTTCCGATATCTCTCAGGCACATACAATTTGGGTTTTGGTACCCAGCAGGCAGTAGTTTTGATTTGATCTCATATTCTGATGCTGATTATGCTGGATGTAAAATTGATAGAAAAAGCACTAGTGGATATTGCCAATTCCTTGGCGGTTGCATGGTTTCGTGGGCATCCAAGAAACAACACTCGGTTGCACTCTCCACTGCAGAGGCAGAATATGTCGCTGCAGGAAGTTGTGTAGCTCAAGTGTTGTGGATCAAAAGTCAGTTAGCTGACTATAATGTTGAAATTGGATGCACACCTATCCTATGTGACAACACAAGTGCTATCAACCTTTCAAAAAACCCTGTCCAACACTCAAGGACTAAACACATAGAAATTCGTCATCATTTCTTGAGAGATGAAGTTGCCAATAAAACCTTGGAACTTAATTTCATTCCCACAGAAAAACAATTGGCTGATATTTTCACCAAACCCTTGTCTGAAGATAGATTCACATCCTTAAGAAGAGAATTGGGTTTGTGTAAAATGCAATGAAATTGACAATCCATATTGGAGTACATGCTCTTTATGTGTGAATGACTATGTGGTATATCAAATGGTGAACTGTGGAAGAACAAGTTCGGCTTGTTTGAAAACTATCATCATGCGTGAGAAAATATTCTCCGCCAAGTATCAATAGTCCCATTTCATATAAAGGCCCTATACTTCACATAGGATTTTAGTTTCATTACATTTTATCATGTTAACTCCATGAAACAATGCTTTTTCTGTGATCATGTGCTTGTGTATGACTTTCTTTAAATGATCATGTTTGTCTTGTATCAAATGCTTGTGTGAATCCTTGCTTAGATGTTGTGTCAACACGTGCACACACTATGGGGGAGTGAGTTAAGGGTAGATGAGTACTTTCTTGAGGAAACTCTTCCTACATCTCCTTCTTGAATTCTCACTTCCTTGAACTCAATGTGCAATCAATCTAAAACCAGAAAAATCCAATCTGTTCATATCTGAAACTTCAATTCATCAGTCTGTGTGCATCTGTCGACAGACAGATTCCTTCTGTCGACAGATACACACATTCTTCTTTATTTTTCAATTCCTTCTCTTCATACTTCTCAAGAAAGTGTTCCTTACTTGATTTAAAGGTAAACATTGGTTTGTTTGTGTGCAATATAACCTTTTCATATCCTCTTCATGTCAAAGTCGTGAACCAAGTCTAAATGATGTTTGATGCAACACTTGATTGAGGTCTATTTAGATCATTTTGAACACAATGAGCTAACCAAATGATTTTTAAACATCTCCTTTGAATAACTCCCTTGTCGTTAAACATGAATCTAAAATGATTTGAAAAATCAGAAGGTTCTTGAATTTGATGTTCTATATTATAACTTGCCTAAAGAAATCTCATGTCCTTGACGAAAAGCAAAAATAAAATTAAAAAAAAAAGGAGAAAAGCTACCTATTTCTTCGGTTCAATCAACAAATTTAACTTTCATTTATGGGATGGAGGTAGAGCAATGATGAAAATCACTAAGTAACCGGGGACATGGGCATCACCAATGTCGGTCTTCGCGTCAAAAGGTTGTTTCATTATCTCTATACAATGGCTTGATGGACACTCACATTGAGTAACTGGGGGTATTGGCATCACAAATGTCTACCTTCACATGAAAAAGTGAAAGTGCTCCTCATTGCCACTCTTTTCCATCTTCGTTGTTTAAAGATTCTAAGATCATACCAGAAATAGAGTGAAGCCTCCGAAAACTTTTTATGTCAAGTCCAATGTGCTTCTTATGGGTAAGATGTTCTTGTGGCCATCTAATTCAAATGTCATCTGACTATCATCTCTATTTAGATGCATGTTTTTCTTCAACGGCCTTAATCAAAAGAGTTATTTAATTTTCACTGGCTATTGTGAAATGTGTTCTTCATGATCTAATTAAAGATCTTATCGGTTTTAATTCAAAATCATTTTAGAATTGTCTCATGTCTTCATCATAATGGATATGTATTTTTATCTTGTACATACACCTATTTTACCTTAAAACACCAAATGAACACTTGTCCCTTTGAAAAATCTTGTCAAAAATCAAGTTTTAGCCAAAAAGGGGTTATCTGTCGACAGATAGATTGTCATCTGTCGACAGCCGGCGGCCCAGATCCGTTTTTGAAGCAAACCCTCGCGCCGGTTCAAGTCTTTTGTGTGGGGCCTCTTTTTTAAAACCCTTCTAAACCTATTCTAAGGCCTCCCACGACCACTTCTCACCATTCCCCTCTCATTTCCTCCTCCTCTTCTCCAAACCCCTCTCTTCCCCCTTCCGGGCTCAAGATCCGCTCCGTCTCCGACGATCCTGCTGCTCCTCGTCTGGGATCCCTCCACTCTCCCTTCCCAAACGCCATTCTCACCCTCCTTCCTGAGATGGCACCCAAATCAAAGCTTCTCTCTCGCCGTCGTCGTGCTTCGACGGACGCCGGAGAAAGTTCCAGGGCTCCTTCCGAACGTCGCAGCAAGCATCGCGAGGATCGGTTGCCAGAACTCAATGTTCCTCAAGGTCTCCGTCTTATCCGGCCCAACGGCACCTTCAAGAAACTCGTCCAATCCCGGTATGTAGACTTCGAGTCCTTAGCACCGATGTTCCCCTCACTCCTACCCTACTTTGACACTCAAGGGTGGACATCCTTTTTGTACTCACACTTGCAATACTCTCCAACTGCCGTCACAGAGTTTTTCAATAACCTAGGGCTTTCCGATCAGGGAGATCTCTTCTCTTCGGTGAGAGGCACACATTTTCGCCTCAGCCAATCTTATCTCGACAGCCTTGAAATTCCAAACTCAGGAGTTGAAATCTTCAACTACACTCCTTCCGCTTCTGAGTACTATGAACTTCTCACGTTGCAACCTTATGACTCCACTAAGGAAATTGTCGTCTAAATGACAACTCCTTTCCTCCTTTGATCCGGATGATCCATCACATCTTCACTACCTTGATCGTCCCGAAGGATGGAAGCCGAGAATTAGTCACGAGGTCCACAAGTCTTTGTTCATATTCTTCCTCAAGTGTCAACAAATCAATCTGCCTGAACTCATGATAAGCCTCATCCGTCGGTGTTTCTCAAACACCAAAAGATCAATGCCATACGCTTGCCCCATCACCTCTCTTCTCATTTTCATTGGCATTCCTATCGCTTCAAGTGAGCTCATCTCCTTGAAATCCTGCAGTGCTTTTGACCTCACTGCTGCTAACCGAATGGGCTACAAGATTGTAGACGGTGTAGTCACAAGGACTCTCAAAGGAAAGGAACCACAAGGAGTTGAAGAGTCATCTGCTGAAGAAGACAATGAAGCCGACGCAGCTAATGAAGGCAGTGATGAAGACCCTCAGGATGAGCAAATGCCTATCAACCTCAAGAATTTGATGATGTACCTGTGCCTCAAGAACAATCTCTTCGTGATTACTTGGCACAAATGCATCAACAAATGATCTCAGGTTTTGCTCAGATGAAATCAAGATTTGATCAAGTGGACGCTCGCCTCAACTCACTGGATGAGTCTCACGTGCAAATCTGAGACCGGCTTGATTTCCTCTACTCCGAGAGAGATGGATCCCGTCATCCTCCACCTGCTGGACATGACATTGAATAGAGGGTCTCAGGGTCGTTAGAGGTCATTAAGAGTCTTAGCTGAGAGTTAGTCTCACTTGTCCAGTCATCTTTTGCTTGTTCATGTTATTTCCCTTTCTTTTGATTTTTATTGAGTCATGTAATGATTGTCTCTTGTACTGTGAATTTTGAATGATCAATCAATGAACACTCACAGTTCATGTTTATTTGTCTCCTAATGTGCATGACTTGACATTTTGTATGTTGTCAAAAAGGGGGAGAACATCAATATGCATCAATTGAATGTTTTTGTCATCATCAAAAAGGGGGAGATTGTTGGGTTTTCCATATATCATGTTTTTGATGATCACATTAATATCCTTGAACATTGATTTAATGCAAAATTGATGTGCTAACTAACATGAAAAACACCATGAAAGTGATTGAGTTAAACATTGCTAAATCATACAATGTATATCACTAACAATGTATTTGCATGTAGGTGCACAAGCATGAAAGATGGAGCATTGAAGAGATGAGCAAATAACACAAAAAGCTGTCAAAGAGGTGTATCTGTCGACAGGCTCAGGGCATGTGTCGACAGATTCACACAGTCATTCCAAGACAGAACTCAGGTTTGCATCTCTGAGTGCACCTGTCGACAGATGAAAAGTACCTGTCGACAGATACACACAGGCAACCCAGGACAGAGCTCAGGTTTTGTATTCCTGAGTGCACCTGTCGACAGATGAAAATTGCCTGTCGACAGATACACTCAGAAACTCAATTTTCTGAAACCCAGTTCTCAGCCTGAGTGCGCCTGTCGACAGATGCAAGTGCACCTGTCGACAGACGACGGAAACATGAGATTTAGAGTTTCCAAATCCGGCCCCACTTGGGTGTTTCCTTCCTCCACGACCCCCACCTTTACCTAACACTATATAAGCATCCTTTTGGAGCCAAATTCGCAGAGAGCAGCCTCCCAACCAAGAGCCTCCAAGGGACCAAGAGGAAAAGCCCCAAATTGCTGCTCTGCTTCAACTTTCTGCCCAGATCGTTGTGGAATCGCCATCCATGCGAAGTTGAAGCCGGATCGTCGTCAATTCAACCTTCTACATCGATCAGTCTACATCCAATCGAAGTTTGAAGAGCGTCTGGACGATCCACGAGAAGAATTCCAACCGGATTTGTTCCCCAACTCTAAATTCTTCTCCATTTCACAATTTCCATTCCATTGTGTGTGTGTGGTTGTGTTTCGAGCATCCCTTGTGCTTGATTCACGAATTTGTGGTTGTTCTGATCGTGGTTCATCAGACAACGTGTGTGTGGTTGAGTTGTTGTGTTGAACTCGCTCATAAGCAGTCGTTTCTGCGTGTGTGTGTGGACGGTGGATGTAGGATACACGAGTTGTGTACTCCGAACCACCTTAAATCATCGTGTTCTGTGGTTTGTTCGCGTTTTGCGATAGATGATTGGTAGGCACGGTGTTCATACGCACGTTTGATACCCTGTTCTCAATATATCAACTCAAGCTTTCTTAATCTCAATCAAATTCTAATCAATTTTCATTAAGATTGCTGTTGCACCGAAAAGAAGCCATCAGAAATAAAAATTGTCGTAATCTATTCAACCCCCCCTTCTAGATTACCATATTGTGTTATTCCACATAACTCTTCAACCTCACGTAAACCTCGTGTACTGATGGTCCACAATACGTGAACACCACCTACCTCGTGTGAACACTGTCCACAGGCAAACTACTAGCTAGCTACGTAACCTGTGAGCTAGTCTCGTAAACCACGCGCTTCCCAGAGTGCCACAAGTGCCAATGCACTGCTCACTAACACTAAGCATACTGATAACGATAATCGGATAGTCACATGCGTAAACCATGCACAAACAAGGCCTCTCGGGCCAAGTCGCGACAACCCATTGGGTCGCCTTCAGAAGGCGTCGCCACGACATGTCGCCTTCAGATCCAGATCGCGACCTACTTACATGTCACCTCTTGATCCTGAACGTGACACATCGCTGTGTCGCATTCAGGACGCGACATAGAGATCCGTCGCCTTACTAGGCGGGAACCCTAATATGGGCTCTCTCCATGACAGCCCATTTCCACAATACAAACCACCCTTAATTCTTCATTTTCATGCTTTTGTGAATACCTAAGCATGCTATCTATTGTTAGAAATGCATTAAACTGATTGGAACCCAATCCCATGCAATTTACACCCTGAAACAGGAAGAGTTCACCTACCTTCGCAAAGAACACGTTATGCAATGATCTCTCGGCGTTTCCCCTGCTTCTTCCGGACTCCCTGCAGCCAGGACACGCCGAAGACGCCAAAACCCAGTAGAAAATCGCCACAGCTCCTCTCCTTGGCCGAGCAGAACCCCTGTGCGTTCTGCTTGGCTGGGGTTATTTAAAAACCTACTGCGGTTCGGAACGCGACGCATCGTGGCGTCACGACCAGGACGCGATGGACCTGAGCGTCACCTTCCTGACGCCTGTTGCCCTGAGCGCTACACGTGGCGCACATGCAGACGCTCAACGCACCAAAGCGGCCACATGAATGCGACGGCCACCTCTATCGCGTTAAGAACGCGACAGACCTTCCTGTCGCGATGACAGGCTGAGCAATCTAGGGTGCTACAGGCCCAAAACGTCGGCCTAGTAAGCCCCAGAAACACACACACACACACGACACACAAGCCACATTGGCCACCACAAGCGCTAAACACCCGATCCACGAGGATCCGAAAAATGCGCGACGTTACATTACTATCATCTAAAAAGAAATTTCGATCTCAAAATTCATAACATAATTTTACCATACAATGTACACATACATTTACAAATACTATCATCTAAAATATTTAAAACATTACTCAAACAGGTAACGATATCCTTTAGCCATTTCATCGGCTAACTCCCAGGTATTCTCACCACCCAGCCTATTTTCCCATCTAACTTTAACTAACTCAATTACTTTATTTCGCAACTTTTTCATCTTGCAATCAGTAATTTGTACCAAATATTCAGGCATGGACATGTCCGGTCTCAAATCACTTCCTTGATAACTGATTATCTGCGCTGGTCTTCAATACACTTCTTTAACATGGAGACATGAAAGATATCATGAACATCTGCAAAATCTGCTGGCAAATCCAGTTTATACGCTATCTCCCCAATTCTTTCCAACACCTGGAAGGGTCCCACATATCTCGGACTCAGCTTTCCCTTCTTACTGAATCTCACAATACCTTTGCTTGGAGAAATTTTCAGAAAAACATAATCTTCAACTTCAAATTGAAGTGGTTTTCACAATACCTTTTCTTTAATAAACTTTACTAACTCTGTAGTTTGCTGAACTAACTCAGGGCCCACTAATTGCCTCTCTCCCACTTCATGCCAATTTAAAGGTGTTCTACATGGTCTTCCATATAAAGCTTCATATGGTGCCATCTCAAGGCTGGTATGGTAACTATTATTATAAGCAAATTCCACCATACCCAAATGATGCTCCTAGCTACCACCCCAAACTAAACAACAAGCTCGCAACATATCTTCAATTGTCTAGATAGTTCTCTCTATTTGACCATCCATCTGTGGGTGGTAAGCTGAGCTATACCTCAACTCAGTGCCTACAACTCTCTGCAGGCTCCTCCAAAAACCTGAAGTAAACCTGGGATCTCTATCAGATACAATTGACTTCGGAACACCATGAAGTGGAATAATTCTATCAACATACACTTTTGCTAATTTATCCACTGGCCAAGACATACTCTGTAGACCCTCGAATTTCTGTCGTATTTTTCGTATTTATGTGTGTATATTGTGTTCGAGTATGTATGTACGTATTTACGTAGGTATTAAAATAGTATAATTACGTGTACATGTGTTTATATTAAACGTAAATAATGTATGTATTGCATGGTGATAGTATGAATATAATACCACGTACATATTGCATGTATAGAAGCTTGGTATGCATGGTTTTCTGCATAAATTAGTTCTGGCCGAAGGCCCTATTGGCGTCAACCCCCTGGCCGTTGAGGTGGTGTCGGCGTCCAGCCCTGGACGCCAACCCTAATTCCGGTGTCCAGAGATCTGGACGTCAACTTCTCTGGCCTGCATACGCAGCAGAGCTGCAAACTTCTGAAGCAAGGCATGGCAACCATTGGGGGGATGTCCCCCCCAACGGCTCTAAGGCTGTCTAATCGGCATGGTGAGTGGGTGAGGGCTCTCCTACACCCTGAACCCGAGTTGGCCTCTCCCCACTTCTCATTTCACCCTTGCAAGAGGAGAGAAGAAGAGAGAAAAACCCTAGAGCATTCTGTGAGAAAACCCCATTTTAGAACCCTCAAATCCGATCCCTTGAGAGCTGGATTTGGAGATCTTCTGCATCAAGGAGGAAGCTGAAGCAAAGGGGAAGGATTCCACATCATCCCCTCGGCGTGGAGATCACCCAGGAGCCCGGAGGAAGGCGATATTGGAGGCACTTCTGCAACTTCTTGGAACTGCCCAAGGAGGTCTTCTTCGAGCCATAAATCTCTTGGAGGAATTTTAGAGAGGCAAGTGACCTATCTATGGTGTCCTCGTATGAGTCTAGGTGGTTTTTGACATTTTTATGGAATTTTCCTCGAGTCCTAGACCCTCCAATTCACCCAAGATTTAGAGCTCGGGTCTATGTTTCTGCACAGACCTGAGTAGACGGCAAGGTCCCTGAACGCCCAGTTCATCCTTGGCGTCCATCGATCATGCCGCTGACTCTGAGTCAGCGGCCAGAGACCGCCGTCTAGTTCTTCTGGACAGAACAAGCTGTTCTGTCCCTCTTGTACATTAATTTCGGTATGTTTTATGCGATGAGGATATATTGTACACCTTATACTCTACGTATATTGTGCATTGTGGTTGTGGATGAATGTGGTGTATGTGGGGAAATGATGTCTTGTAAACTTGAGCATGACTTCTAGACCGTTTTGCAAAATCCATGATTTATGATTTAGATTAATGTGAATGCCTTAGTTTCAGTTTGATCATGAAAATAGTGGGTCAGTATATGTGTTTTGCAGATTTTAGTAAATTACACATGCTTGTGAAATTTGTAAATAAGCTCGGTTCGGAAAAAAAAAATGAGAACATGTAAAATGGTTGTGGTAATTGATTTATAGATGTATGAATTAGGGTGATGTTGTATTCTAAATCATGCATATATATTAGTAGTCTCTGTGCAAACAGTAAGTGGATAAATTGCAAAATGTGTTAGACCCATGTTAGCTTAAGTTGTGAATAATATGCTAATTAGGTGTTTGATTTTCTGTAAATCCTATTTAGCTCAGAAAAATTTGAAAAATTGAGGGTATGTTTTGGAACCCGAAAACAGCATGTGCTTAAATTTCAGGTCAATTGGAACAGTAAATAAAAAGTTATGTGTTTTCATGTGAAATGTGATAATTCGTGCATATGATCGAAATGTGATTAGATTTTGTTTAAACCCAGCATGATTAATGTGTTTACTGTGTGTTAAACCTTGAAATTTGTAGTATCATGTTAGGAAAAGCAGAGATATTAATGTGAGTGAGAAAGTGAATGAGATAAAGAGTGTCAAGTGTAAAACCATGTGTAAAACGGTAAATGTGTAAAAGTGTAAACTGTGCCAATGTGATACTGCTTCCGAGAAGGCAGTGGAGCCGTATCAGGGAAAAGTCCCCTAAGAAAGTTCATTGTGTTAAGTGACCCTAAGGGCATTAGGGGGAAATCCTGGAGGTGGACAAGTACCACTGGTTAGGGTGGAGACTTGTTCTCCCGGTCTGCGCAGTCCAAGAGTCGCCATTGTATTGCCTAGATGGCGTCTATGTGATGTGATGTGTTTGTGTCCTTCTTTGGTGGTTTGGACTATGTGTCACGGCACCTAAAATATGTGTAAAGTGTAATGTGTAAAGTGTATGTGACCATGTGTAAATGTGTAAGTGACATGTGAATGTGTATGTGTAAAGTGTAAACATGTGAAAAGAGGAAACTAGTGTAAAGAAAAATGTGAAATCCTAGATATGTAAATGTGCCATTGAAACCCATGTGAGACTAAATCTGAAACCATGTGAATTCAGAAAATGTATGTTATCATACTCATGTTTATGTGTGTAAAAGTGTTTAGAATCCATGTTAGGACAACAAATGAGTATGTGAGCAGAATGGCATGATGGATTGTTCATATGTTATGTTTAAGCAACGTTGTAGCTTTCATGTGTAGTGTTTTAGTCATTGAACCATGTGAAATCAGCAACCTAAAGCATGTGAAAAAGTTATGTATGTACTTAAGAACATGTGGAATCCATGCTAATTATGTTCCCCGTTTGTGTATGTAAATTGTTCATGTCAATAGCTCTCACGTTTTGATTAAAGTCTCATGAGTGAATTGAATAGAGACCATGTGATAGGTGAATGTTATTTTTGAAATCTGAAAGCATGCGTTATGTATAAAATTGTAGAACTTTCATGATAGGTTGAAAACTTAAATGGACTAGCATGCTATGTGTTGCTAATTGTAATGTGCGTGTAGAAACCACTAGGACTTGTACGTGTATATCATGCATAGTGTTACTTGCTGAGTCCCTGGACTCACTCCTTGCTTCGGCGTACAGGTATAGTTGGTGACACAGTACCCTCGGAGGAGGCAGCGAGACGGACTCCGAGCGTGGAGACTAGCCAGTTTTTTGAGTTCTTTGTGATTGTGTACTTCATAGTATGTACTTGAACATTGTATTAGAATTATCATTAAAAGAATGTAATATGTGGACATTTTGTATTTCTATTTCAGCAATTTAATTCATGTGAACTTTAGTTCCTTTTTGCAAATTGTAAACTGCATATATGTTTAATGTGGATGATGAATGAATGGAGATAGTTCTCTTTTACTTCCGCTACTCTGTTATATATATTCGCGTGTATCTCAGCTGTTTGTATCGTTGGGTAAATGTCCCACTGTGGCTGGCAGCACTCGCTATACCGACGTGGGTTGGTATAACCGTACCGGTATAATGAGGGCCGTCACATACTCACTGGCACCAATCTGCATACTTTAGTCAATCTATCCACAAACACCCATATTTCATTATGACCTGATGTTGTTCTCGATAGGCCTGCCACGAAGTCCATAGCAATATCATCCCACTTCTACTGCGGAATGGGTAACGGTTGCAATATACCTCCATGCTTCTGATGCTCTGCCTTAATTTGCTGACACGCAGCACATCTTGAGACAAACTCAGCTATTTCCTTTTTCATATGAGGCCACCAGAAATACTTTCTCAGATCCTGGTACATCTTGGTACTGCCTAGATGGATAGTGTACCGGGATTTATGAGCCTCTTCTAACACTCTCTGTCTCACCTCTCTTTCTGCTGGTACAAATAACCTGCCTCTGATCCTGGAATTTTAAGACTGTTTTGCTTGGAATTACAAAGAAATGCCTGGACTGGAGCCATCAGTTGCCGAGCATGAATTATCTATACTTCATATAGCCAAGCCTGTCAAACAAGCTCAAAGGCGTATGCGATATGAGTTGGAGGTGAAAGTAAATACTGAAATCGACAAACTCTCCGAGGTAGACTTCATCGAGCCCTGCATATATCCAATCTGGCTCGCCAATATTGTTCCAGTGAAGAAGAAGAATGGTCAAGTCCGGATATGCATTGACTATTGGGATTTGAATAAAGCATGTCCCAAAGATGACTTCCCAGTTCCAATCACAGAAATTATGGTGGATATGACCACCGGTCATGAAGTTTTGTCCTTTATGGATGGGTCTTTAGGCTACAATTAGATCCGGATGGCAATCAAAGATAAAGATCATACTGTCTTCAGGTCACCCAAAGGTATCTTCAACTACAAAAGGATGCCCTTTGGCTTGAAAAATGCAGGAGCCACATATCAAAGAGCCATGACTAAGATATTCAATGAGATGATTCATGATATAGTTGAATGCTATGTGGATGACTTGATCGTCAAAACCAAAAAACGGAAAAACCATTTATCTGATCTTCGCCGTGTTTTTGAAAGACTTCGTCAATTCAAATTGAAAATGAACCCCGCGTCGTCAAAACCAAAAAACGGGTTCGAAAGAAACAATGAAGCAAATACCCCTTCCCAAGACCCCTATAAATAGAGGGGCAGGGCCAAGAAGAGAGCCCCTGGACCCCCAACCATCCAGAGCGCTCACCTGGCTTACAAGCTTTGGATTCTCTCCCGCTCCAGTGGATCGTCCAGCTCCTCGAAAGCTCTCCGAGCTCTCGCCCCGTGCCCCTTTGTGTTGTGGGAGAGAGGTTCACCTCCATCCGTGTTGCAAGTGCGCCGGGCCCTTGTTGCACTCCGCTCATGACTTGTGACGACGGGATACCACCGCAGGTCATTATATAAGACCCGGTATTTTTATACATAAGTCCTCCGGTGTTTTAAAATAGCACACGTAGAGGCATGTTGTACAAACGCCCAACAGAGGCATGTAAATGTTATATTGTACAAACCTCCAATGGAGGTACAAACACCCCATTGATGACGGAAAATGTAACGGACATGTTATGTAAAACGTCCGACGGAGGCACAAACACTCCGTTGTGGACGTAAATACAAATATCATGTTGTGTAAACACCCAACGGAGGCACAAACACCCCATTGAGGACGTAAATATAATGACATGTTGTGTAAATGCCCAATGGAGGTATAAACACCTCATTAAAGGTGTAAAATGTAAATGTCATAATTACATTAGAAGATTTGTGGAAATTTGCTTGTCGTTGTTGAACCCAAAAATTATTCATCATAATTTTCCCATTGAAAAAATACATTAAATTCCTGCGCTGAATATATGATCTATAGCATTATTTTCTGCATAAGGAAGTCACAAAAGAACCCTGTATCTTTTTTATTTACATAAATGACCACAACAGGGAAACCTTCTGGATTTGATACTCCCCGGACATAAACAGGTGTCTAAATCATCTCTAAAAATTCTGGAAATCCAGAAATAATGTCTTATGGGGTGGAACATAAGAAAGATCCATAAAGTCACCCCTATTCATCAAAAAAATTACAAAATAACCCTCACATGACCAAAAATTTATAAATCAGTCCTTAGATAAGGGGTTTTTGTAAATCAGTCCCTAAATAAAGGGGAAACTCATACATCAATCCCCATTTAAGGGAGATTGACAAACCAGTCCTCATTTTGAGGGAAATTTTGTAAATCAGTTCCCGAAGACATGGAAATTTGTGAATCAGTCCCTAAATAAAGGGAAAATCACACATTAGTCCCCATTTTAAGGGAGATTTGGCAAATCAGTCCTCATTCTGAGGGAAATTCTGTAAATCAGTCCCAAAAGACATGGGAATTTATGAATCAGTCCCTATTCTGAGGGGTATTTCACAAACCAGTCCTCGTTTTAGGGGGAAATTCTGCAAATCAGTCCCCACTTCAGGGACCATATCCATTTCAGTCCCATAATATGGAGGAATTTCTGAATCAGCCACCATTCTAAGCAATATGTGGCAAATCAGTCCCCCCCTTAACGAAAGATCGCATGAGTCAGTCTACAATTTGGGGACTACTTTGATGAATTGATCATAGTTTTATGTAAGAAGGACAAATCATGAAACTACCGATTTGTTTTGAATGGTTTTTTTTGTCCATAATCTGCTTTCAATAATTGCAAAGGTCTAGCTGCGTATCAAAGGTGTTCGCGTTCTCTTCGATGTAAATGAAACGTCGAATTATCGACGGGGAATGGTCCAGTACACGACACCCAAATCACCTGATACATGAATGAAATTTGTCTGTTTTAACAGACTGGCACACCCACAATAGACAAACATTGTCAAATTATTTTTTTCTTCTAAAAGATAAAAAAATTTCGAAAAGAATATTTTCACGTGTCGCCAGAAAACAAATTGGCACGCCCGGTGGGACCATTCCTACCTTTCATACACGTGCTAGACCCGATGCTAATACTTGGCTCTTGATTATTTGGCTTTGCCATTATAGGAAGTCAACGAAAGCATCAATCAATGGCGGCTGTGACATACGGACCGCTCGTGGTGGCGAACCACGCTCGCTACGGCTTCCTGGCTATGCCGATATGCTTCGGCGATTTCCCGGCGGTGGTTGGCTTCCCATACTTCCTCGGGGTTGTCCCCGCGGTACAGGAGGCGTCGGCGAAGGAAATGAAGCTGACTCCGGCTGGGGGCAGCAAGCCCCGATGTGAAGGTCGAGTCTTCTCAGTGAATACCATTTCCACCAGCACCGCACCTGTGAAAAGGGAGCGGCACTTGGCTCGCAAAGGCAGAAAGCCCAGGGCCACTGTTTCCAAGTCCGGCAAGACTGTTCTTGTCGGGGGTCTCCGAATCAGGTTGGATGGGGGCGAGCCCATTTTTCCGAAAAGCAATATCGTCCCTACCATTCCTACCTCCAACCGCTTCGCATTGCTTCGGTAGATGCGGGAGGAGGACTTCACTCCAGCAAGGGACACTCGCTCTCGTCTCCAGCGCGGGGCGGTGCAGAAGCAACCGCCCAAGATGAAGTAGATATGGGTCACCAAAGAGGAGGCCCGAAGAATCCGGAAGCTCAGGGCAGAGAAAAATGCCCAAGCTCGAGAAGAGGAGGATTACCCGGTCATCCAACCTCCCAAACCTCAAAACCCTCGCGGGCAAAAGGGAAGGGGGTGTACTGGAAACCCAATTTCATTTCTCCGCGGGTGGAAATGACCTGCCAAGAGAATAAACACCATGATGTACAACTACCCTCACGCATCTCGGTCTTCGACCGATTGGGGGCAGTGCCCCAGCCAGGGGCCCAAAATGTGAAGAGACGAAGACTCGTCCAAAGGCCTCAGCATGGTGGGGGTTTGAAGATTCACTCATGTTATGTTTCGAGCAAAGAATCAATAGACCCCGTGAATGCACCCGCAGAAACAGGCGGGGTAGGAGTATCCAACCTCGGCACAGATGCAATATTCTGTAATACGCGGAATGCCAAGAGAAGCCTTCAAGCTCAGTTTGGTAGCCAGGTGTTGGAACGCGGAATATTCTTTGCTTTCAATTCTATATCTTTTGCGTGGAGAAATGAACTTTGGTCGCCCCGAGGGTTTCCGTTCATTGTTCTCCTTTCGCTTTCTTTTGCGGGCGTGCCAGACTGTTTACGAGAAATAGACAAGATTTATTTTACGAGGGGTATTGGGTGCAAACCCTGATACCCTCGAATTTCATTTCATTTCTTTATTTTTCCGCGTGCGCTCGCGTTCAGGGCGATTGGAGTGGTCGTGTACTGGACCGTTCCCACCGACCGAAGTCGATGTTTCATTTACATCGAGTATAACACTCGAATACCTTCGGATGCGTAATGTTTATTAAAGACCGTATGCCAAATTTAAAGAAAGCAGATGACAGATAATTTCCACAATTTTATTCAAGCTCATGTCATTTATATTTATGACATTTACATTTACGCCTTTAATGGGGTTTTGTACCTCCACTGGGCGTGTATACACAAGTCATGTACATGGCATCGACGACAGGGTGTTTTTGCCTCCGTCGGACGTTTACATGGTAATGAGTACATTTGCGTTACCAATGGGGTGTTTGTGCCTCCATGGGGTAACATGCCTCTACGTATGTCTTTTATGACACCAGATGACTTAAACATGTGCCTCGACGTGTGTCGTTTCATGACACCGGAGGACTTAGACATGTGCCTCTATGTGTGTCGTTTCATGACACGGAGGACTTAAACATGTGCCTCTATGTGTGTCGTTTCATGACACCGAGGGCTTAGAACATGGCCAACGGGAGTCTTGTAACAACCTATGGCGTCTCTGTGCGGGCGAACGCAGGAGGGCTCGACCACGAAGAGGAAGCACCAATAGGTGTCGAAGACCCTTCCCGACACGTGCGGTCTATGTAAGCTCACGCACGGACCAGCCGAAATGTTTGCAGGTGGCGTCTTCCAGTTTTTTTAGGCCGGAATGGCGTCTTGGTGTCCTAGTCTTTTGGACATTCCTGTTATTTCTTGGCTTTATCGGACATCCCGGCCGTTTTCTGGCTTTATGGGATGTTCCTGTCATTTTCTGGCTTTCTGGAGCATCTCTGCCGTTTTCTGGATTTCCGGACATCTCTGTCAATTTTGACTGTCCCGGCGTTCCGGCCAATTTCTGGCTTTTCCGGACGTCCCGGCCAATTTTCCGGCTTTTCCGGACGTCCCGGCCGATTTCTGGCTTTCCCGGGCTTCTCGGCCGATTTCTGGCTGTCCCGTGCATCCCGGCCGATTTCTGGCTTTCCCCGGTGTCCCGGCCGATTTCCGGCTTTTCCGGACGTCCCGGCCGATTTCTGGTTGTCCCGGGCATCCCGGCCGATTTTCGGCTTTTCCGGACCTCCCGGCCGATTTCTGGCTGTCCCGGGCGTCCCGTCGATTTCCGGCTTTCCCGGGCGTCCTGGCCGATTTCCGGCTTTTCCGGACGTCCCGGCCGATTTCTGGCTGTCTCGGGCGTCTCGGCCGATTTCCGACTTTCCAAGGCGTCCCGGCCGATTTCTGACTTTTCCGGACGTCCCGGCCGATTTCTGGCTTTCCCCGGGCGTCCCAGCCGATTTCTGGCTGTTCCGGGCGTCCCGGTCGATTTCTGGCTTTCCGGGCGTCCCGCCGATTCCTGGCTTTTTCGGACATCCCGGCCGATTTCTGGCTGTCCCGGGCGTCCCGGCCGATTTCCGGCTTTTTCGGTCATCCCGGCCGATTTCTGGCTGTCCCGGGCATCCCGGCCGATTTCCGCTTTTCCGGACGTCCCGGCCGATTTCTGGCTTTCCTGGGCATCCCGGCCCATTTCTGGCTATCCCGAGCGTCCCGGCCGATTTCTGGCTTTCCCGGGCGTCCCGGCCGATTTCTGACTTTTCCGGACGTCCCGGCCAATTTCCGGCTTTTCCAGACGTCTCAGCCGATTTCTGGCTTTTCCGGACGTCCCGGCCGATTTCTGGCTATCTCGGGCGTCCCGGCCGATTTCCTGGCTTTTCCGGACGTCCCTGTCATTTGTTGACTTTCTCGAGAACTCCCCTCGAGTCCGGCTTCAAGTCACACCCAAGAGAGCGCACGCCGCTTCAGGGAAGTGACGTGGTCCCGCTCCACCGGGTTGGACAAGAGGCACGACCGTCAGGCTGTCTTTGTCATTTCCCGCGCCGTAAGGACATATCTGCAACTTCCGGCAGCGAGGGTACTTCTACAATTTTTAATCCTTCGCGGGGATATTTATGCAATTTCCTTCCTCACGGGGACATTTCTGCAATTTTCTCAGAAGCAGGGGTATTTCTGCAATTTTCTCAGAAGTAGGGGTATTTCTGCAATTTTCTAGGCCAACAGAGTATATGTATACCTTTCTATATACACATATCCAAATTTCAAGCTCCCGGGGGGCTTTGTGTAATTTTACACAAATTTGGGCCCACATAGAAGGGGTCCCCCTTTTTTGGAGAACAAACACATCCCCTCCTAGGAGGGGGACTTCTCCTCAGCTCAGGAGGGTTCGCCCGGATTTCTCCAGGGCGAGAGCCTCTCGCCAGAGCAAAAGGGGGAGGAGAAACCCCGGAAGTGCTGGAAATTTCCTTGCGCGAATTTTCCAGAGGGACGAATGAGGGGGCTGCCCCTCTATTTATAGTATTTTGGACGAGCGAACCGGGGGGGTGCACGAACCGGCGGGGGTGCGTAGGCGCAGGCGCCGAGGCAGCCCGGACTAGCGGGTTCCCGCACGGGCGCCGAGGCAGGGTGACCAGCCCGCCGAACCGGCGGGGGTGGCACCCCCACAGATCGGCGGGGTGCCACCCCCGCGGACTGGCGGGGGTGGCACCCCCGCACATACCGGCGGGGGTGCCACCCCACGCGGACTGGCGGGGGGTGGCACCCCACCTGGACTGGCGGGGGTGGCACCCCGCCCTAACGGGGGGGGGGGGGGGGGGGTGGCACCCCGCTTGACCGGCGGGGGTGCATCCCCGCCTGGACTGGCGGGGGTGGCACCCCGCACAGACCGGCGGGGGTGCCACCCCACGCGGACTGGCGGGGGGTGGCACCCCACCTGGACTGGGGGGGTGGCACCCCGCCTGACCAGCGGGGGTGCATCCCCGCCTGGACTGGCGGGGGTGGCACCCCTGCACAGACGGCGGGGGTGCCACCCCACGCGGACTGGCGGGGGGTGGCACCCCACCTGGACTGGCGGGGGTGGCACCCCGCCTGACCGGCAGGGGTGCATCCCCGCTTGGACTGGCGGGGGTTTCCCCCTTTTCTTTTTCTTCTTCTTCTTTTTTTTTTTGTTTAATTTTCAGTGTCAGCACCAGGGCGGCACCTCCAGTCAGAGCCAGGCGCATGATCAACGCCTTCCTCACGACCAGCATCATAACCCCCAAGACATAGAGCAGGACAATGATGGAGATGAAAACATCAGTGTCCGTGATGGTGGAGATCTCCCATATGAAGACCCTGAGGACCATCCGGTCTTCATACCACCCTCCAGAGCCGCCTATAATGCAATGTCCGACGACGCCAAATATGAAACCATGCAGCGTTGGCACATTTAGATGACTAATCTCATGCTGGAGACGAAGCGGCAGAGGGATGTCAATGCTTAGCAGCAGATGAGGCCAGCGCCCAACTATAATTTCCGAAGAGAACAGCAGGTCGGCAGTGCGCCTATGGTTCATCGCTAGCCCATCCCGGTGAATGATGTGGGTGCTACGTTGGAGTCGCAGCCGGCTCAAGGCCCGAACTCTCAATACCTTCAGGCCTCTACAGAGGAAGATGCCGTCGCTCAACGACGACTTATTGAAAAAATTGTTGAAGACAAGTTCGCCCAACATGGTGAGGGTACTGCCACTGTTGATCTGTATAAGGTGCCATACCCGATACATCACCAGTTCAAGAAGCTGCCGCCCGATTGCCACAAGGCACCCAAGCTGTAGAAGTTTGATGGGCAGACGTCCCCACATGAACATCTGGCCTATTATATGACGGCCATGGGGGAGCTTGCACTGGAAGAATCATACATGTTGCGATACTTCGCAACATCTCTCACGGGTACCGCCTTTCAATGGTACTCGAGATTGAGGCCCAATTCCATTGTTGACTGAGCCGATATGTAGAAGAAATTCTTGGATCGATTCCAGATGGCAGAAAGGAAAGTGTCGCTGGCCGAGCTTTGCTCTTTGAAGCAGAAGAGGGGGAGACTGCCCTCGATTTCATCAAAAGATGGAGGGACTTCAGCATGAGGTGTGACAATCCACCTACTCAGGAAGACGCCATCACCATATGTCGGCGGGGCCTGGCAGCTGAAGTAAGTGAAAAGCTCTTGGGGACCAATATAAAGAGCTTCGATCAACTAAATGCTGTGGTGGCGGAGATTGAAATATTTTTCGCCGAGAACCCGACATTCGGGGCCTTTAAGGTCAAGCCCAACAAAGAACGTGCCACAGGGAAAGAAGTAAATGTTGTGGACTTCTCACCTTCGGGTGGCGGCATAAGTGAAGGAACTTCAGGTGGTTCTGGGGGCAAGGCAAAAGGAAAAGCACCTCCGGCCCTCACATTGGCTGATCGAATGAAGACTCCATATTCTTTTCAGAGGGAGCATACGAGGAAACTCTTTGACCTCTGCATGAAGAATGAATTGCTCAAATTGCCGAACATCAAAAGGCCCAATGAAGCTGACAAGACGGATGATCCCAACTACTGCCCATACCATAGAATGTTGCGGCACACAATCGAAGATTGTTACGTCTTCAAGAATGAAGTGGAAAAATTGATCCAGAGCCAACTGATCTCTATGAAGGCAGGCCGGGTCGACCCTCCACAACCTCATGATCAGGGCCAACAGAAGTAGTCTGCCAATGTGATTCATATCACGGCCACGACTTTCGACTCTGATACTCAAGAAAGTGCTCCTTCAAATTCTCGGCCTTTATATGGTCGGGGAGCCCTACGTACTCAAGAGCCTCTGCGTCGGTGGATGCCAAGAACCATGCAGGGTCTCGAAAGGCGGGTCCGATCATTGCTACACGGTCAAAGAGAAATATTGGGCCATTTGAGAGCCATGGATGAACATTTGTCAGCTCTCAGTCATAGGCCTCATCGCCAAGCAAATGCATCTACTTCCTTGGTCCGTCCCCCAGCTGGGGGATGGCTTTCTGAGGGGTCCTCGAGCTCGACAGAGGATGTGATGGTGGAGAGGCTGTATTCCTTCCCACGCCGAAAAACTTTGGCGATTTTCCGCGCATGCATACGCGGAGGGCTGCTATACCAGCCAACACCGATATATACCCGGTCGGGCTATTGCCCATACCACCGGGACAAAGGCCATGATCTCGAAGATTGTTATACCTTCAAAGATTTGGTGGAAGCCTAGATCGCCGACGGAACAATTGACATGGGAAGCCTTTTGGTCAGCCCACCGCGGCCACATAACCAAAGGCGAGCAAATCAGGCAACCGACGTTGTCACCTATTCGGTCAACGTCATCCATAAGTCAACTGATAAGGAAAAGGCCAGGGAGAGGCTCTATAAATTTCTTTATAATGGGGCTGCCGGGGTCAATGATGATGAAGCAGGACCTTCGAATCTACCACCTGATGTACCTCCACCTCTGCGGGCCAGAGCCGCCTGGGTACCTGCCTTGCAGAAACATCTACTCCAATTCCTGGCGGAGGCAGAAGGTGAGCCACCAGTGCCTCAATTGCAGCAAATGATCGTGAACCAAGCTCTTGCTCGCCCTGCAACAAGATTTGAATCTGTAAGGGCGATGGGGGCAAGGCATCAGATGATTAGAAGACAGTGCCAGGTGATGAACACCCACGCCTTTCTGCACCAACGAAGAGTGATATGGTCGCCCTTCCCTCCCAGAGAGGTCTCCTATGGGTTATCTGTCCATGCTGTACACGAAAACTTGGAGGAGCCAATGCAAGAAGTCCCTCCATCTGAAGAGAATCAGCAGGCCGGGAGGTCTGTGCCATCTGCTGTGCCCAGGGAGTCCTCTCGTGATATAGTGATAGAGATGCCCCAGTGGGTCCTCCATGACCTTGACCAGATCAAGCGTCTGCAAGCTCAGCAAGTGCAGGAAGTTGCATTCATTGATCTACAACCAGCCCCGCGTGAACTTGAAGATGGCGGACAAGCTACTGTAGATGAATTAATTGAACTCAACCTCGGGGAGCCGGGGGATCCTCGACCAATATTCACAAGTGCTCTACTCAATTAGGAAGAGAGACAGTCCTACAAACAACTCATGTTGGAGTATAAGGTCTGTTTTTCCTGGACTTACAAAGAGATGCCTGGCCTAGATCCTTCGATGGCTGAACATGAGCTGTCAATATTCGTCGATGCTAGACCAGTGAAACAACCCCAAAGACGTATGCGTCATGAATTGGAGCTCAAGGTCAATGCTGAGGTCGACAAGCTCTTGCAAGTGGACTTCACAGAGCCATGCATGTACCCAATTTGGCTCGCCAATATAGTCCCTGTGAAGAAGAAAAGTGGCTAGGTCCGAATCTGCATCGACTACAGAGATTTGAACAAGGCATGCCCGAAAGATGATTTTCCGATCCCGATCACTAAAACTATGGTTGACATGACTATGGGACATGAAACATTATCATTCATGGACGAGTCGTCAGGATATAATCAAATCCACATGGCCGTTGAGGACAAAATGTATACTGCCTTTAGATCCCCCAAAGGGATTTTCAACTATAAAAGAATGCCCTTCGGCTTGAAAAATGCTGGCGCCACCTATCAAAGGGCCATGACAAAGATCTTTGACGAAATGATTCATGATTTGATCGAATGTTCTGTCGATGACCTGGTCGTCAAATCAAAAAGGCGGGAGAACCATCTGGCGGATCTGCGGCAGGTCTTTAAAAGGCTTCGCCAATATCAATTCAAAATGAATCCAATGAAGTGCGCCTTTGGCGTATTAAGTGGCAAGTTCCTCGACTTTATTGTCAGATACCGGGGGATAGAAATTGACCTGGACAAAATCAAAGCTATCCGAGGACTGCCCCCACCAAGAAACATAACTGAGCTGAGGTCGCTTCAAGGCAGGCTAGCTTACGTTAGGCGATTCATCTCCAACCTCTCAGGGAGATGCGCCCCCTTTTGGCAAGCTGATGAAGAAAGGAGCACCATTTATATGGGACCAGAAATGTCAAAATGCCTTTGAACAGATCAAGGACTATCTCCTCACCCCTCCTGTATTGGGGGTGCCAATCAAAGGAAAACCACTCATTCTTTACATAGCCTCCATGGATGCTTCGCCGGGAGCCTTATTGGCTCAAATGAATGAAGAAGGCAAAGAACAACCACTATACTACCTCAGCAGAAAGCTGGTGGGTCTTGAACGCCGCTATCTACCCATGCAAAAGGTGTGCTTGGCGCTGGTTTTTGCCGTGAAAAAGATGAGGCATTACCTACTATCACACCAAGTGGAGCTAATATCAAAAATAGATCCACTTAAGGTCCTTTTCAATCAGCCGGTGTTGTCAGGAAGACTCGGCAAATGGGCTTTGCTCCTCATGGAGTTTGATATCAAATTCATTCCACAAAAGGCAATTAAAGGCCAGGGGATGGATGATTTCTTGGCGGCTCATCCATTCCCAGCAGATTCTCCCCTCAACTTCCAACTCCCTGAAGAAGAAACACTCTCACCTCTCCAGGAGGTGGAAGGACAGGCAGAGACTTCTCCTCGAAAAGATGAAGAGGCCCTCACCATCAATTTACCATGTTGGGAGCTTTATTTCGATGGCGCTTCCCGAACAATCAAGCAAGATGATGGTTCTATAGCATTTGCCTCGGAGCCGGCATCGTCTTGGTCACTCCACAGGGGGGAATCCTCCATAACTCCTGTGCCCTCTTGAAACCCATGACCAACAATGAGGCGGAGTATGAAGCACTAATTGTGGGGCTCCAATTGGCGCTTTAGTTGAACATCAGATGTATCAAAGTCTATGGGGACTCTCAACTGATTGTCCGACAGGTCATGGGGGATTATGATGTCTGGAAACAGGAGCTAATCCCTTATCATACCATGGTGATGAAACTCAGGGAGAGGTTCTACCTGTTTGAAATAGGCCATGTCCCTAGAAGCAAGAACTCTCCGGAAGATGCTTGCCAAGCTAGCGTCGGCTATAAAACTCCCTCCTGAAGGAGAACTTGATATAACAGTCAGACACAGGAGGCTTATGCCCAGTATGCTTGAAGAAGAATCTGAACCAGGAACTTTAGAAGTTAATCTTCTTGAAGAAGATAATGCCGCCCAAGAAGAAGATTGGCGTGAGCCCATCATCAAGATAAAGAATGGTTGGCTACCCCTAGACCGGGCAGAAAGGGTGGAGCTGCTGCGAAGGGCGACGTCCTATTAGCTAATTGCTGATCAACTCTATAGACTCGTCCATGAAAAGGACAGGTTTGTTCTTCTAAGGTGTCTCTCCCCAAAGGAGGCGAAAGCCATTATGCATGAAGTTCACTCTGGACTATGCGGCGCACATCAAGCAGGAAATAAAATGAAGATGAACATCAAATTGAAAGGGTTTTATTGGCCCACCATGTACGCGGACTGTAATCAATACGCCGTACATGTCAAGAATGCCAGGCTTTTGGTACTATACCAAGGAGACCCCTTAATTCCCTCCATTCAATGACACCCACATGGCCGTTCGTAGAATGGGGGATGGATATTGTGGGACCATTCCCCAATCCTCTAAAGGGCAAATTCATATTGGTTGCAACTGACTACTTCTCCCGATGGGCTGAAGCTGTCCCTCTTCGAGAAGTGACAGGAGAAACAGTAGCCAGATTTGTCAGGCAGCATATAATATACAGGTTCGGCACCCCCAGCAGAATCATTTCAGATAACGGTACGCCGTTCAGAAACAAAAGGGTATATGCATTGGCGGCCAAATTCCACAGATTGGAGGACATCGACTGTCTACAATCCACAAGCCAATGGCTTAGCTGAAGCCTTCAATAAAACCTTGTGCAAGCTACTTGCCAAGATAGTCGGCAGCCGCAAGCGGAAGGGGAGAAAAGTTACATGAAGCTCTCTGGGCATACCGAACAGTCTATAAAACTTCTACCAGATGTTCACCATTCTCCTTGGTATACGGAGCAGAAGCAATGATCCCAATTGAAATTGAAATGCCCTTCTATAGGATAGCTGTCATACCGGCCTACAACCTCAAGAACAAGATGAGATAGAAAGAAGACTAGAAGAACTGTCTAACTTGGAAGGAAAAAGGTTGGAGGCCTACAAACATCTTCAAGCATAGCAAGCCCAGATGACGCAAGCATATGACAAACTAGTCAAGCTACGCGTATTCAAGAAAGGCGACCTTGTGATGGTCAAAGAAAAAGAAGTCATGGCAGGCCAATCAGCTGGTAAGCTCAAACCTAATTGGCATGGACTGTATGTGGTCACAGAAGCCTATGAAGGGAGTGGATATACGCTCGTCGACAGCAAAGGGGAAAAACCTTTTCCTCCGTTGAACGGCAAACATTTGAAGATATACCATGCCCTAGAACATGAATTTCCAGGGCAATCCCCATGAGATACATATTTGCAAAAAAAAAAAAGAGAAAAGAAAAAAAAAGAGAAGGGGGGGGGGGGGGGCTTAAAATTGAGGTGCCTCGGCGGACTTGGCCACGTTTACGATAATTGTGGCTAAGGGTAAAAAGGCCCAAAACCCGGCTGAGGTGAAAACTCGAAAGGGTGCCTCAGGCAAAAATGGGTAACCTCTCAACGTGAAAACTCGTAAGGGCACGTTGGAAAAAGCTAAAGGGGGCCGACCGCGGCGAAAACCCGAAAGGGCATGGAGGTCGGTAATAATGAAAAAAAGAGAGGAAAAAAGAATGAATGAATCACCAACGGATGGGGAATCATCCATATACCCCATTCTGACGTGCTCATCCCTGTCCCACCATGGCAACCATTTCCCTACTGTAGAACCATGAAGGCCAGCTGAAACCTTGAATCCCAAGTTCGAACCCTTATCCAAATACCTGCAAAGGCAGGTTAGAGTGAAACCTCAAACCTTTACCCACAAACTTCCCAGTCCTCTTTAAAAACCCGAACCTTTGACCAACAAACCTTAAAGGCAGGTCAAGCCCAGAAGCTCTCACCCCAAATCAAAAAAAAAAGGGGGAGGGGAAACCCTTGAGCTTGGCTGAATTGGAACAAACCTTGAATCCCCTGCTATCAAACCATGAACGCCAGCTTTCCGAACTCTCAAGAAACAGACCTACGAGTCGCATTCCAAATATGTAGATGCTAGGTCTTTGAAAAAAAAAAAAGATAAATGGGGCTTAAAATAGAGGTGTCCTGGCGAACTTAGCCATGCCCATCCTAAGTGTGGCTAAGGGTAAAAAGGCCTAAAATCTGGTTTAGGTGAAAACCCGATAGGGCGCCTTAGGCAAAAATGGATAACCCCTCAACGTGAAAACCCGTAAGGGTGCGTTGGAAAAAGCTAGAGGGGGCCAGCTTCGGTGAAAACCCGAAAGGGCGCCGAAATTGGTAATGTGAAGAAAAAAAAAGAAGGAAAAGAAATCTTTCTCATACCCTTGGCCAACAAGCCTTTATGGCCGGCCAAATCAAAATTCAACTGGAAATCAAACTCAACTCCTTAGCCAGCAAACCACAAAGGTATGCTAAGCCCGAAATCTGAATCCACAGCTTAGCCAGCAAACCACAAAGGTAGGCTAGGCCCAAAATCAAATCCCTCTCTTAGCCAGCAAACCACCAAGGTAGGCTAAGCCCGAAATCCGAACCCTTTCCTTAGCCATCAAACCACAAAGGTAGGCTAAGCCCAAAATCTGAATCACTTCTTAGCTAGCAAATCACAAAGGTAGACTAATTGAAATCTGAATCACTCCTTAGCCAGCAAACCACCAAGGTAGGCCAAGTCAAAACCCAAAAAGTCAAACCCAAAATCCAAAAACTCCAGTTACTTCATTCAAAAAAAAGAGAAAGAAACAGAAAAATGGGCTTAAAATAGAGGTGCCCCGACGGACCCAATATGTGGTATCTCATGTATTTGGAGGTAAAAATGTCGAAAACCCGGCTGAGGTGAAAACCCGAAAGGGCACCTTAGGCAAAAATGGGTAACCCCTCAACGTGAAAACCCGCAAGGGCGCGTTGGAATAAGTCAGAGGGGGTCAGCTCTGGTGAAAACTCGAAAGAGAGCGGGAGTTGGTAAATTAAAAAAAAAAGATTCATGTAAGGGAAGTCTCTCTCACCTCATAAGAGGTTGGGATCGAGTTTCCCCACAGATCTTATGATAAAGGGAGATGTAAGAGTTGCCAATGACGAAAGAACCCCTAGGTTCACTTTATAAGTGGCCAAAACATGGGCCATAACCGAGGCAACGATGATTACGTTTTCCCGCCTTCACAAGAGATGTGAGGAGACTAAGGCCCACCTTGAAAAAGGTGACGAAAGACAATACATCTATCTTGTTGTCGAACTCCGAAAAATGAAATGAGTCCAAAAAAGAAAGAGGACTTAAAAAAAAGGGGGGGGGGGAGACAAGAAGCTCTGGTAATAATAAACTTGCCCAGGCACTCAGATAGTGAGTCGGCAAAGAAATACTGTGATCCCGGGGAGAAAGGCTAGCAGTCAAATTCCCCAGTCCATGGAAAATACTCGCCAATGCAACCGGTGCAAGAGCTAACTTCCATCCATCAGCTAGTGCACAAGCAGGATGGATCATCTCGGGTCGGATATACCCATCCTCCCCATATGGGATGACAAAAGTGCTCAGCCAATAAACAAGATAGGCTGCAAGATACGTCCTGTCAGGCAATCCGCGTGGGTTCCAACCTTCATTCTGGGGAGCGGCCAGGGGCCGACTGCTGTCATCAAGCTCCATAGGCAGCTGGTAATAGTCGCACCAGGAAGTAGTATCGCCCGCAAAGTTGTTCTGGAAACAAAAAGGGCCGTTGTAAAAGAATGAAATCCAAGCATGCACCGTCACCCGAACTGTCCTTTCTAAAGCTGAGGGTGCTGCTTCTTTGCCTACCCGAGACAAATCCCGCCAAACCTTGGTTAAATACCTTAGGCTGTACGGAGTCAGGTAAAGACCAAAACCAGTAGAGCGATGTCGATGAAGGTCATCCAGACATACTTCTTCATACATCCGGCCACAGATAGGAAGACCGAATATCCTGTGGAAAGCCCACAAATCAATGGACGTCTCTCCATCAGCAGTGGCGAATGTGTTGAACCGCCTGTTAAATCTCTCAGCTAAAGCTTCCAGAAGCCCCGTGTGGCAAGGATAGCATAAAGCTGCGGTCACCCAGCCTGGTCCAGAAGATTACAATAATGGTGCAAAACTCCCATGAGCCACTCCGTCGCCCCAAGACGGAATCGATGGGAAGGAACCACTGACCACCCATCATACCAACTTGGAGTGGAACCACTCATAATCTGGCTCAAGAAGCAAAACTGGGAGTAACCCTCACTCACGTACCGAGAGCCCGAGGGTAGCAAACTCAACCCAGAGAAGGAAGGCCCAAGCTTGTGCTGCCCCTGAGCATCCCAGCTTGTGTTGCCCCTGAGCATCCCAAAACACAGACATCATTGGTGTCTTGACAAGCGAATCGGCGGCCAAACTGAAAAAACCCAACTGACTAATATCAGGAAACTGGACAAAATCTGGATAACCCGATGGAAAACTGGGGTAAGTGAATGCGCACGTCCCCATCATACTGTCACGGCCAGCTAGAATCGCTCGCTCTAGCTGTATCTTCTCTGGGGCTAGAGTATCGGCATCGACGTCCGGGTTCGACAAACTGAGCTGCTGGATGAAAGGAAATAAGTGCTCATCCTAGGGGAACTCCCGGGGATAATCTCTGCTCCTGTCAAAGTGGTATACGCCGTTTTGCATAAATGGAAAAGCCCGGTCCACAATAGAAATAGTCTCCCGAGTGATAGTCCTGGGAGCAAGCTGCGACATCTGAATGCGAGGATAGTCGGAAAGTCTGGCCCGCTCGCCCCCCTGCCAACCGTCCTCTGACCACGAGGCATCTCACGATCTGCATTGAGGAAGACAACAAAAGTCCAAGGCAGTTAAGAATTATGATGCACAAAGAAAAGGACAGATGCTGATAAATGGAGGAGCATGAAATATGATGACAATGGACAAATACAAAATTCTCCCAGAGAAAAGTCAAAGAAAAGACATGGGCCGCCCGCCGTTATCCTCAACGAGCACCCCATGGGGGGCATTTGTTGAACCCAAAAATTGTTCATCATAATTTTTGCATTGAAAAAATACTTGTTTTGATATTTTTAGAACAAGTATACAGGGAGAAAGTATTTATTCGGGGGCCCGGATACAAATAACTCCCCAAATTCTTTAATCTGAATTTTCGGGACGAATAAATGAAAAAAGAAAACATTTGTTCTGATTTTTCAGATTAAATCGCAGAAAATAGATAAAGAAAAAAATGTCTATTTTTGCGAGATTTTTGAAAAAAGTTGAAAGTGATCCCTCCAAGATGAAACGGAGCAGAAATCATTTAAACCCCAGATTTTCGGAATAAAATTCCCCCCAAGAATTTTATTACACTTGTTCTAAGTGTTTGGAACAAGTAAACGGAGAAAAAAATATTTAGCCGGGGTCCCGGGTGAAAAAGAACCCATCGGGTTATTTATTCAAAAATTTCAGAATGAATAAATGAAATAAAATCATTTATTCTTAATTTTCGGAATAAATAAATACAAAAAAATAAATATTTCTGTACATCCCAAAAATGTCGAAGGAATATCCCCCCCCCCCCCGACACGGCTATAGAAATCAGTCATTTCATGACGTTTCAGAACAAAATCCAACCCCGAAAGATATTTTTAATGCCCCAGAATATCCCGGCGGAAGTCGTCCAACGTTGTGAATCAGTCCCTAAATAAAGGGGAAAACCACACATTAGTCCCCATTTTAAGGGAGATTTGGCAAATCAGTCCTCATTCTGAGGGAAATTCTGTAAATCAGTCCCAAAAGACATGAGAATTTATGAATCAGTCCCTATTCTGAGGGGTATTTCACAAACCAGTCCTCGTTTTAGGGGGAAATTCTGCAAATCAGTCCCCACTTCAGGGACCATATCCATTTCAGTCCCATAATATGGAGGAATTTCTGAATCAGCCACCATTCTAAGCAATATGTGGCAAATCAGTCCCCCCTTAACGAAAGATCGCATGAGCCAGTCTACAATCTGGGGACTACTTTGATGAATTGATCATAGCTTTATGTAAGAAGGACAAATCATGAAACTACCAATTTGTTTTGAATGGTTTTTTTTGTCCATAATCTGCTTTCAATAATTACAAAGGTCTAGCTGCGTATCAAAGGTGTTCGAGTTCTCCTCGTTGTAAATGAAACGTTGAATTATCGACGGGGAATGGTCTAGTACACGACACCCCAATCGCCTGAAACATGAATGAAATTTGTCTGTTTTAACAGACTGGCACGCCCGCAAAATAGACAAACATTGTCGAATTATCTTTTTCTTCTAAAAGATAAAAAGATTTCGAAAAGAATATTTTCGCGTGTCGCCAGAAAACAGTCGTCTATTTTCTTAAACTCTGGCATAAGGTCTTTTAACAAACATATCGCATCGAAGGTATTCGAGTTTTCACTCGATGTTAATGAAACATCGACTCCGGTCGGTGGGGAACAGTCCAGTATACGACCACTCCAATAGCATGAAAATACGGACGTGCACGGAAAAAAATATAAAATATTTGAGGGCTCACGGTTTACACCCAATGCATCTCAAAAAATAAATTCCTTGTCTGTTTCTTGTAAACAGTCTGGCACGTCCTAATTGCCTGATAAAATAAAAGCACGCGGAACAAATGTCGTTCATAAATTAATAAGCGCACTCGTCTGATAAATGGACACCTTTTTTCTGCATCGAGCGGATTTTAAATTCTGTTTGTTCGATAGATTGACACGCTCCGCAAAAGAAATAAAAATTAAAATAAAATGAAATATTTCCACCTATATTTTTGACGTTCAACAATGAACTACTGCACCTTATTACTATTCAACTCTGTTAATTTCTTTCTAAATAGAAATAGGGATAAAATGTTTGTAACCACTATATAAAGTATAAACTATGGAATTATTTGGGAATGGGAATAATACTGTCATCATGTGATTACCGTGACTCTTTGCAAGTATCATGTTTGGGAATTATTCTTTGAGATGCAATGAATTGGCTAACTTTGATAAATTTTCTTGTACTCTTGCATGTTCTGATTTTACCAGCACACTGAAAAGTAATGATTTACTAATGCCTTTATTTTTACCATATTGGAGCCATCCCCGTCTGCATGTTCCCATTTTGTTTTCATGGTTCTTATGTTGATCCATGTGGATTTGTGCTAGTTATGTAGGTCATTCTACTGCAAAGCATGTTCCCAGTTTTCTTATGTTGATCCATGTGGATTTGTGCTTGTTACATATGTGATTCTACTGTAGAGCATGTTCCCACTTTGGTTTCATGATTCTTATGTTGATCTATGCATTTTTGTTCTATTCTATGGCAATGGTTTTTGACACTCATGTTTTATGTGCATAAGTGAGCATCAACGTTTGACCTGACTCTTGTTGTTGGAAACAAGTAATGCTAACTGCTAAGTAAGAGCTGATAATACTTTTAATTTGATATTTTCATTAGATGGATACTTAACTTGAATTGATTACCTTCCAAAATGTGAGTAATGGTCATGTGGTTTGGCAGGCACCTTAATGGGTAGTTCTTGAAGGTATGTATATTAGATATGTTGTTTGTTTGATGAAACTTATTTTCCTTGTTAGTTGCCATGTTGATCTCTTTGTGTATTTCTGTTTTCGAACTTGATTGAGAAATAAAACCCAATATTTGCCTATTCCTCACAACAAAAATGTTGCAATTGTTTGCGCGCTCAGAACTGGTGAAGTATCCTTGTCCAGTGCTGCACTGAGTACGGTAAGGGTTGTTGATGATTTTTTGCAACTGCAATGGAAATGATCTCCTGGAGAAGAAGAGAAGAAAGAAGAGGGCAGAAGAGAGAAACACATAAAATAGATGTATGGCTATTCACCTGTTGAACCCGAAAAATATTGGGATTTAAACAAGCCCCGGGCGGCAAATTCGCTCGAAGGCTACAAAGGTCCGAAAATAAAAATCCCAACCTTCCCCACTCGGCTCGCGCGCGGGTGCCACCCGCGTGGGACCAGCGGCTGGTCTGGAGCCCCTGGCCACTGTGCGGGGCCCACTCGCGTGGTCTGGCGCCCCTGGGGGTTTGGCGGCCCTGGTGGTCTGGCCCCCCTGGCCTGCTCCACCAGTGCCAAGCCATCCACCCTCGCTGGACCACTTGCCAAAACCCCTATAAATTGAGGGGCAGGGCTTTCATTCGAGACCCCCCTAGATCCTTCTGGAAAGAAGCTGAGCGCGCTCCTTGCTCCGCTCTCGCTCTCGTTCCCCCGGCGTTTGAAGGAGACTCACCTGAGCTCCCCATGAAGCTTCCGTCTGTTCGCACGTACGTCGGGCCCCAGTGCTTCGTCCGTGCCAAGACACCGCAGGTCATTATATAAGACCCGGTATTTTATGTACAAGTCGTCCGGTGTTTTAAAATAACACGCGTCGAGGCATGTTATGTAAACGCCCAATGAAGGCACAAACATCCTATTGAGGACATAAATACAAATCTCATGATGTGTAAATGTCCGACGGAGGCACAAATACCCCGTTGCGGACGTAAACTTGTGTCACCATGTGAACGCCCGACGGAGGCACAAACACCCCGTCGTGGACGTAAATGTAAACGACATCATATTATAAATGCCCGACGGAGGCACAAACACCTCGTCATGGACGTAAATGTAAATGACATCATATTATAAACGCCCGACGGAGGCACAAACACCCCGTCATGGACGTAAATGTAAATGACATCGTTATGTAAATGCCCAATGGAGGTATAAATATCCCGTTAAAGACGTAAATATAAATGTCATGATTGCATGCAAATATATGTGTGGAAATTTACTTGTCGTCTATTTCCTTTAAATCTCAGCATAAGGTTTTTTAACATACATATTGCATCGAAGGTATTCGAGTTTTACTCAATGTGAATGAAACACCAACTCCAGTTGGTGGAGAACGGTGCAGTACACGACCACTCCAATCGCCTGAGAACACGGACGCGCGCGTAAAATAAATTTAAAATATTCGAGGATTCCGGATTTACACTCGGTACCCCTCACAAAATAAATCTCTTTGTCTATTTCTCGTAAACAGTCTGGCACGCCCAAACGCAAAACTTCGAGGCGCACGTCCATGCGTCGAGAGAAGTAAAAAAGATTAAAAAAGAAGACAAGATATAAAAGATAAAGAGAAAAAAATTTCACATTCCACATCACCATACCAAGTCCCACATTTCTCTTATTTAATTAACCTAATACAAAAGAAGACCAAAATGCCCATTGGTGCAAGTTTCAAGCATGCAAGTTTTAGGCAATGATCTGGCTAGGGCTGCAGGTCGATTGGGTCTGCCATACCTTTTACAAGTCGGGCATTGAGAGAGGCCTATTCTATTATTAATTTGGTCGAGCCTAGTGCTGTCTACTTGCCATTGTCACGGGCTTTGTTTTGACTTTACCTAGTCCAATCCAGCCTAGCTGCATTTAGTGGTTCCCTTTGCCATTCCTGCTCTTTTAACATTCCCATCTCTTTTCTCTTTTGCATGCTCCTCTTGCTTGTGCCTTTCGTCCTCTGCTGGTAGAGAAGTCAACAAAAAGTATTATCACCACCTCACTTCCCTCCTTCTAGTGTTTGGCTAGCTTCCCACTTTATAATAAGCTCGTAGTTTGTAGCCAGCAAGCTCCTTCTCAATATCAAGTAGCTCATCACCTGGCCTTCGATCTGTGGCACTGAGTTATCCACCCGGAGGTCATGCCTATTGCTTTCTTTATAAACCGTTATGCCAGGCTGGTCCAGACATAAGCAGTTTACCATATTAACAGAACTGCTTATGCTGCTTGTGATGCAAGCAACTGCTTTTGTCGAATTAACTCTCACCCACCATATTAACATAACTAGTTTTTTGGGTTTAGGTCCAGGTCGTGGAAACTTCTATGTCGTACTTACAATCCTTCTGATAATTGAGATCTACAACATCATGCGTTTTCCTTTTTGTGATTTTGTCCTTGATTTAATTATTGTTTTTTGAGAACCGTTGTCAAAACAATTATTTGTCATGAGTGGCTTAGTAAGATAAGTTTTTGTAATGGAATCAGTGATGATCATTTTACTGAACATTTGTGCCTCTATGAATGTCAAAATGAAGTGGTGTGTGGTGCAAGCAGCTGCTTATTAGAAATACTATTCCGATTAGCCTCCGATTTTTTAGTTTAAAAATATTAAGCAAGTTAGTTTAGTTTAGAAATATTAAGCAAGTTAGTTTAGTTTACAAACGATGTTCTAAGGTTTGTGGGTCAAAATTATAAATACTAATCCGATTGACCTCCGATTTTTTCAAGCACAGTCAAGGAGATTATTGTGACTTGTTGAAACTGACAGAATTCAATTCAGACTCTCGGTTTGAGCTCGGCGCTGAAATTCACATTAAGCAAGTTAGTTTAGTTCAAAACAAAGAGCTTAGGTTTGAGGGTTCAGAATTAGAAATACTAATCCGATTGGCCTCCGATTTTTTTCAGCACGGTCAAGACGATGATTGTGATTTGTAAAAACTGACAGAGTTCAATTCAGACTCACAGTTTGATCTCAACACTCAAATTCACATTAAGCATGTTAGTTTAGTTTAAAAACAAAGAACATAGGTTTGGGGGTGCAAAATTAGAAATACTAATCCTATTGGTCTCCGATTTTTTCCAATATGGTCAGGTGATGATTGTGACTTATGGCAACTGACGGAGTTCAATTCGGACTACCAGTTTGTGCTCGGCGCACAAATTCACATTAAGCAAATTAGTTTAGTTTAAAAATGAAGAACTTAGGTTGGGGGTCCAAAATTAGAAATACTAATCCGATTGACCTCTCATTTTTTCCAGTACGGCTAGGGCGATGATTATGAGTTGTGAAAACTGATGGAGTTTAATTCTGACTCTAGGTTTGAGCTCAACATTCAAATTCACATTAAGCAAGTTAGTTTATTTTAAAAACAAAGAACTTAAGTTTAGGGGTCTAAAATTAGAAATATTAATCCGATTGGCCTTCGGTTTTTTTCAGCATGGCCAGGGTGATGATTGTGACTTGTAGAAATTGACGGAGTTGAATTCGGGCTCCCGATTTGACCTCGACACTCAAATTCACATTAAGCAACTTAGTATAGTTCAAAAATGAAGAACATAGGTTTGAGGATCCAAAATTAGAAATACTAATCCGATTGACTTCCGATTTTTTCCAAAACGATCAGGCCGATGATTGTAACTTGTGGTAACTGACGAAGTTCAATTTAGACTCCTGGTTTGAGCCCGGCGCATAAATTCACATTAAGCAAGTTATTTTTGTTTAAACACTAACAACTTATGTTTGGGGGTCCAAATTTTAAAAAGTAATGCGATTGGCCTCCGATTTTATCCAGTACGGTCGGGGTGATGATTGTGACTTGTAAAAACATACGGAATTTATCGAACAAACAGAATTTAAAACGAAGAACTTAGTTTACTTTCAAAACGAAGAACTTAGGTTTGTGGGTCCAAAATTAGAAATACTAATTCGATTGGCTTTCGATTTTTTCCAAAATGGTCAGGGCGATGATTGTGACTTGTGGTAACTGACGAAGTTCAATTTAGACTCCAGGTTTGAGCTCGGCACACAAATTCACATTAAGTAAGTTAGTTTTGTTTAAAAATCAACAACTTAGGTTTGGGGGCCTAAAATTAAAAATAGTAATCCGATTGCCCTCCGGTTCTGTTTAGTATGGTCAGGGCGATGATTATGACTTATGAAAACTGACGGAATTTAATTTAGACACTCGATTTGAGCTCAACACTCAAATTCACATTAACCAAGTTAGTTTAGTTTCAAAACGAAGAACTTAGGTTTGGGGGTCCAAAATTAGAAATACTAATATGATTGACCTCTGATTTTTTCCAGCACAGTCAGGGCAATGATTATGACTTGTGAAAATAGACGGAGTTCAATTCGGACTATCGGTTTGTGCTCGGCGCACAAATTCACATTAAGCAAGTTAGTTTAGTTTAAAATTTAAGAACTTAGGTTTGAGGGTCCAAAATTAGAAATACTAATCTGATTGGCCTCCGATTTTCTCAGCATGGCCAGGACGATGATTGTGACTTGTAGAAACTGACGGAGTTCAATTCGGACTCACTGTTTGATCTCAACACTCAAATTCACATAAAGAAAGTTAGTTTAGTTTGAAAATGATAAACTTAGGTTTGGGGGTCCAAAATGACAAATACTAATCCGATTGGCCCCCGGCTTTTTCCAGCATGGCTAGGGTGATGATTATGAGTTGTGAAAACTGACGGAGTTTAATTCGGACTCTCGGTTTGAGCTCAACACTCAAATTCACATTAAGCAATTTAGTTTAGTTAAAAATGATGAATTAAGGTTTGGTAGTCTAGAATTAGAAATATTAATCCGATTGGACTCCGATTTTTTCAAGCATGGCCAGGGCGATGATTGTGACTTGTAGAAATTGACGGAGTTCAATTCGGACTCACAGTTTGATCTCAACACTCAAATTCACATTAAGGAAGTTAGTTTAGTTTAAAAACGATGAACTTAGGTTTGTGGGTCCAAAATTAGAAATACTAATCCGATTGGCCTCCGATTTTTTCCAGCATGGCCAGGGCGATGATTATGAGTTGTGAAAACTGACGGAGTTTGATTTGGACTCTCGGTTTGAGCTCAACACTCAAATTCACATTAAGCAAGTTAGTTTAGTTTAAAAATGATCAATTAAGATTTGTGGGTCAAAATTAGAAATACTAATCCGGTTGGCCTCTGATTTTTTCCAGCATAGTTAGGGAGATTATTATGACTTGTTGAAACTGACGAAATTCAATTCGGGCTCTCGGTTTAAGCTCGACGCTCAAATTCACATTAAGCAAGTTAGTTTAGTACAAAAATGAATAACATAGGTTTGAGGATCCAGAAATAGAAATACTAATCCGATCGGCGTCCGATTTTTTCCAACACGGCTAGGACGATGATTGTGACTTGTAGAAACTAACGGAGTTCAATTCGGACTCACGGTTTGATCTCAACACTCAAATTCACATTAAGCAAGTTAGTTTAATTTAAAAATGAAGAACAACGGTTTGGGGGTCCAAAATTAGAAATACTACTCCGATTGGTCTCTGGTTTTTTCCAACACGGTCAGGGAGATGATTGTGACTTGTGGTAACTGACGGAGTTCAATTCGGACTACCGGTTTGTGCTCGGCACACAAATTCACATTAAGCAAGTTAGTTTAGTTTGAAAAAGAAGAACTTGAGTTTAGAGGTCTAAAATTAAAAATACTAATCCGATTGACCTCTGATTTTTTCCAGCGTGGCTAGGGCGATGATTATGAGTTGTGGAAACTGTGGGAGTTTAATTCGGACTCCCGGTTTGAGCTCAACACTCAAATTCACATTAAGCAAGTTAGTTTTTTTTTTTTAAACGAAGAACTTAGGTTTGTGGGTCCAATATTAGAAATACTAATCCGATTGACTTCCGATTTTTTCCAGCTTGGCTAGGGCGATGATTGTGACTTGTAGGAATAGACAGAGTTCAATTCGAACTGCTAGTTTGAGCTCGGCTCTCAAATTCCCATTAAGCAAGTTAGTTTAGTTTAAAAACAGAAGAACTAAGGTTTGGGGGTCCAAAATTATAAATACTAATCCGATTGAAGTTCGATTTTTTTTCAGTAGGACCAGGGCAATGATTGAGACTTGTGGAAACTGACGGAGTTCAATTCGGACTCTCGATTTTAGCTCAACACTCAAATTCACATTAAGCAAATTAGTTTAGTTTAAAAATGAAGAACTTAGGTTTGGGGGTTCAAAATTAGAAATTCTAGTCCGATTGGTCTCTAGTTTGTTCCAGGACGGCCAGGGCTATGATTATGACTTGTGGAAACTGACGGAGTTCAATTCGCACTCTCTGTTTGAGCTCAGCGCTCAAATTCACATTACGTAAGTTAGTTTAGTTTAAAAACAAAGAACATAGGTTTGGTGGCCCAAAATTAGAAATACTAATCCAATCGGCCTCTGATTTGTTCCAACACGGTCGGGCATTGAGTGTGAGTTATGGAAACTGGCAGAATTCAATTCGGACTCCCGGCTTGAGCTCGAGGCTCAAATTCACATAAAGCAAGTTAGTTTAGTTTAAAAATGAAGAACATAGGTTTGAGGGTCCAAAATTAGAAATACTAATCCGATTGGCCTCCGATTTTTTTCCAAGACGATGATTGTGACTTGTGAAAACTGACGGAGTTCAATTCAGACTCACGGTTTGATCTCAACACTCAAATTCACATTAAGCAAGTTAGTTTAGTTTTAAAACGATGAACTTAGGTTTGGAGGTCCAAAATTAAAAATACTAATCTGATTGGCCTCTGGTATTTCTACAGCACGGCCAGGGCGATGATTATGAGTTGTGGAAACTGACGGAGTTTAATTCGGACTCTCGGTTTGAGCTCAACACTCAAATTCACATTAACAAGTTAGTTTTGTTTAAAAATAATGAACTAGGGTTTGTGGGTCAAAATTAGAAATACTATTCCGGTTGGCCTGATTTTTTCCAGCACAGTCAGGGAGATTATTGTGACTTGTGGAAACTGACGGAATTCAATTCGGACTCCCGGTTTGAGCTCGGCGCTCAAGTTCATATTAAGCAAGTTAGTTTAGTTCAAAAACGAATAACTTAGGTTTGGGGGTTTAGAATTAGAAATACTAATCTGATTGTTGGGTTGAGTGTGTTTTGGAAGTTTCTAAAGTTGTATTTTAATGATGACTAATGAACATCACTCATAACTTGATTTTGATGATGACATTTTGTACATATTCAAATGATGACTAATTGAACATGTTATACATTTTATACATATCACAACAATGTTTAAACAACATGTTTTTGTTGTTTAATATCTCACATTTTAATGATAATATCTTGTATTAATGGTTTACACTTTACATTTTCAGGTTTACACACTTTTGTCACAGTGGTGTCGACACAGTCCACCTGTGTGTCGACACTAGATGACTGTCCCAGAAGCCTGTTCTGAAGCAGTAGCCAGTGGTGTCGACACAGTCTGCCAGTGGTGTCGACACAGTCCACATGTGTGTCGACACTAGTTCACTGTCCCAGAAGCCTGTTCTGCAGTAGTTGCCTGTGGTGTCGACACAGTCTGCTTGTATGTCGACACAGTCTACCAGTGGTGTCGACACAGTCCATCTGTGTGTCGACACTAGTTCACTATCCCAGAAGCCTGTTCTGCAGTAGTTGCCTGTGGTGTTGACACAGTCTGCCTGTGTGTCGACACACTTCGACTGAAACTCAAAAACGTGAATTTCTCTGGACACGTGGCCACTTAGGGATCAAGGGAATCTATCTAGATTTCCGTGCCCATACACCCCAAGGCACTTTATGGACATATGGGGCTATAAATACCCATGTTCCTTGTACCCCAAAGGCAAGAGAGCCCATACACTTCCAAAAGAAGCATTTTTGGCGGCAAAAAGGGCTTTCCAGATCTTGCTCCATCTCCAAAAGTTGCAGGCCATCCTTTCAAGAGGAAGGACGTGGGAATCAAGGGAAATTTCTGGAGAGAAGCTTGATGTGCTAGGAAAGGGAGCAGATCCAACTGAAGAGGAGCAGTAGAAGAAGGATTTCTGACATTTCAGATGCCATCAAAGCAGAGCATCGCCAATTGAGGAGAATCTCCATCGATTTCCATCAAGGCTCCTCAATTCAAGTGTCTGCAAGGCCTCTTCATCGAAGAACACTCATTCTACATTTATTTCTCTCACTTCTAAGTTTGTTCTTCCTTATTTCGTCTATGAGATTTGTGCATGAAGTTCTGCATAAATTTCTGTGTACGAATCTGTCTTGAATCAGATCATTGCTAGAGGATCTATCTCTTTTGTGTTTGATCTAGTTTTTGTATTGTGAGCCGTCGAGCTTTGGTTTGTGAGTCGTCGCACTCACTGTGTGGTTTGAGCCGTCGTGCTCAATTGGAGTCATCATGCTCCGGTTGTTGTTTGAGCCGTCGTGCTCAGTTTGTGAGTCGTTGAACTCAAGATTGTGTGTTGAGCCGTCCTGCTCAAGGTTGTTTGGAGTCGTCGTGCTCCGAACCATCTAAAAATCCTTTGTGCAGTGGTTTGAATTGTGGTTTGGCTTTGTATTGCCCTAGACTAGTTGTCGAATCTTCACCAACTGTTGAAGAGGATGAAGATCCATTTGAAAATCTGGACAATCAATCACCTACCACAAGTGGTTCAGCTAATATCGTTCCAGAACTGAATGCATCCCAAGAGGTAATTCCTGAAAACAGATTTCTAAGAGATCATCCAATTGAGAATCTAGTTGGTAAGGTACATGATAGAGTTAGAACTAGATCATCTTTTCTGAATGCAATAAATGAAGACCCACTAGCGCTAATTTTCCAAATTGAACCCAAGTCAATTGATGAAGCCCTAACTAGTGAGGATTGGATTAATGCAATGTATGATGAACTTCATCAATTTGACAGAAATCAAGTGTGGGAATTAGTACCTAGACCTAGTGACCAATATGTTATTAGTACTAGATGGGTGTTCATAAATTGAATGAAAATGGACAGGTTGTTAGGAATAAAGCTAGACTAGTTGCCAAGGGGTACAATCAGGAGTTTGGAATTGATTTTGAAGAATCATATACCCCTGTAGCTAGACTAGAAGCTGTGAGAATATTTCTTACTTTTGCATCATCCCTGAAATTTAAAGTTTATCAAATAGATGTGAAAAGTACTTTCTTGAATAGTTACATCAAAGAAAATATTTTTGTAGAACAACGTCCCGGATTTGAAAATCAAAAATATCCTGATCATGTTTTCAAACTCAATAAGGCTCTTTATGGTCTTAAGCAAGCTCCAAGAGCTTGGTATGACCGTTTGAGCTCATTTTTGTTGAATAAAGGTTACATAAGAGGTAATGTAGACCAATCCTTGTTTACAAGAATTGTCAATAATGAAATTATTGCTGTTCAAATCTATGTTGATGACATAATTTTTGGGTCTACAAATAAAGAACTGTGTACTGAATTTGCTGATCACATGAAAACTGAATTTGAAATGAGTTTGATGGGAGACTTACAATTCTTTTTGGGATTGCAGGTACATCAAACCAGTGAAGGGATTTTCATAAGTCAAACAAAGTATGTGAAAGAACTTCTGAAAAGGTTTGTCTTTCAGCACCTCAAGCATTGAAGCACACCAATGGCAATAAATGTAAGGTTAGAGGAAGATTCACTTGGTAAGTCAGTAGATCCAAAGACCTACAGAGGTATGATTGGTTCTCTACTTTACCTCACAACCTCTAGACCAGACATACAATTTAGTGTGTGCATGTGTGCTCGATTTCAAGTTAATCCTAAAGAAAGTCACATGTTCGCTGTCAAAAGAATTTTCAAATATCTTGTTGGAACATGTGAACTTGGAATTTAGTATCATACTGGTTGCAAGTTAGATTTAATTGCTTATTGTGATGCTAATTATGTTGGTTGTAAGCTTGATAGAAAAAATACTAGTGGCTTGTGTTTATATCTAGGTGGATGCTTAATTTCTTGGGCTTCCAAAAAGTAACATTCAGTAGCTCTATCAACTGCAGAGGCTGAATATGTTGCGGCTGGTTGTTGTAGTACTCAAGTTCTTTGGGTGAAACATCAGCTCCTAGACTATAATCACAAATTGGGTTGTATTCCTATTTTGTGTGATAACACTAGTGCTATTAATTTGTCTAAAACCTAATTCAAGCATTCACGAACAAAGCATATTGAAATAAGACCCATTTTCTAAGAGATGAGGTTGCTAAGAAATTTTTGAACTTCACTTCAATTGAAATTGAAAAAAAATTACAAATATTTTCACTAACCCTCTTCCAGAAAACAAATTCTCATCATTAAGAAGAGAGTTTGGTTTGTGCAAATTTCCACATTCTTGATATGTTCTATCTCTTTTGCAAATAAAAGTCTCCTGTTCTTGCAAATAAATTCCTCACTCTCACATTGCATTGGCATTCTTGGTATATCAAATGATGATTTGAAGAAAGACAAGTCAGGCTTGTCTAGACACTTTCACTATGCGTGAGTATATGTCTCCGCCAAGTATCAAGAGTCTGTATGCAATTGTTGAGGGGGAGTCCTTATTTTTCAATAAAATATTCTTGTTCATTCTATTTTCACTTCATTCCATTTTTATTTCATTAATCCTCATGTTCATCTTGTGAGGGGGAGATACATGAAAGGGGATTCATTGTCACATTCCTTGACTTCACTTGTCTCTTTGAACCCAAACTCATCAGAATTTTTGAGTCATTGTGCTATTTTCTTATGAGAGAATTAAGACATTGAAACTAAATTCATTGTGCATTTAGTTAATTTCAAACATCATTATCTTTCAAGGTTAAGCAATCTAATACTGATTGTCTTTAAATAACTTGCAAACACTTGTAGGCACATGAGTGGCGATATTATTTAACTTGTACATGTTAAGCTTCATTTTTATCATGTAAGAATAATTTTTCTAAATTCGTAGTCATGACTTTTCTGGTCAAAGCAAACATATTCTTGCAAAACATCAAAAGGAAATGATCAACAGAGCAATGCAAATTCTTGAACCACTGAGTAATCGGGCCATTTCACCTAAAAAGTGATTTGTTTCGCGTCTAAAAGTGGAAATCAAAGTTTTCAACTCTGTATAAGATAATGAAAGTTAAACCACTGAGTAATCAGGAGGTCTTGCATCTAATCAATGTGATCTCTTGCACTGAAAAATGAGATTTAACTAATTTATTCTTGTATTCTTTTCCAGTTAAAAATGAAAGAAAATCAAATTGACATGATGAAAAACTTAAGACCTTAATAAGTTCAGTATACTGAGTTTTGACATATATTCTACATTGTGTTAAAAAATAAAGCTCCTAACATCATTGTTTAATATTTCTGCTCACTCATACAGGTCACTTTACTTCACATTTGCATCATCATTTAACTAGATTAGATCATTATATTTTACTATACTTTGTGTTGATTGTGTCTTTGTGATTAAAACTTATTGCATAATCTAAAAAACACAATAATTTCTCTCATATGTAAATATCCTTTGCCTAACTTATTTGATTTTTATCTATCTTTTTAATGATGTCAAAAAAGGGGAGAGTTCCTTAAAAGGGGGAGGGGAGAAAGTTCTTCAAATCTTCAAAAAGGGGAGAAAGTTTTCGTATGGGAGAAAATTCAAAAATGGGAGATTTGAGTCAGGCTATCGGGAGATTGTGCATATATTTTGTCATCATCAAAAAGGGGGAGAATGTTGGGTTGAATGTGTTTTGGAAGTTTCTAAAATTGTATTTTAATGATGACCAATGAACATCACTCATAACTTGATTTTGATGATGACATTTGTACATTTTGTACATATTCAAATGATGACTAATTGAACATGTTATACATTTTATACATATCACAACAATATTTAAACAACATATTTTTGATGTTTAATATCTCACATTTTAATGATAATATCTTGTATTAATGGTTTACACTTTACATTTTCAGGTTT
The DNA here is from genome assembly GCA_014218235.1 of Colocasia esculenta. Classification (NCBI taxonomy): domain Eukaryota; kingdom Viridiplantae; phylum Streptophyta; class Magnoliopsida; order Alismatales; family Araceae; genus Colocasia; species Colocasia esculenta. The sequence continues at coordinate 89,056,041 of CM024762.1, read as the reverse complement.
ACACACTTTTGTCACAGTGGTGTCGACACAGTCCACCTATGTGTCGACACTAGATGACTGTCCTAGAAGCCTGTTCTGAAGCAATAGCCAGTGTGTCGACACAGCCTGCCAGTGGTGTCGTCACAGTCCACCTGTGTGTCAACACTAGTTCACTGTCCCAGAAGCCTGTTCTGCAGCAGTTGCCTGCGGTGTCGACAAAGTGTGCCAGTGGTGTCGACACAGTCCACCTGTGTGTCGACACTAGTTCACTGTCCCAGAAGCCTGTTCTGCAGTAGATGCCTGTGGTGTCGACACAGTCTGCCTGTGTGTCGACACACTTCGACTGAAACTCAAAAACGTGAATTTCTCTGGACATGTGGCCGCTTGGGGATCAAGGGAATCTACCTAGGTTTCCATCCCCATGCACCCCAAGGCACTTTATGGACATATGGGGCTATAAATACCCATGTTCCTTGTACCCCAAGGCACTACCGGTATGTGCTCGGCGCACAAATTCACATTAAGTAGGTTAGTTTAGTTTTAAAATAAAGAATTTAAGTTTGGTGGTCCAAAATTAGAAATACTAATCTGATTAGCCTCTGATTTTTTCCAGGACGATGATTGTGACTTGTGGAAAATGATAGAGTTCAATTCGGACTCACCGTTTGATCTCAATAGTCAAATTCACATTAAGCAAGTTAGTTTAGTTTAAAAACAAAGAACATAGGTTTGGGGATCCAAAATTAGAAATACTAATCCGATTGGCCTCCGATTTTTTCCAACACAATCAGGGCGATGATTGTGACTTGTGGTAACTGACGGAGTGCAATTCGGACTACCAGTTTGTGCTCGATGCACAAAATTCACATTAAGCAAGTTAATTTAGTTTAAAAATGAAGAACTTATGTTTGAGGGTCCAAAATTAGAAATACTAATCCGATTGACCTCTGATTTTTTCGAGGACGATGATTGTGACTTGTGGAAACTGACGAAGTTCAATTTGGACCATAGTTGTCAAGACGACAAAGCGACCAAGGCGTTTTTGGGCTCATTGTGTGCCTAAGAGCTTAGGCGTCCGCCTAAGCGGCGCCTAGGCGCTAAAGATAACGTCTAGTCTAGGTTATTTCAAGAGTGTCATCCTATATTAAATCTAAAAAGAATTCATAATATAAATAAGAAATATTATAATTATACAATCATGCAAAACCTACACAAATATGACATTATAAACAAAATGTGAAAAAAATTGCCATTACAATAGTGCACCAAAATTAAACATATGAAAGAAAAATTACTTGAATAAATAAAAATATAAAATGCAAGTGCTAACCTGAAATTTGTTCCTTTGTTCTTCTAAAATCTAGAAATAAGAGTTGTGACAAATATAATACAACATCACATTAATATATCAAGCAAGATTACTATCATAATGGATATCAAACATTACCTAAAACAAATTAACATAACCAACCAAAAGGTCCAACTCCAAATAAAAAACATCTAAAGCTTAAAACCAAACATGGCATTTTGAAGAGCCATAAGCATACTTCCATCATGAATCATTAGATTTCGCTTTCTTGAATTCTGAATCTACTGTGGGTATTGAGGAAGAAGCATCCATTCTTCTCACTGCAAAACTAATTTAAAAAATTGTAAATAGAGAGGAGGTGGGGCGCAGGACAATGTGTGTGTGTGACCGTGAGAGAGGGAGGGGAGTGACTCAGTGACCGTGAGAGAGAGTGAGAGAGGAGGGGTACCAGTGGGACTGTCACAGAGTGACAGTGTGTGTGAGATAGAGAGGAGAGGGGTGGCGGGACAGTGTGTGTGAGATAGAGAGGAGAGGGGGGCGGGACAGTGTGTGTGTGTGTGACCGTGAGAGAGAGAGAGGAGGGAGTGTGACGGAACACCTCGTCCAAGCCCGTTAAACCGATAACGTACTTGATCCGAGTCCGTCTCTCGCGAACGGGCCGAAGCCTCGCAAGGGATACCACACCACGGTCCGTGTAAACACAAAGGAACACGCCATTTTATATATTTATTTCACAAGTTTACATAGCCATATTTCCATAAAACTAAAAGAAAGTACAAGAGCAGGACATAGCCCTGGGTACAACTGAAGGAAGTAAACAACGAGCTACACTACACTGCTGAAGGTGCTGAACCTACACCGCTACGACGCGACTCCGAACTGGACGACGGCCGAGAAAGGTCCTCCTCGCCCTCACCTGTGAGGGTAGGGGTGAGCCTCGCTAGTCACTGGCTCAGCAGGGAACTCCTCCAACACCGAGCAAACCAAAAACATAGGTACGAAAGCAGTAAACTATACTAACAGTTTATAGAACAGCTAAACAGGATATTAAAGCTGTAAATATACTCACCGCTTGCCGATTACGTAAAACAACTATATTACATAAACGGAAAACCCAAACAGGTGTACGAGCTAAAGTAGAGTCCGCCACACTCGAGCCACGTGAACTGGTTCGCGACATGAGTGACTGACTCGAACAAACACACATAGGTCTACCTCTCAGTCTCGTAGCCACGAACGAAAGGTCCAGTTGCCGCTCCACGTGAAAAGGTCAAGCAACTGTGGAGACCAACTAAACACCACCACTTGTAGACCACACGATCGCAGGCCCATGCATGGCACCTCCAGAGACCCTGGCCTGGGCTCGCTAGAGTGAGGCACTGGAGAAGGACTAGCTGGGGACCAGTGTCGACTACCGGTGTCCGTACCCCCAACTACGAGCGCGCTACAAGTGACCAAAAGACAAGTACAACAGTCACTGTCCCACTGTCGTCTTTCCCTCAGCCGGACGTAACTCAAGCAAAGGAGTGAGGGTGTCCAGGTCAGACGACACAGACCTCGACGGTACAACACAAGTACCGGGATAAAGCCCCGAGCTAACAGCCTGACTCACAGAGAACCTGGGGCACCCAACTGGAGAGGTAACCACGGTAGGCGTCGCACTACTCGCCATGTATACAAAACCACGTGCACGTCACACAAAAACCACGTGAAGTCTCGTACAAAACCTCGTGCACTGATAGTTCACCATACGTGAACACCACGTAACACGTAAAGAACTGACTAACTGCGTACCTAGTACACTAGTCTCAGAAACTACGTACACCCTGTGCATCACAAGTACCAACACACCTCTTATTATCGATAAACACCCTGCATGACAATATTTAAATAAACACATGTTGGCGGCAACATCGACTGTCGTCGATGGAATATAGACGGCAAGGGATCTGGCCGTCTAGTTCCCAGCTGAAGAATCTGGCGTCAATCGATGTTGACGCCAAGCTCCTCAACTCCAGTTCCTACAGAAACCTTAAACTGATTCTACAGGCATTCTTGGTCTCGAAATCATCGAGAAAATATGAGGAAATACTTCCTCTAACATCCACACACTATAACCAAGCCGTAGCAGCATGCTTCACTATTCAAATTAATCAAACCGCCCATTAACCTGCATGGAACACTTTCTTCCCAGAAACGCTATTATCACGTCGTTTCATGCTTTCAGAATACATTAAAGCGATTAGAATGAACTAAAGGGATCGCCCCCTACCTCAGGACGTGCTTAATCCTCCTAAATCCTCCCGATTCACACCAAATCCTCCACGAGCTTCTACGGGAATCACGCCTCGCACTGGCGTTTTCTGGCACAATTGGTCACCGCCACTCGTTCCACGATCCCCCAACTAGCCTTCTGCAACCATTGGAAGCACTGGGGAAGCAAGGACATGAAAATAGGGCGAGGGAGAGGGAGAATCGAGTGAAAAAGCTGCCCTCGGGTGACCCTATATTCTGCAGGTCACACAGGTTGGTGTCAACCCTGATGTCGTTTAGAAAACCGCCACCATAAACGTCCACAAAGTCTGACGTTAAGTTCATAAGGTTGACGTCACATTCGATGGACGTCAAACCAGTCAACGACCACACCTGGCCGTCAACCCCTACTCAACTGCAACAGGTCCTATTTTGTTTTAGGACCAAACCTGCGCCAAATCTGCTCACACCACACGACCAAACCACACTGGCCTCACCAAGGCTACTACAACCATCACACACATGATTCATAAGGATCCGAAAAGCATGCGACGTTACATTACTATCATCTAAAAAGAAAATTTTGACCTTGAAATTCATAGCACAATTCAAACATAAACAACTTAAATATACACATTTTCATAAGTACTATCATCTAAAAAGAAATACAAAACCTTATTCAAACAGATAGGGATACCCCTTAGCCATCTCCTCGGCTAATTCCCAGGTATCCTCACCACCCAACCTATTTTCCCATCTCACTTTAACTAACTCGATTTCTTTATTTCTTAGCTTCTCTATCTTTCGATCAGTGATTTGCATTGGATATTCTGGCATTGTCATATCCGGCCTCAGGTCACCACCTTGGTAACTAATTATTTGAGCTGGATCTTCAATGCACTTTCTTAACATAGAAACATGAAATATATCATGGACATCCGCAAAATTTACTGGCAAATCCAGCCTATAAGCTGTTTCCCCAATCTTTTCAATTATCTGGAAAGGTCCCACATATCTTGGGTTCAATTTTTCAGTCTTGCCAAACCTCATGATATCTTTACTTGGGGAAACTCTCAAGAAAACAAATTCTCTAACATCAAACTGAAGTGGTCTCCTCCGATTATCAACATAAGTCTTTTGTCTACTTTGAGCTGCTTGCAATTTTTCCTTAATAAGCTTCACTATTTCTGTAGTTTGCTGAATTAATTCAGGACCCACTAATTGCCTTTCCCCCACTTCATGCCAGTTTAATGGGGTTCTACATGGCCTTCCATATAAAGTTTCATATGGTGCCATCCCAAGACTGGTATGATAACTATTATTATAGGCAAACTCAACCATTCCCAAATGATGCTCCCAGTTACCTCCCTAAACTAAACAACAAGCTCGCAACATATCTTCAATTGTCTGAATAGTCCTTTCTGTTTGACCATCTGTCTGGGGATGATAAGCGGAGCTATATCTCAGCTCAGTGCTAATTACCTTTTGCAGACATCTCCAAAAATCAGAAGTAAATCTTGGATCTCTGTCAGACACAATAGTCTTCGGAATACCATGCAGTGGAACAATTCTATCAACATAAACCTTTGCTAATCTGTCCACTGTCCAAGACATACTTACTGCCACTAATCTGCACACCTTGGTCAATCTATCAACAAATATCCAAATTCTATTATGCCCGGAACTCGATCTTGGTAAGCCTGCCACAAAGTCCATGGCAATATCATCCCATTTCCACTGTGGAATGGGCAACGGTTGCAATAGACCTCCAGGCTTCTGATGCTCTACCTTAATTTGCTGACATATAACAGATCTTGAAACAAACACAGCTATTTCCTTTTCATATGAGGCCACCAGAAATATTTCTTTAAATCCTGGTACATTTTAGTACTACCTGGATGAATAGTGTACCTGGATTTATGAGCCTCTTCCAACACTCTGCTTTACCTCTCTTTCTGCTGGAACAAACAACCTGCCTCTGAGCCTAACCACACAATTATCATCAATGGTAACTCCTTCCATTTTCACAATTTCAACCAAATTCGCATCTATTTTCTGAGCTTCCACAATCTGCCAATACAAGGACGGCTCTAGAGCACTACTGGCTAGTACTGCCCATCGTTGACTGCTTGGCACATACAAGGATTTCTCCGCTATCTCCTCATATAATTTCCATTCATTGATCATCATTTGACTTATATATGCCTTTCTACTCAAGGCATCCGCTACCACATTGGCCTTACCCGGATGATAAGTCAAACTGAAGTCATAATCCTTCAAATATTCCACCCACCTACGCTGACGAAGATTTAAATCTTTCTGCGAGAAGATATACTTTAAGCTTTTACGATCTGTAAAAATTTCAAATCTCTCACCATACAAATAATGCCTCCACATTTTCAAAGCAAACACAACTGCTGCTAATTCTAAATCATGGGTGGGATAATTCTCTTCTACCGGCTTCAACTGCCTGGACGCATAAGCTATCACTTTACTATGTTGCATAAGCACTGCACCAAGTCCTTTCCTTGAAGCATCTGTATATACCACAAAACCACCACTTCCTGTCGGTAACGCCAATATAGGTGCTGATGTATGTCTCTTTTTCAACTCCATAAAACTTTTCTGACATTCATCGGACCACACAAATGGCACACCCTTCCTGGTTAATTTAATCATGGGTGCCACAATCTTAGAAAAATCTTGTATGAAGCGCCTATAATAACCTGCTAACCCCAAAAAACTTCTAATCTCAGTGATTGTCTTAGGCACTTCCCACTTCATCACCGATTCCACTTTACTTGGATCGACTGCCACTCCATCTGCCGAGATGACATGACCCCAAAAACTAAATTTCCTTCAACCAGAATTCACACTTATTAAATTTAGTAAATAACTGATTATCTCTTAATAACTGAAGAGTAAACCTCAAATGAGCAGCATGCTCTTTTTCAGAAGCTGAATAAATTAAAATATCATCTATAAAGACCACAAAGAATTGGTCTAAATACGGATGAAAAATTCTATTCATCAGATCCATAAAAGCTGTAGGAGCATTGGTCAGCCCAAATGACATAACCACAAATTCATAGTGACCATATCTAGTTCTGAATGCTGTTTTATCTATATCTTCCTCTTTAATTCTTAACTGTTAGTACCCGGACCTCAAATCAATTTTAGAAAATACCTTCGCTGATTACAACTGATCAAACAGATCATCTATTCTTGGTAACAAGTACTTATTTTTAATGGTCACATCATTCAACTTCCTATAATCAATACACATACGAAAACTTCCATATTTCTTTTTCACAAATAATACCGGTGCTCCCCACGGGGAATGATTCAGTCTAATAAACCCTTTCTACAATAGCTCTTCTAATTGCTTTTTCAATTCTTTAAGTTCTGCTGGTGCCATTCGATATGGAGCTTTAGAAATCGGCATGGTACCTGGCAGTAACTCAATGGTAAAGCCCACCTCTCTATGTGGAGCTAAACCAGACAAATCTTCCGAAAAGATGTCAGCGAATTTCCTAACCACGGGAACTGCCTCCACTGACCGACTAGCCTCTACCAGACTAACTGAGGCTAAATAAGCCACACACTCTGCATTTATTAGCTTTCTAGCTCTTATTACAGAAATTATAAACTTAGAAGTACAGAAAGGCATACCTTGATACTCAAACACTGAACCATTAGGATGGCAAAACCTAATCCTCTTCTTTCTGCAATCTATCATTGCTCCATAAGTCTCAAGCCAATCCATTCCCAGAATAATATCATAATCTGTCAACTGCAGGGCATACAACCGACCTGGCATCTGGTTTCCTTCAATCATAACAGGATCTTCATCTATATAGCTCGAAGTGAGTATAAACTCACCTGAGGGAACCTCCACTACCAACTCACAGGATTCCTCTTTCAAAGGATGAACCATACAATCCAGGAATTCTTCAGAAATAAAAGAATGAGAGGCACTCGAATCAAATAAGACTCTTGCTGAATAGTCATAAAGAGGTAAAGTACCTTCTATCATATTCGATGCCTCCGCCTAGGCTCGGGTGATAGCCATAACCCGACCCCTTCCCCGTTGCTGCGGTACTCCTCGGCCACGACCTGCCTGTGGCTGCTGAAACTGCTGCGGTTGCTGCTGCTGCACACTTCTTCCATTTCCATACTCTCTCGGATAGGGGCAATTACAGATCAAATGCCCCGGCTGATTACAATTATAACATCTATATCCTGGTGGAATAATGGGCTGTCTGGCAGTACTCTGCTGCGATTCCTCCACCTCTGGCCTACCATGACCTTGCTGAAATTGCTGTCGACCTCCCCATCCTCTTCCTTTACCTTTAAATGCTTGCTTCAATTTTTGGCCCCACTTACCAAAACCTGATGGAGAAGGTCCTGCTGGTGCTTTACCCTTACTCACACCCATTGACTACTGCGGTAGCCGAGAACTACCTGAATCTGACTCGCCCACCTGACGAGTTCTAATAGACCTTTCCAATGTAGCTGCCCTCTGAGCTGCTTCTTCCACTGTCTTACACATAAGTGGCACTATTGCATTCTGCAATTCTACTCTTAAACCTCGAATAAAATATTCGACCATCATATTATTATTCGATACTACATAAGGTGCATATTATCTGAGTGCCATAAATCGCATCTGGTACTCTAAAACTGAAGAGTTACCTTGCTGGAGTGTCTAAAACTGCTCCCTTTTCACTTGTTGTACTTGAATCGGAAAGAATGTATCGTTAAAGACATCAAGAAATTCCGACCAAGTGATAGCCTCTTCTGTCCTGCCTGCAAAAGTGGTCTGCATCTTCAATCGCCACCATTCCAATACAAAACCCCGCAACTGATAGGCAGCTAGCACGGCTTTATCTGTTGCCGGACACCTCATGGTCGTAAAGACCCTCTCAATTTCATGAACCCAGTGTTCTGCTGTATTTGGATTCGGCCCTCTTGAGTAAGTAGGCGGCTGCATTCTCAGAAATTTCTCAACTTGCATCACTGGTTCCTCTGCTACTAACACTGGCAGTGGTGGTGGCAAGGGTGCTACAAAAGGCACCTCCACTCCTAGCGGAATTGGAGCTATAGGTATAGTCTCTCCATCCCCAGGTGGCACGGCAACTGGTGGTACCGGCGCCTGTTGATCCATCCTCCTCCTAATATCAGTGAGGCTCTCCCAGATCCTCTCTATCATACGCTGAGTGCTCTCCTCTGGATCATCTCCTCCACCACCCCAATCTCTTCTATCAGCCATTTCAAATTTCTACATAAACAAAACATCAAACAAAAATGAAACAACAAATTATCAGAAACCAGGGCCCCTACCAGCAGTGTACAAAGACCGAAATAAGGCTATGTATCTTTCTAGTTCCCTTATATTAACACAGACCTTGCTCTGATACCAACTGTGACAGAACACCTCATCCAAGCCCGTTAAACCGATAACGTACTTAATCCGAGTCCGTCTTCCGCGAACGGGTCGAATCCTCACAAGGGATACCACACCACAGTCTGTGTAAACACAAAGGAACACGCCATTTTATATATTTATTTCACAAGTTTACATAGCCATATTTTCACAAAACTAAAAGAAAGTATAAGAGCCTGGGGCATACCCCGGGGTATAACTGAAGGAAGTAAACAACGAGCTACACTACACTATTGAAGGTGCTGAACCTACACCGCTACGACGCGACTCCGAATTGGACGACGGTCGAGAAACGTCCTCCTCGCCCTCACCTGTGAGGGTAGGGGTGAGCCTCGCTAGTCACTGGCTCAGTAGGGAACTCCTCCAACACCGAGCAAACAAAAAACACAGGTATGAAAGCAGTAAACTATACTAACAGTTTATAGAACAGCTAAGCAGGATATTAAAGCTGTAAATATACTCACCGCTTGCCGATTACGTAAAACAACTATATTACATAAACGGCAAACCCAAACAGGTGTACGAGCTAAAGTAGAGTCCGCCACACTCGAGCCACGTGAACTAGTTCGCGACACCAGTGACTGACTCGGACAAACACACACAGATCTACCTCTTAGTCTCGCAGCCACGAATGAAAGGTCCCGCTGCCGCTCCACATGAAAAGGTCAAGCAACTGTGGAGACCAACTAAACACCACCACCTGCGGACCACACGGTCGCAGGCCCATGCTTGGCACCTCCAGAGACCCTGGCCTAGGCTCGCTAGAGTGAGGCACTGGAGAAGGACTAGCTGGGGACCAGTGTCGACTACCGGTGTCCGTACCCCCAACTACGAGCGCGCTACAAGTGACCAAAAGACAAGTACAACAGTCACTGTCCCACTGTCGTCTTTCCCTCAGCTGGACGTACAACTCAAGCAAAGGAGTGAGGGTGTCCAGGTCAGATGATACTGACCTCGACGGTACAACACAAGTATCGGGACAAAGCCCCGAGCTAACAGCCTGGCTCACAGAGAACCTGGGGCACCCAACTGGAGAGGTAACCACGGTAGGCTTCGCACTACTCGCCACGTATACAAAACCACGTGCACGTCACACACAAACCACGTGAAGTCTCGTACAAAATCTCGTGCACTGATAGTTCACCACACGTGAACACCACATAACACGTAAAGAACTGACTAACTGCGCACCCAGTACACTAGTCTCAGAAACCACGTGCACCCTGTGCATCACAAGTACCAACACACCGTTTATTATCGATAAACACCCTGCATGGAAATATTTAAATAAACACATGTTGGCGGCAACATCGACTGTCGTCGATGGAATATTGACGACAAGGGATCTGGCCGTCTAGTTCCCAGCTGAAGAACCTGGCGTCAATCGATGTTGACGCCAAGCTCCTCAACTCCAGTTTCTACAGAAACCCTAAACCGATTCTACAGGCATTCTTGGTCCTGAAATCATCGAGAGAATATGAGGAAATACTTCCTCTAACATCCACACACTATAACCAAGCCGTAATAGCATGTTTCACTATTCAAATTAATCAAATCGCCCATTAACCCGCATGGAACACTTCCTTCCCAGAAACGCTATTATCACGTCGTTTCATGCTTTCAGAATACATTAAAGCGATTAGAATGAACTAAAGGGATCGTCCCCTACCTCAGGACGCGCTTAAACCTCCTAAATCCTCCCGATTCGCACCAAATCCTCCACGAGCTTCTACGGGAATCACGCCTCGCACTGGCGTTTTCTGGCACAATTGGTCACCGCCACTCGTTCCACGATCCCCCAACTAGCCTTCTGCAACCATTGGAAGTACTGGGGAAGCAAGGACATGAAAATAGGGCGAGGGAGAGGGAGAACCAAGTGAAAAAGCTGCCCTAGGGTGACCCTATATTCTGCAGGTCGCACAGGTTGGCGTCAACCCTGATGTCGTTTAGAAAACCGCCACCATAAACGTCCAAAAAGTCTGACGTTAAGTTCATAAGGTTGACGTCACCATCGATGGACGTCAAACCAGTCAACGACCACACCTGGCCGTCAACCCCTACTCAACTGCAGCAGGTCCTATTTTGTTTTAGGATCAAACCTGTGCCAAACCTGCTCACACCACACGTCCAAACCACACTGGCCTCACCAAGGCTACTACAACCATCACACACATGATTCATAAGGATCCGAAAAGCATGCGACGTTACAGGGGGTGCTAGTGGGACTGTCACTCTGTGACAGTGTGTGTGAGATAGAGAGGAGGGGGGGGGGACTGTGTGTGTGTGTGTGTGTGTGTATGACCGTGAGAGAGAGAGAGGAGGGGGTACCAGTGGGACTGTCACTCTGTGACAGTGTGTGTGAGATAGAGAGGAGAGGGGAGAGGAGGGGGGGGGACACTGTCACACAGACACAGAGTGTGTGTGACAGTGTCTGTGTGTGTGTGTGTGTGTGTGTGTGTGTGTGAGAGAGAGAGAGAGAGAGAGAGAGAGAGAGAGAGAGGAGTGACCGTGAGAGAGAGAGAGAGAGAGGAGGGGGTGCCGGTGGGACAGTGTGTGTGTGTGTGACCGTGAGAGAGATAGAGGGGAGTGACCATGAGAGAGAGAGAGGAGGAGGGGGTTCCGGTGCGACAGTGTGTGTGTGTGTGTGACCGTGAGAGAGAGAGGGGAGTGACCGTGAGAGAGAGACAGAGAGACAGAGAGAGAGATAGGCAGAGAGTGTGACGGAGGGAGAGAGGTTGGGAGATGCCGCCGCCGGATAGGGAGGGGGGAAGCTGGCCGTCCTCCGGCGGCAGCGACCTCCTCCGGTGGCGAGACCTCCTCTGGCGGAGAGACCTACTCCGGCTGCAGAACCCTAGCTGGGTCTGGGGGCGAGGCGGTGGTGGGATTGGGAATACGGGGTCGGGGAGCGAAGGGGAGTTAGGGCGGGGGGGAGGGGGGGAGGGGGGATGTAACCTAGGATCTGATCCACTAAGTGGATCTGAATGGACCCGGTAACCATCTCAAGGCGCCAAAGCGCATGCCTTGGGCCGCCTTCCGCGCCTTGGCGTCGCCTTTTTCCAGCCCAGTTAGGCGGCCCACTTAGGCGACCCCTAAAAACCGCCTTGGCGCCACTTAGGCGTCGCCTAGGCGGCTGCCTTGACAACTATCATTCGGACTCACGGTTTGATCTCAACAGTCAAATTCACATTAAGCAAGTTTATTTAGTTTGAAAACAAAGAACATAGGTTTGGGGATCTAGAATTAAAAATACTAATCCGATTGGCCTCTGATTTTTTTCAACATGGTCAGGACAATGATTGTGACTTCTGGTAACAAACGGAGTTCAATTCAGACTCCTGGTTTGAGCTCGGCGTGCAAATTCACATTAAGCAAGTTAGTTTAGCTTAAAAACCAAGAACTTAGGTTTGGGGGTCCAAAATTAAAAATAGTAATCCGATTGGCCTCCATTTTTATCCAGCACGGTCAGGGCGATGATTGTGACTTGTGACAACTGACAGAATTTAATTTAGACTCTCGATTTGAGCTCGACACTCAAATTCAAATTAACCATGTTAGTTTAGTTTCAAAACGAAGAACTTAGGTTTGGGGGCCCAAAATTAGAAATACTAGTCTGATTGGTCTGCAGTTTTTCCAGCATGGTCAGGACAATGATTGTGACTTGTGGAAACTGATGGAGTACAAATCAGACTCTCGATTTGAGCTCAACACTCAAATTCACAGTAAGCAAGTTAGTTTAGTTTAAAAATGAAGAACTTAGATTTGTGTGTCCAAAAATTAGAAATACTATTCTGATTGTCCTATGATTTTTTCAGCACGGCCAGGACGATGATTGTGACATGTTGAAACTGACGGAGATCAATTCGGACTCCTAGTTTGAGCTCGGCGCTCAAATTCATATTACGCAAGTTAGTTTAGTTTTAAAATGAAGAACTTAGCTTTGTGAATCCAAAATTAAAAATGCTAATCGTATTGGCTTCTGGTTTTTTCAGCACAGCCAGGGCGATAATTGTGACTTGTGGAAACTGATAGAGTTCAATTCGAACTCTCGTTTTTAGCTCAGCGCTCAAATTCACATTAAGCAAGTTAGTTTATTTTAAAAACAAAGAACTTAGGTTTGGGGGTCAAAAATTAGAAATACTAATTCGATTGGCCTTTGATTTTTTACAGCACAGCTAGGGTGATGATTATGAGTTGGGGAAACTAGCAGAGTTTAATTCGGACTCTTGGTTTGAGCTCAACACTCAAATTCACATTAAGCATGTTAGTTTAGTTTAAAAATGATGACCTAAGGTTTGGAGGTCAAAATTAGAAATACTAATCCAACTGGCCTCCGATTTTTTCTAGCACAGTCAAAGAGATTATTATGACTTGTTAAAACTGACGGAATTCAATCCGGGCTTCCGGTTTGAGCTCGGCGCTGAAATTCACATTAAGCAAGTTAGTTTAGTTCAAAAATAAAGAACCTAGATTTGAGGGTCCAGAATTAGAAATACTAATCCGATTGGCCTTCGATTTTTTCCAATACGGCCAGGACGATGATTGTGACTTGTGGAAATTGACGAAGTTCAATTCGGACTCTAGGTTTGAGCTTAACACTCAAATTCACATTAAGCAAGTTATATTATTTAAAAAAAAAGAACTTAGGTTTAGGGGTCTAAAATTAGAAATACTAATCCGATTGACCTTCGGTTTTTTCCAACACGGTCAGGGCGATGATTGTGACTTGTGGTGACTGACGGAGTTCAATTCGGACTACCAGTTTGTGCTCGGCGCATAAATTCACATTGAGCAAGTTAGTTTGTTTTAAAATGAAGAACTTATGTTTGGGGGTCCAAAATTATAAATACTAATCCGATTGACCTCTAATTTTTTCGAGGATGATGATTGTGACTTGTGGAAACTGACGAAGTTCAATTCGGACTCACGGTTTGATCTCAACAGTCAAATTCACATTACGCAAGTTAGTTTAGTTTAAAAACAAAGAACATAGGTTTGGGGATCTAAACTTAAAAATACTAATCCGATTGGCCTCTGATTTTTCCAACACGGTCAGGGTGATGATTATGACTTGTGGTAACAGACGGAGTTCAATTCAGACTCCCGGTTTGAGCTCGGCGCGCAAATTCACATTAAGCAAGTTAGTTTGTTTAAAAACCAAGAACTTAGGTTTGGGGGTCCAAGATTAAAAATAGTAATTCAATTGGCCTCTGACTTTATCCAGCACGGTCAGGGCGATGATTGTTACTTGTGAAAACTGACGGAATTTAATTTAGACTCTCGATTTGAGCTTGACACTCAAATTCAAATTAACCATGTTAGTTTAGTTTCAAAACGAGGAACTTAGGTTTGGGGGTCCAAAATTAGAAATACTAGTCTGATTGGCCTGCAGTTTTTTCTAGCATGGTTAGGGTAATGAATGTGACTTGTGGAAATTGACGGAGTACAAATCGGACTCTCGATTTGAGCTCAACACTCAAATTCACATTAAGCAAGTTAGTTTAGTTTAAAAATGAAACTTAGATTTGGGTGTGCAAAATTAGAAATACTATTCTGATTGACCTCTGGTTTTATCCAGCACGGCTAGGATGATGATTGTGACATGTTGAAAGTGACGGAGATCAATTCGGACTCTCGATTTGAGCTCGGCGCTCAAATTCATATTACTCAAGTTAGTTTAGTTCTAAAACGAAGAACTTAGCTTTGCGAATCCAAAATTAAAAATGCTAATCGGATTGGCCTCTGGTTTTTCCAGCACGGCTAGGGCGATAATTGTGACTTGTGGAAACTGACCGAGTTCAATTCGAACTCTCGATTTCAGCTCGGCACTCAAATTCACATTAAGCAAGTTAGTTTATTTTAAAAATGAAGAACATAGGTTTGGGGGTCAAAAATTAGAAATACTAATTCGATTGGCCTCTGATTTTTTACAGCACGGCTAGGGCGATGATTATGAGTTGGGGAAACTGACGGAGTTTAATTCGGACTCTCGGTTTGAGCTCAACACTCAAACTCACATTAAGCAAGTTAATTTAGTTTGAAAACAAAGAACGTAGGTTTGGGGGTCTAAAACTAGAAATACTAATCCGATTGGCCTCCGATTTTTTCCAACACGGTCAGGGCGATGATTGTGACTTGTGGTAACTGACGGAGTTCAATTCGGACTACTGATTTGTGCTCGGCGTACAAATTCACATTAAGTAAGTTATTTTAGTTTAAAAATGAAGAACTTATGTTTGGGGGTCCAAAATTAGAAATACTAATCCGATTGACCTCCGATTTTTACGAGGACGATGATTATGACTTGTGAAAACTGACGGAGTTCAATTCGGACTCACGGTTCGATCTCAACAGTCAAATTCACATTAAGCAAGTTAGTTTAGTTTTAAAACAAAGAACATAGGTTTGGGGATCTAAAATTAAAAATACTAATCCGATTGACCTCCGATTTTTTCCAACATGCTCAGAGCGATGATTGTGACTTATAGTAACGAACATAGTTCAATTCAAACTTCCGGTTTGAGCTCGGTGCGCAAATTCACATTAAATAAGTTAGTTTAGTTTAAAAACTAAGAACTTAGGTTTGAGGGTCCAAAATTAAAAATAGTAATCCGATTGGCCTTTGGTTTTATCCAGTACGGTCAGGGCGATGATTGTGACTTGTGAAAACTGACGGAATTTAATTTAGACTCTCGATTTGAGCTCGACACTCAAATTCAAATTAATCATGTTAGTTTAGTTTCAAAACGAAGAACTTAGGTATGAGGGTCCAAAATTAGAAATATTAGTCTGATTGACCTACAGTTTTTTCCAGTACGGTCAAGGCAATGATTGTGACTTGTGGAAACTGACAGAGTACAAATTGGACTCTCGATTTGAGCTCAACACTCAAATTCACATTAAGCAAGTTAGTTTAGTTAAAGAATGAAGAACTTAGATTTGAGTGTCCAAAATTAGAAATACTATTCCGATTGTCCTCTGGTTTTTTCCAGCACGGCCAGGATGATGATTGTGACATGTTGAAACTGACGGAGATCAATTCGGACTCTTGGTTTGAGCTCGGCGCTCAAATTCATATTACGTAAGTTAGTTTAGTTTTAAAACAAAGAACTTAGCTTTGTGAATCCAAAATTAAAAATGCTAATCAGATTGGCCTCTGGTTTTTTTCAGCACGGCCAGGGCGATAATTATGACTTGTGGAAACTGGCGGAGTTCAATTCGAACTCTCGGTTTCAGCTCGGCGCTCAAATTCACATTAGGCAAGTTAGTTTATTTTAAAAACATAGAACTTAGGTTTGAGGGTCAAAAATTAGAAATACTAATTTCATTGGCCTCTGATTTTTTACATCACGGTCAGGGCGATGATTGTGACTTGTGGAAACTGACGGAGTTCAATTCGGACTTACGGTTTGATCATTTTACTGAACATTTGTGCCTCTATGAATGTCAAAATGAAGTGGTGTGTGGTGCAAGCAGCTGCTTATGTGGAATGAACTTCCGATTGGCCTGTGATTAGAAATACTATTCCGATTAGCCTCCGATTTTTTAATTTAAAAATATTAAGCAAGTTAGTTTAGTTTACGAACGATGTTCTAAGATTTGTGGGTCAAAATTAAAAATACTAATCCTATTGGCCTTCAATTTTTTCATGCATAGTCAAGGAGATTATTGTGACTTGTTGAAACTGACAGAATTCAATTCGGGCTCCCGGTTTGAGCTCGGCGCTGAAATTCACATTAAGCAAGTTAGTTTAGTTCAAAAACAAAGAGCTTAGGTTTGAGGGTTCAGAATTAGAAATACTAATCCGATTGGCCTCCAATTTTTTCCAGCACGGCCAGGACGATGATTGTGACTTGTGAAAACTGACGGAGTTCAATTCGGACTCACGGTTTGATCGCAACACTCAAATTCACATTAAGCAAGTTAGTTTAATTTAAAAAAAAAGAACATAGGTTTGTGGGTGTAAAATTAGAAATACTAATCCTATTGACCTTCGAATTTTTCCAATATGGTCAGGCGATGATTGTGACTTGTGGTAACTGACGGAGTTCAATTCGGACTACCGGTTTGTGCTCGGCGCACAAATTCACATTAAGCAAATTAGTTTAGTTTTAAAATGAAGAACCTAGGTTTAGGGGTCCAAAATTAGAAATACTAATCCAATTGGCCTCCCATTTTTTCCAGTACGGCTAGGGCGATGATTATGAGTTGTGAAAACTGACGGAGTTTAATTCTGACTCTAGGTTTGAGCTCAATATTCAAATTCACATTAAGCAAGTTAGTTTATTTTAAAAATGAAGAACTTAGGTTTAGGGGTCTAAAATTAGAAATATTATTCCGATTGGCCTCCGATTTTTTCCAGCTTGGTTAGGGCGATGATTGTGACTTGTAGAAATAGACGGAGTTCAATTCGAACTGCCTGTTTGAGCTCGGTTCTCAAATTCCCATTAAGCAAGTTAGTTTAGTTTAAAAACGGAAGAACTAAGGTTTGGGGGTCCAAAATTATAAATACTAATCCGATTGTCCTCCGATTTTTTCCAGTAGGACCAGGGCAATGATTGAGACTTGTGGAAACTGACGGAGTTCAATTCGGACTCTCGGTTTTAGCTCAACACTCAAATTCACATTAAGTAAATTAGTTTAGTTTAAAAATGAAGAACTTAGGTTTGGGGGTTCAAAATTAGAAATACTAGTCCGATTGGCCTCTAGTTTGTTCCAGCACAGCCAGGGCTATGATTGTGACGTGAAAACTGACGGAGTTCAATTCGCACTCTCTGTTTGAGCTCAGCGCTCAAATTCACATTACGCAAGTTAGTTTAGTTTAAAAACAAAGAACATAGGTTTGGGGGCCCAAAATTAGAAATATTAATCCGATCGGCCTCTGGTTTGTTCCAACACGGCATGGGTAATGAGTGTGGCTTATGGAAACTGACGGAATTCAATTTAGACTCCTGACTTGAGCTCGGGGCTCAAATTCACATAAAGCAAGTTAGTTTAATTTAAAAATGAAGAACATAGGTTTGAGGGTCCAAAATTAGAAATACTAATCCTATTGGCCTCCGATTTTTTCCAAAACGATGATTGTGACTTGTGAAAACTAACGGAGTTCAATTCAGACTCACGGTTTGATCTCAACACTCAATTCACATTAAGCAAGTTAGTTTAGTTTTAAAACGATGAACATAGGTTTGGGGGTCCAAAATTAGAAATATTAATCTGATTGGCCTCTGGTTTTTTTTAGCACGGCCAGGGCGATGATTATGAGTTGTGGAAACTGACGGAGTTTAATTCGGACTCTCGGTTTGAGCTCAACACTCAAATTCACATTAAGCAAGTTAGTTTAGTTTAAAAATAATGAACTAGGGTTTGTGGGTCAAAATTAGAAATACTAGTCCGGTTGGCCTCCTATTTTTTCCAGCACAGTCAGGGTGATTATTGTGACTTGTTGAAACTGACGGAATTCAATTCGGGCTCCCGTTTTGAGCTCGGCGCTCAAATTCATATTAAGCAAGTAAGTTTAGTTCAAAAATGAATAACTTAGGTTTGGGGGTTCAGAATCAGAAATACTAATCCGATTGGCCTCCGATTTTTTTCCAAGATGGTCAGGACGATGATTGTGACTTGTGGAAACTGACAGAGTTCAATTCAGACTCACGGTTTGATCTCAACACTCAAATTTACATTAAGCAAGTTAGTTTAGTTTAAAAATGAAGAACATAGGTTTGAGGGTCCAAAATTAGAAATACTAATCCGATTGGCCTCCGGTGTTTTCCAACACAGTCAAGGTGATGATTGTGACTTGTGGTAACTGACAGAGTTCAATTCGGACTACCAGTTTGTGCTCGGCGCACAAATTCACATTAAGTAGGTTAGTTTAGTTTAAAAATGAAGAACTTAGGTTTGGTGGTCCAAAATTAGAAATACTAATCCGATTAGCCTCTGATTTTTTCCAAGACGATGATTGTGACTTGTGGAAACTGATAGAGTTCAATTCGGACTCACGGTTTGATCTCAACAGTCAAATTCACATTAAGCAAGTTAGTTTAGTTTAAAAACAAAGAACATAGGTTTGAGGATCTAAAATTAGAAATACTAATCCGATTGGCCTCCGATTTTTTCCAACACAGTCAGGGCGAGGATTGCGACTTGTGGTAACTGACGGAGTGCAATTCGGACTATCGATTTGCGCTCGGTGCACAAATTCACATTAAGCAAGTTAGTTTAGTTTAAAAATGAAGAACTTATGTTTGGGGGTCCAAAATTAGAAATACTAATCTGATTGACCTTCGATTTTTTCGAGGACGATGATTGTGACTTGTGGAAACTGACGAAGTTCATTTCGGACTCACGGTTTGATCTCAACAGTCAAATGCACATTAAGCAAGTTAGTTTAGTTTAAAAACAAAGAACATAGGTTTGAGGATCTAGAATTAAAAATACTAATCCGATTGGCCTTCGATTTTTTTCAACACGGTCAGGGCGATGATTGTGACTTGTGGTAACAGATGGAGTTCAATTCAGACTCCCGATTTGAGCTCGGCGCGCAAATTCACATTAAGCAAGTTAGTTTAGTTTAAAAACCAAGAACTTAGGTTTGGGGGTCCAAAATTAAAAATAGTAATCTGATTGGCCTCCGATTTTATCCAGCACGGTCAGGACGATGATTGTGACTTGTGAAAACTGACGGAATTTAATTTAGACTCTCGATTTGAGCTCGACACTCAAATTCAAATTAACCATGTTAGTTTAGTTTCAAAACGAAGAACTTAGGTTTGGGGGCCCAAAATTAGAAATACTAGTTTGATTAGCCTGCAGTTTTTTCCAGCATGGTCTGGGCAATGATTGTGACTTGTGGAAACTGATAGAGTACAAATTGGACTCTCGATTTGAGCTCAACACTCAAATTCACATTAAGCAAGTTAGTTTAGTTTAAAAATGAAGAACTTAGATTTGGGTGTGCAAAATGAGAAATACTATTCTGATTGTCCTCTGGTTTTTTCCAGCACGGCCAGGACGATGATTGTGACATGTTGAAATTGACGGAGATCAATTCGGACTCCCGGTTTGAGCTCGGCGCTCAAATTCATATTACGCAAGTTAGTTTAGTTTTAAAACGAAGAACTTAGCTTTATGAATCCAAAATTAAAAATGCTAATTGGATTGGCTTCTGGTTTTTCCAGCATGACCAGGATGGTAATTGTGACTTGTGGAAACTGACGGAGTTCAATTCAAACTCTCGGTTTCAGCTCGGCGCTCAAATTCACATTAGGCAAGTTAGTTTATTTTAAAAACGAAGAACTTTGGTTTGGGGGTCAAAAATTAGAAATACTAATTCGATTGGCCTCCGATTTTTTACAGCACATCTAGGGCGATGATTATGAGTTGGGGAAACTAGCAGAGTTTAATTCGGACTCTCGATTTGAGCTCAACACTCAAATTCACATCAAGCAAGTTAGTTTAGTTTAAAAACGATGAACTAAGGTTTGGGGGTCAAAATTAGAAATACTAATCCGATTGGCCTCCTATTTTTTCCAGCATAGTCAAAGAGATTATTATGACTTGTTGAAACTGACGGAATTCAATTCGGGCTTCCGGTTTGAGCTCGGCGCTCAAATTCACATTAAGCAAGTTAGTTTCGTTCAAAAACAAAGAACATAGGTTTGATGGTCCAGAATTAGAAATACTAATCCGATTGGCCTCGATTTTTTTCAGTACAACCAAGACGATGATTGTGACTTGTGGAAACTGACGGAGTTCAATTCGGACTCTAGGTTTGAGCTTAACACTCAAATTCACATTAAGCAAGTTATATTATTTTAAAAACAAAGAACTTAGGTTTAGGGGTCTAAAATTAGAAATACTAATCCGATTGACCTCCGATTTTTTCCAACACGGTCAGGGCGATGATTGTGACTTGTGGTAACTGACGGAGTTCAATTCGGACTACCGGTTTGTGCTCGGCGCACAAATTCACATTGAGCAAGTTAGTTTTTTTTTTCTTCATCTGAGAGGTAATGAGTTAAGAAACCTTCTATTAAAGATGCGTCTCACAGCTTTTTTATCTCGTATCTTTCCTCCTATGATGCAAAGACCGAGATGGGTACACAAACATACACACATAGGTAATCTGCAAACTTGTATCAACTTATCTTAAGAGCAGGTGAAACCAGTTACATGCATGAGAGTGAGGTAACTGGGTTTGCAAGCTGGGGGGTGGACAGCAGGTGGCTGTCATGCCCTCTTATTCATATACACAGCTTAATGCCATCATCTATCTTCCAATCTGGTATCTCACTGAGCAAGTTAGTTTAGTTTTAAAATGAAGAACTTATGTTTGAGAGTCCAAAATTAGAAATATTAATCCGATTAACCTCTGATTTTTTCGAGGATGATGATTGTGACTTGTGGAAACTGACGAAGTTCAATTCGGACTCACGGTTGCATCTCAACAGTCAAATTCACATTAAGCAAGTTAGTTTAGTTTAAAAACAAAGAACATAGGTTTGGGGATCTAAAATTAAAAATACTAATCCGATTGGCCTCCGATTTTTTCCAACACGGTTAGGGTGATGATTGTGACTTGTGGTAACAGACAGAGTTCAATTCAGACTCCCGGTTTGAGCTCGGCGCGCAAATTCACATTAAGCAAGTTAGTTTGTTTAAAAACCAAGAACTTAGGTTTGGGGGTCCTACATTAAAAATAGTAATTCGGTTGTCCTCTGGTTTTATCCAGTACGGTCAGGGTGATGATTGCGACTTGTGATAACTGACGGAATTTAATTTAGACTCTCGATTTGAGCTTGAAACTCAAATTCAAATTAACCATGTTAGTTTAGTTTCAAAACGAAGAACTTAGGTTTGTGGGTCCAAAATTAGAAATACTAGTCTGATTGGCCTGCAGTTTTTTCTAGCATGGTCAGGGCAATGAATGTGACTTGTGGAAATTGACGGAGTACAAATCGGACTCTCGACTTGAGCTCAACACTCAAATTCACATTGAGCAAATTAGTTTAGTTTAAAAGTGAAGAACTTAGATTTGGGTGTCCAAAATTAGAAATACTATTCTAATTGACCTATGGTTTTTTCCATCACGGCCAGCATGATGATTGTGACATGTTGAAAGTGACGGAGATCAATTCGGACTCCCAGTTTGAACTCGGCGCTCAAATTCACATTACTCAAGTTAGTTTAGTTCTAAAACGAAGAACTTAGCTTTGTGAATCCAAAATTAAAAATGCTAATCGGATTGGTCTCTGGTTTTTTCCAGCACGGTCAGGGCGATAATTGTGACTTGTAGAAAGTAACGGAGTTCAATTCGAACTCTCGATTTCAGCTCGGCGCTAAAATTCACATTAAGCATGTTAGTTTATTTTTAAAACGAAGAACATAGGTTTGGGGGTCAAAATTAGAAATACTAATTCGATTGGCCTCTGATTTTTTACAACACGGCTAGGGCGATGATTATGAGTTGGAGAAACTGACGGAGTTTAATTCGGACTCTCGATTTGAGCTCAACACTCAAATTCACATTAAGCAAGTTAGTTTAGTTTAAAAACAAAGAACATAGGTTTGTGGGTCTAAAATTAGAAATACTAATCCGATTGGCCTCCATTTTTTTCCAACACGGTCAGGGCGATGATTATGACTTGTGGTAACTGACGGAGTTCAATTCGGACTACCGGTTTGTGCTCGGCGCACAAATTCACATGAAGCAAGTTATTTTAGTTTTAAAATGAAGAACTTATGGTTGGGGGTCCAAAATTAGAAATACTAAACTGATTGACCTCCGATTTTTACGAGGACGATGATTATGACTGTGGAAACTGACGGAGTTCAATTCGGACTCACGATTTGATCTCAATAGTCAAATTCACATTAAGCAAGTTAGTTTAGTTTAAAAACAAAGAACATAGGTTTGAGGATCTAAAATTAAAAATACTAATCCGATTGGCCTCCGATTTTTTTCAACACGGTCAGGGCGATGATTGTGACTTGTGGTAATGGACGGAGTTCAATTCAGACTCCCGGTTTGAGCTCGGTGCGCAAATTCATAGTAAGTAAGTTAGTTTAGTTTAAAAACCAAGAACATAGGTTTGGGGGTCCAAAATTAAAAATAGTAATCCGATTGGCCTCTGGTTTTATCCAGCATTCAGGGCGATGATTGTGACTGGTGAAAACTGACATAATTTAATTTAGACTCTCGATTTGAGCTCGACATTCAAATTCAAATTAATCATACTAGTTTAGTTTCAAAATGAAGAACTTAGGTTTGGGGCTCCAAAATTAGAAATACTAGTCTGATTGGCCTGCAGGTTTTTCCAACACGGTCAGGACAATGATTGTGACTTGTGGAAATTGACAGAGTACAAATTGGACTCTCGATTTGAGCTCAACACTCAAATTTACATTAAGCAAGTTAGTTTAGTTTAAAAATGAAGAACTTTGATTTGGGTGTCCAAAATTAGAAATACTATTCCGATTGTCCTCTGGTTTTTTCCAGCACGGCCAGGACGATGATTGTGACATGTTGAAACTGACGGAGAACAATTCAGACTCCCAGTTTGAGCTCGGCGCTCAATTTCATATTACACAAGTTAGTTTAGTTTTAAAACGAAGAACTTAGCTTTGTGAATCCAAAATAAAAAATGCTAATCGGATTGGCCTCTAGTTTTTTTGAGCACGGCTAGGGCGATAATTGTGACTTGTGGAAACTGACGGAGTTCAATTCGAACTCTCGGTTTCAGCTCGGCGCTCAAATTCACATTAAGTAAGTTAGTTTATTTTAAAAACGAAGAACTTAGGTTTGGGGGTCAAAAATTAGAAATACTAATTTGATTGGCCTTTGATTTTTTACAGCACGGTCAGGGCGATGATTGTGACTTGTGGAAACTGACGGAGTTCAATTCAGACTCACGGTTTGATCTCAACAGTCAAATTCACATTAAGCAAGTTAGTTTAGTTTAAAAATAAAGAACATAGGTTTGGAGATCCAAAATTAGAAATACTAATCCGATTGACCTCCGAATTTTTCCAACACGGTCAGGGCAATGATTGTGACTTGTGGCAACTGACGGAGTTCAATTCTGACTACCGATTTGCGCTCGGCCTACAAATTCACATTAAGAAAGTTAGTTTAGTTTAAAAATGAAGAACTTAGCTTTGGGGGTTCAAAATTAGAAATACTAATCCGATTGGCCTCCGATATTTTCCAGGTGTTCTGGGAAAAACTTTTCTTTAAAGGCTTCTAAAAATTCCTCCCAAGGAATATCTCCTTCGCGATCTAAGAAGGTAGTACGCAGCATTGCCTTCCACCAGACATCTGCCTGATCGAGCAACATATAAGTTGCTAGGTTAACTTTATCCTCCTCTGGGCACCGCATAACTCGAAATTTTTTCTCCATTTCGCAAATCCAAGAATTAGCAATTTCTGTATGACACTCCCCTTTAAAGGAAGGGGGTGCTAGTCGAAGAAATCTCTCCATACTAGGAGTGATGTCTGGCCGAGGAATGGGTTGTAACTATTGTTGTAACAGCTGTTGCTGTAGCTGAAGAAAACTTTGGAGGGCTGGGATGAAACCTCCCATGTCTGCCATGCTTGTCGGACTTGGTACACCTTGGTTGGCATTTGCTCCTAGATTGGAACCACCCGAAATGTGGTCCTCTAAGTCAGAAGTATTGGGAACGGGAGTCTCTCTGCCAATCGACATATTCTGTCAAAATAAACTTTTATGTGAGATTAAGAATATGATAACACAAGCCACGCAAGTCATGCTTACCAACTTATACTTAACACATTCTTACATATGCTTGCCAACTTATAGTTAGCAAGTCCTTACTTATACAAATCTTTCTTTATATATATACAAGGTCTAATACCATCTCAACGACCCTTCGAGCATACACATTTCCACACATATATATACATAATTTCACTAGATTATTGATTAGTAGCACCGTCCTTCTTTATGGTTGAGGGCAATCCTGGTAGAGATGTCCTGTCCTACCACATCGCTCACATACAAATACATTCCACCATTCCACCCCTGGGTCGGGATTTACTAGAGGTGGTGGTACGGGTGGCTACCAATTTTGAAGGAATGAATCCATAGGGGGCAGTTCAAAGAAGGGTGACTGCTTAAAAGACGTCGGGGCAAGGTCTGGTATCCTATGAGATGGGGGCTTAACTACCGAACCAACAGACTCATAGGGAGTGCTAATTATTTTAGAAACTAGTTCTTGGATTGCATCCCATTGGTGTTGGATTTTGCTCTGCATCTTCGCTTGCTTTTCTATGAGTTGGTCAAGGAGCATATTTATTTCATCCAGTTGTGTACTAGTTTTGAAGACGTTGCAGGATGAGGATGCTTCAAAAGTGTCGTATACCATGACTACCATTTTCTTCTTAATCTGGGCATGTGTTTCCTCTTATTTTTGTGCATCTTTTTCTCCTGCTTCCTTCCATTTTTGCAAATGTTCAAACAATTCCTTCTTAGAGTTTTCTGCCATGGGGTCTGAAACAAACAACATTTTACATTATTTTCTAAATCTAACTATAAGAATGTAAATATACCTTTATATGTATAGTATATATACATATACCTATTTCTATACTACTCTTGATGGTGGTAACTAGAAGTTACAATCTCTCAATGCTCTGATACCACCTTCTGTAACTATCTTCTAAAAAGAATTTGGGAAGACTACAGTGACGGATCCATAGCATACACACATAGTGAGAGTTTGCAAATTCTAAATTACCAGACATTTATTTTATCCCAACCATCACGAGCAGTACTTCTTTATAAGATACATGTTATTTTATACAAAAAGAAATAATACATTGTAGAAATGAAAATCTATTCTTCCTCTTGGGTTGGTTCTGGACCTCCTTCTGGATTTTCTGAAAAATAAGCATATATATATAATGAGTCAAAGACTCAGTAGGTATCAGGACCTTAAGGAAAATAGTAATAACCATATGCGTATAAACATATATACACAGGTATATAATTTTATAATTAAGCTTAACGTCTATAACAATTGTATTTGGAATAAAGTAGAAGAAATTGGGGAAACTAATAGTAAGTAATTGAGTCAAACAGCATAAACTAAAGTTTAGGTAGCGATAATTTAAAATCTCATATTATTATTATTATTATTATTAAACATTCACTTGCACCATTTTTTTTTTGGACATGCGTCGCACACCACACTGAGGTTCAAAACAGACACATATTCACCTGGTGCCTGGGCAAAGGTACCAAGTCTTGGCAATGCGCAATATCGGAGGACGGATCCCCACCTAACTTCATCCAAGTCGGATGATACATTAGGATTTCACAAAAACGCGTTGCCCTCGAACCCAAATTGACTTTACCCAAATAGATACCTATAAGGGTTTCGGTCTACAAAATCCTCGGGGTGGCAATGTCCATGATATATTTATACTCACAGTTTATAGATAAACTTATTTGAGTCTTAAAAATAAATCACTTATGAATCAGATAAATTGTAGTGTAGAAGCCGAATAGAAATTTGGGGCAGAGTCTTATGGATAAAATAAAAATCAAATAGCAAAAGAATTTAAATAAATAAATTTAGAGTATCAAACTAAAATTTAACCGAATAATGATAAAGTAAAGTGGGCAGTTAAATAGCACAACACAATAACATAAATGAACGAATTAAAATGAAATAAGACAACAAAATAATATAACATACTTATAGGCCCAACACATCATCTACCTACCTCTACATAAAATTTTATACTAAAAAACTCTCTCTCTCTCTCTCTCTCTCTCTCTCTCTCTCCTTCTCTTTCTTACGTAAAGTCCCTCCCTTCTCTCTTTCTCTCTTTATTTTCCCTCATTTAAAGCAGCCACCTTCTTCTTTTTTTTTTTTTTCCCCTTATGCAGCCCCTCTTCTTCCCACTTCCGCCATCTCTCCTCCACTCCCCCCTTCTTTATATAATAGTTAGGAAGAGATGAGGAAGGGATGAGGATGAGAGGGATAGATGGATAAGGATGGGTGGGGATAAGGTTGGCTGGGGATGAGGCGTGCGTGCAAGGATAGGGTGATAATGTCATCCCTTAAAAAAATTCATTGTTTTAGATAAGTTATTCTCATGTACAACCATATATAATAAAGAAATTATCTTAAACAACATAATATACTTTCTTTCTATTATTTATTTATTTAGGATCACATTTTTTTACAGGAAATTAATTTATTTTTTATATAAAAAAATGTGATCCTAACAGCCTTGGTACTGGAAGCTGCAAATGAAGTTGTGGATAAGATTAGAGGGAAATCTGGAGAAGGATCTTTAGATCAAAAAAGAAAGTATGAGTCGGGGAATGCCCCGAAGGTTCAGCAAACTGCTAAGAAGGCAAGCAAAGCTCTGGTAGGGAGTAAGGATGTTTGTAAGCATTGCCATCACATTGGGCATAAGGTTGAGAATTGCTGGCGTAAATTGGGTGCATGTTTCCGTTGTGGAAGCACTCAACACCGAATCCCGGATTGCCCAATGACCAAAACAACACCAACAAATAAGAACCCCCAAGTAAAGAAAGGAAGACTGCAAGCCATTCAAGAAGTGGAACCTGAATCCCCGCAGGAGGGCAGATTGATTGAAGGTACATTGTTAGTAAATTCAAAACCTACATTTGTGTTGTTTGATTCTGGAGCTACACACTCTTTCATTAGCTATGAGTTTGCTAAATCTTTGGAGATACAATCAGTTCCATTATCTACACAACTTGAAGTTGCAATTCCTTTGAGTGAAGGAAAGAAGCTTAATGAGTATTATCCAGCTAGCCAGATTTTAGTTAAAGGGCATAATTTGCCTAGTGACTTGATATGTCTAGAAATGTGGGATTACGATGTAATTCTTGTGGTGGATTGGTTATCCAAATATCATGCTAATTTAGATTGCCAATTAAGGCAGATGACCTTTCTAGGAAAGGAAATTTATTCTATGACATTTGATAAACTCCAAACCAAAAGAATACCAATAATTTCAGCAGTGAAGGCTTGTAAATTAGTAAAGAAAGGTTGTCAATGATACTTGGCTTCTGTAACCCTATTAAATCAGGATATCACGGGATTGGAAGATATTCTGGTAGTAAGGGAATTTCTTGATGTCTTCCCTGAAGAGCTACCTAGCATACCACCTAATAGAGAGGTGAATTTTTCAATTGACTTGGTACCAGGGGCGACACCAGTATCAAGAACATCGTACAGAATGTCAATTGAAGAATTGAAAGAGTTAAAAAGGCAATTATTGGAATTGTTAGAGAAGAGATTTATTAGACCTAGTACCTCACCTTGGGGTGCTCCAGTATTATTTGTGAAGAAGAAAGATGGATCTATGCGATTGTGCATAGATTATCAACAGTTAAATCAATTGACTATAAAGAATAAATACCCACTTCCAATAATTGATGATCAATTTGATCAACTGTCAGGAGCTCAGTGTTTTTCCAAAATTGATTTAAGATCTGATTATCATCAACTTAGAATTCAAGAACAGGACATTCACAAAATAACTTTTCGGACAAGATATGGACACTATGAATTTGTAGTGATGCCGTTTGGATTGACAAATACACCAGCTACATTTATGCGTCTGATGAACGACGTGTTCAGATCTTATTTAGATCAGTTTGTAGTTGTATTCATTGATGATATACTGATTTACTCCAAAAGTATGGAAGAGCATGAGACGCATTTACGGATCACTTTGCAATTATTACGAGATCACAAGTTATATGCAAAATTTAGCAAATGTGAATTTTGGTTGAAGGAAGTGATGTTCATAGGACACATTATTTCTAAAGAAGGTCTATCAGTAGATTCTTCGAAAATTGAAACTATACAGAAATGGGAGCAACCTAAGAATCTCATTGAGATTAGAAGTTTTCTAGGCATGGCTAGTTACTACTGGTGATTTGTCAAGGATTTTTCTAGAATTGCCTCACCTCTTACACAGTTGACTAGAAAAGGAATTACATTTGTGTGGAATGAGAATTGTGAGCAAGCATTCCAATTGTTAAAAGAATGTCTATCATCTGCACCAATTCTAGTATTACCGGTAGAAGGAAAAATATTTGAGGTTTATACCGATGCTTCAAATATTGGACTGGGATGTGTACTAATGCAAGATGGAAGGGTTATTGCCTATGCATCGAGATCGCTGAAGACTCCCGAGAAGAACTACCCAGTACATGATTTGGAATTGGATACAATAGTTTTTGCTCTCAAGCTTTGGAGGCACTACCTATATGATAATCAATTCATAGTGTACTCTGATCATAAGAGTCTCAAATACTTATTTTCACAAAAAGAACTGAATATGAGGCAAAGAAGGTGGATGGAGTATATCAAAGATTATGACTTCAAGATTGAATACCATCTGGGAAAAGGAAATACTGTGGCTGATGCACTCAGTAGAAATCCTGTAGCGAAGATATTTTGGTTACAAGTTAAGGAATGGATATTGTTGGAGGAATTTTCTACATTGAGCTTGAAAGTTGAAACACAAGAAGAAAGAATTGTGATTAATAACCTGACAGTGCAGTCAGATTTGCTGCAGCAAATTGGAGAGCAACATGACAATGATCCTGCATTGGCAAAAATTAGGGAAAAATTGGCTTCTAGAATTGACTTTAATGAAGATGTTCATGGGAATCTTCGGTTCCGGGACAGAATGTGTGTGCCGGATAACTCTGAAATCAAGAAGCAAATTTTAGA
This sequence comes from Colocasia esculenta, assembly GCA_014218235.1. Lineage (NCBI taxonomy): Eukaryota > Viridiplantae > Streptophyta > Magnoliopsida > Alismatales > Araceae > Colocasia > Colocasia esculenta. The sequence goes on along the minus strand of CM024762.1, from coordinate 89,026,306 downwards.
AGAAGCTCATCGATCACATTATACTATTCACCCCGAAGCTGTCAAAATGTATCAGGATTTGAAGAAGCATTTCTGGTGGTACAACATGAAAGAGGATATTGTTGATTTTATTACAAAATGTTTGACATGTCAGAAAGTGAAGGTAGAACACCAGAAACTGGCAGGAAAACTAAAACCACTTGAGATACCAGAATGGAAATGGGATAGTGTTGGTATGGATTTTATTGTGGGATTACCCAAAACACGAAGTGGACTTGATGCTATATGGGTAATCATTGACAGACTTACTAAATCAGCTCATTTCATAGCGATAAAGACTAGATGGTCTATTAATATTTTAGCAGCATTGTATATGAAGGAAATTGTGCGATTGCATGGAATTCCAAAGAGCATAATTTTTGACAGAGATGCAAGATTTACTTCGCATTTCTGGAGAGAGTTGTAGGACGCATTGGGAACTAAGTTAAAATTTAGTACCGCATTTCATCCTTAAACTGATGGACAGACGGAACGGGTAAATTAGATTATTGAGGATATGTGCCGTGCTTGTGTATTAGAGTTCGGAAATGACTGGAACACTCACTTAACAATTATTGAATTTGCATATAACAATAGCTACCAGTCTACTATTCTAATGGCACCATTTGAAGCATTATATGGTCGACAGTGTCGATCACCATTGTGTTGGGTAAAACTAAAAGAGACGCATATTTTTGGACCTGAAATGATCCAAGAGACAACAGAAATCATCAAGTTGGTTCAAGATCGGATGAAAGCTGCACAAGACCGACATAAAAGTTATGCCGATCGACGCTGAAGAGAGTTGGAATTTCAGCAAGGGGAACACGTATTTCATAAAGTGTCACCCTGGAGAGGAATCAAAAGATTTGGTATCAAGGGAAAATTGAGTCCAAGATATATTGGACCCTTTGAAATATTGAAGAGAGTTGGTGAAATGACATATCAACTGGCACTCCCACCACAATTGTCCAATGTACACGATATCTTTCATATGTCAATGTTAAGGAAATATATATATGATCAGGAAGACATTATTGAGTACCAAGTTTTAGATATACAAGGAAATTTTGCATATGAAGAAAGACCAGTGCAGATCCTCGATCGAAAAAGTAAGAAACTCCAGAACAAGGAAGTTCCTTTATTAAAGATTCAGTGGAACAAGCGAGGACAAGAAGAAGCAACGTGGGAACTGGAGGATGCCATCAAGGTCAAGTATCCAGAACTATTTTTAGGTTAGTGATCGTCCACTTATGTATTAAAATTTGGAGGACCAAATTTCTTTTAGTGGGGGAGTGTTGTAACACCCTAAAAATTTTTATTTATAGCAAAACATGAATAATAAGGTTATTGAACATAACCATTATTATTAGAATGAAATAATTGATATTCGGGAATGTTTAACATTAATGAACATTATCCCAGTGTGGTACTCGGACGTACGCGCTCCCACAGGGCGACACTGAAAAACTGTAACGAAAATGAAATCCAAGAATACCATAATTTCCAGAAAAATGTGGAGATATCAAAGATGTAAATATCTGGATTTGTTGACTTACAGAGTTTGAGATTAAGTCGACGTAACCATTTTCCGGGTGATTTTTCACATACTGTAAAATAAATTCCAAAAATTAAACTAAAATTACCATAATTTTTAAAACCATTACACTAGTCTATGGATGAAATTTTAGTACAAACGGACTGTGTTTAGACATGTTTACATCAAAACTAAGGAGCCAGCTGAATTATTGGGTCATTTATGGTGGGGATTTTTTGGTGAATTATGGGGGCTTACGTGTTAAGCTCTTGGAAGGCCACCATATTAAGGGGTTAAAGCTAACACCTATGTAACAACGTGTAAACCATAGGAAACCTGCATGAGCTACGTGTTGGGGTAAAAACCAAAGGGTTTTTACCATGACACCTCATGGTCGACGTGCCCTCTGCATGAGGGAGTTATGGGGTCTATAAAAACCACTTCCCTCCCCTCATACGCGGCTTTCCACACCCTTTGTTTCCTCACCTTTGCTTCTGTTCTTGTCATTCCCTACTCCTTGGTGCTGGAACTGCTGCTGGAGGAGTATTGGATTTGCTAAGCTCCACAACTACTGCAACTACTTCTGTTTCTGCTCTTGCTGCGACTGTAGATACTTCTACCTTGGAGTCAACTTGCTGTTGAAGCTACTGCCGTGGCTAGCAAGCCATCAACTTGGGAGGAAGTTTTTCCTCTACTGGGTTAGAGTCTTTTGTCAAGAGCACGTGAGAGCTCAATTGCTTAGTAAGGTAGGATTCATCTCCCTCTGGTTCAGTTCTATCCTCCACACATGACAAGGAATTCTTGATAAATAGACAAGTTGCTATTCCTGCAGTTCTTTTGTTTTTCTTCCAGTTTTAGTACACTTATTCTTATTGGGAGAAGAACAATCTTGTTCTACTCTAAAAACTGATTCCTATCTTCTTCTCCCATCCTTGATCTTTATACATAATAGTAGAGGTTATTGGAATTCACAATACCTTAGAGCAGTGTGATTATTTCTGTTCAGATGCTCGGTACTTCATGCCTTGATTTAGATCCATGAAATCCTTTGAGATTTAGTGTCCATTTTGTAGGAATCTTCCAACAAACCATTGCTATCAAGGTTATACTTTCAGCACTACGCTATGTTTAGTTTCTAGCTAGACAAGTTTGAATTGCAAACCTCCTATTTCATCTTGCTTGTTTAGCTTACAAATCACTGTGAGAACTACCATTAGATTCTTATATTTGATATAATTCTTGCCTTGATCCATAGGTTCCATAATTTGTGTTCTTAAAGTATATTCAAAGTCATTCTGAAAGGAGAACTGGCGGTTATCGACAGGCAGCACATAGCTGTCGACAGACCCAGTCTCCCAGAACCTCAGACTGCTGGGGGCTATTGCTATCTGTCGATAGTCAACTCATAGCTATCGACAGATACCCTCAGAACCAGCAAACCGAGCTCTGGCTGTTGCTATCTGTCGACAACCACCTCCTGGCTGTCGACACCTACTGTCCTGACTTGTATTTCAGCAACCTTTCATGTAAGAACTCTTGATAAAACTTCATCCTAATAGCATGGCAAGCTACCCACTTATTTACCTTGGTATTTACTATCATACTACAGCAAAGTTTACCCACATTGTGCACCTTAACCTCCCTTGAATTATCTTAAAGTTGTCAATTACGAATAGTACTCTGATTGAGTCTATTCTCCAGTATTCGGTAACTGAGTTTATAAAACCTGACCACTTGAGAGTTCATATGCTTGAACACCTTATGAGATGTGAATAATTGATGATGACATTTATTGGGTCCTTGGACCCCTTGATTAACATGCCAGTGCAAATAGGGCTGGTCTAGTCCTAGAAGGAGCACCCAAATTCATTTTTCTGACCGTGCGGAATGATAAAGGGCTTCGGGATGTCTGACATTGCATCAAATACTTTATGATTATGGTCATCATAATTCCTATACTATGTAACTGTTAAGTGAGCTAATGTTTGAGCTATATACCTGAACATACCTATGTTTTATCATCGCTCTGTCAAGTTTACTGTTATGTTATTTGATCATGTCTCTTTGATATCCGTTTTATCCTTGCCTTGGCTGTCGTGTAATCACCCTTGAATTATGGATTTGAATTCTACTGAGCTAGTTAGCTAACGGTTCCCTACTCTTTTCAGGTAATTCAGATGGGGGTGAAGCTTATGGGCATGTGTGATGAGTGGATAATCATGTCAAGCCAAGCCAACTCTTTTACTGTTCTTTTAGTAGTATGAAAGAAGATGTAATACATAGAGTTTGTTTTAATCTACTCCTCTCTTAGTTGTAATGAGGAGTACTTGTGTAATAAGACTTCCGCGCATTATGTTATGAATATACAAACGATAGTATTATCTTTTGTGCCTGTTTTCTGTCACTTCCGATAAATAGCCTTTTATTATGACATGACAGATAACCATTCTATCACGTCCCATCATTTAATATAACAATAAATGTCGGAACGTGAATGAACGAGAAATCAAGAGTAAAATTTAAACTAACTGAGCAGTAAATTGCTCGAGAGCTCTACTAGATAAAATTTAATAGTTGTCATTCCATGAATATTACAAGATTTCCAATTTACAATCTTAAAAGTAAAATGTTGCCAAGGTTGGTCACTCTACACACAAATCTCGAAGTCCCACCTTCTAGATCTGTAGATTACCTAAAAAGGGAGGATTTGGTGAGCTAACTAGCCCAGTAGAATTCAATTCCATGAAATAGAAAGGGTTCACATGTATAATCTCAAGATAGGAACATGTATATGGTTAACACTGGGTGTTCAGGATTATGAACGAATGAGTCAAATCAATAACACATGTATTACAAGAGTAATGTAGAAGCATGATCAAGAATTCAAGACAAGTTCTGATTCAGATATATATATATATATATATATATATATATATTCACACACACATGTATGATATGACGACTAATCAAGAACGTAATGATGTATGCCAACACTCACTTGTCCTCATCGCCCCCGCGCGGCCACTGACGAATTCGGGTGCTCCTCCCAGGACTGAACCAGCCCCATTTGCACAAGCATAATACTCAAATGAGCCCAAAGAGTCACAACTCGTCATCGTAACACACTCTGGTAATTCTCACGTGGGGTACACAAGTACACATCATATTTTACACAACAGGGATTTGTAGAATACTTTCACTGATCATAGAAGTTAATAACTTCATGAAGGTTAATCATATTTGGAACTCTTTAAAGGATAACTCATGGTAAGAATGAAGAAACTTGAGTGGTTTTATCAGGTATTTAGGTGGTAGAAACCACACAGAATAGATGGGAAATTAACTAGATGAATGGTGTGTTGTTTTAGCAAGGTTAGAATCAGAGTAGGTGCTGAAAATAGGAGTCCAGCAGTGCCTGTCGACAGCTAGGGAAGTGCTGTTGACAGATATTGCTTCCCAGAAGCAGAAAACATGAGTCTGACAGTACCTGTCGTTAGCTAGGGGAATGCATGTCGACAGGTAAGTGCTGGACAGTACATATGGAGTTCTGGAACATGGTTCCTGTCAACAGGCAAGGTCATGGCTGTCGACAGGTGCTATGTACTATTCCAGAAATTGATGGAAACTACCAAGGAATGTACAATAAAGCTTACCTACATCTCCTTACATGTTTATGACATTACATGAATACTATTTGAGCCTCAAAACACTAGGCTAATGAAACAAAAGGATTAAGTGAGGAAGTCTTAACATGGTATAAAAGCAACATCTTTAAGGAAGAAGATTGTAGTTCTTCTAAGACAAATTCATTTCTACTCTAAAAATCAGTTACTCCACACAATTGAGAGTATCATGGTTTTGAATTGAATCACTTGTGAAGGTAGAAGAGAATTAACACACAACTCCCTCAAGACTGAACAATGGCAGCACATGGTGATGAACTCAACCTCTCGCATGGAGTTCAAGAACAAGATAGTGTTGGAATGAATCCTACCTAGCTTGATGAAGATGGAGTCAAAACACAATTTTGTAGACTAGAACATCTACACAGGAGATAGAGTCAAAGGAATAAGAACAAGAGAGAAAGGAAGAGAATCCTACACATGATTAGCTTAAGACTTAGCACAACGTGATACCGGAAGAACACTCCTATAACAACAATTGGGTACTCAACAAAAAGTTCTACTTGATGAACACACACGCTTCTAAGAGTGTTTATAGAGTCAAGGCAATAGTTTGAGGGTTGGAACACCTACATAGGAGGCTTCACAGCAAATCAAGTGGGTAAGATTGAGAGATAAAGGAAGAGAACTAACATATAACTTCCCCAAAAAACTGAACAATGATATGAATATGGTAATGAGCTTAACTTCAAGCAAGGACTTCAAGAAAGAGATACAAGAAAAAGGAGATTATGGAATGAATCCTACGTTACTAAGCAATTGAGCTCTCACGTGCTCTTGACAAAAGAGTTTAACCCAATAGAAGAAAAACATCCTCCCAAGTTGATGGCTTGCTAAAATATTAATAGACCATCTAGTCTTTATCGCTATGAAATGAGCTGATTTAGTAAGTCTGTCAATGATTACCCATATAACATCAAGTCCACTTCTTGCTTTGGGTAATCCCACAATAAAATCCATACCAACACTATCCCATTTCCATTCTGGTATCTCAAGTGGTTTTAGTTTTCCCGCCGGTTTCTGGTGTTCTTCCTTAACTTTCTGACATGTCAAACATTTTGCAATAAAATCCACAATATCCTTTTTCATGTTGCACCACCAGAAATGCTTCTTCAAATCCAGATACATTTTGACAGCTCCGGGGTGAATAGTATAATGTGATCGATGAGCTTCTTCTAAAATTTGCTTCTTGATTTCAGAGTTATCCGGCGCACACAATCTGTCTCGGAACCGAAGATTCCCATGAAAATCTTCATTAAAGTCAATTCTAGAAGCCAATTTTCTCTAATTTCTGCCAATGCAGGATCATTGTCCTGTTGCTCTCCATATTTTCTAGAGTTGACCTCAATTAGGTGATTGCAGTTTTGACTAACTGTCTATCACGTAGAGTTGATTTTGTAGTATATTAGTGTCAACCTGATCTCCATGTAGTGTCAATCTAAGGCAATACTTTGAACTTTTGCACTATGGAAAACCCATCAAGCATCAACTTATCATTTGAATATAGTTTACTCATAGGCATCACCAAACGTCAGTAGCACACTCAGTATTACTTGTATACCTGTAAGTCTACCTATGAAGTAACCAGAGTCAACACACTAAAAGGAGCCCTTGACTTTCTGAATTTTCTTATGTTATACAAGACTTATGTTAAATATTTTACCTTTTGCTTGATATATCAAAACCAGGAACACAATATAAATCATTTGTCATATATAAAAATCCTACAAGGAAAAGACATCATTTAATCATGGAGGTTAATGTATCAAATAACTAGAAACTTTATGAGTTAAATAAAATCTTTGTTGTTTATTGTTATATTGATAATACTCATCATTCTTATCATACTTTATTACCCTTCCCAAGGGAATATGTATTTACATAACTCTCTAAGGAGTAAGGTTATTTCTTAGTGGGGGAGACTTTAGGTATAATATACTACTGCCAGAAATAAAGAACATAGTAAATGTTGTATCTAATTGAACCCATGATCACAACATGGTTCTTTAATAACTAAAAATGTTGACTAATATTCAAATCCCCATTAGTTGACGATGTCATGGTAATACCTTATATAGAAGATGTATACATCGTACGGCATAATAATCATGACGAGATTGGTAAGACTAATCTGGATTAAATAAAATTTAAAAGGTTGAAAACTTAATCTTTGTGATCCATCCAAACTAGTCAAGGAGTTTGGAGGACCAAACTCATTTCTTAGTAGGGGAGAGTGTAACACCTTGAAAAATTTTATTTGTTAGAAAACATGAATAATATGATTAGTAGACTTGATTATTATTATGAGATAGAAATAATTAAAACCACTTGAGATACCAGAATGGAAAGCAACATGACAATATGATTAGTAGACTTGATTATTCTTAGTAGGCGCTGAGAAGGCCACCACACAAGGGGATGAAGTTAACACGTTGGTTACCTGCGTGTAAACATAGGAAATTTGCATGAGCTACGTGTTGGGGTAAAAACCAAAGGGTTTTTACCATGACACCTCATGGTCGACGTGCCCTCTGCATGAGGGAGTTATGGGGTCTATAAAAACCACTTCCCTCCCCTCATACACACCTTTCCACACCCTTTGTTTCCACACCTTTGCTCCTGTTCTTGTCATTCCCTACTCCTTGCTGCTGGAACTACTTCTGGAGGAGTATTGGATTTGCTAAGTTCCACAACTACTGCAACTACTTCTGTTTCTGCTCTTGCTGCGACTGTAGATACTTCTACCTTGGAGTCAACTTGCTGTTGAAGCTACTACCGTGGCTAGCAAGCCATCAACTTGGGAGGAAGTTTTTCCTCTACTGGGTTAGACTCTTTTGTCAAGAGCACGTGAGAGCTTAATTGCTTAGTAAGGTAGGATTCATCTTCCTCCGGTTCAGTTCTATCCTCCACACATGACAAGGAAATCTTGATAAATAGACAAGTTGCTATTCTTGTAGTTCTTTTGTTTTTTCTTCCAGTTTTGGTACACTTATTCTTGTTGGGAGAAGAACAATCTTGTTCTACTCTAAAAAACTGATTCCTATCTTCTTCTCCCATCCTTGATCTTTATACATAATAGTAGAGCTTATTGGAAGTCACAATACGTTTAGAATAGTGTGATTATTTCTGTTCAGATGCTCAGTACTTCATGCCTTGATTTAGATCCATGAAATCCTTTGAGATTTAGTGTCCATCTTGTCACGTCCGAATAAAAGGCTATTTATCGGAAGTGGTAGAAAACAGGCACAAAAGATAATACTATCGTTTGTATATTCATAACATAATGCGCGGAAGTCTTATTACACAAGTACTCCTCATTACAACTAAGAGAGGAGTAGATTAAAACAAACTCTATGTATTACATCTTGTTTCATACTACTAAAAGAACAGTAAAATAGTTGGCTTGGCTTGACACGATTATCCACTCATCACACATGCCCATAAGCTTCACCCCCATCTGAATTACCTAAAAAGAGTAGGGAATAGTGAGCTAACTAGCTCAGTAGAATTCAAATCAATAATTCAAGGGTGATTACATGATAGCCAAGGCAATGATAAAATGGATATCAAAGAGACATGATCAAATAACACAATAATAAACTTGACACAGTGATGATAAAACACAGACATGTTCAGGTATATAGCTCAAACATTAGCTCACTTAACAGTTACATAGTACAAGAATTATGATGACCATAATCAGAAAGTATTTGATGCAATGCCAGACATCCTGACACCCTTTATCATTCCGCACAGTCAGAAAAATGAATTTGGGTGCTCCTCCCAGTACTGGAGCAGCCCTATTTGCACATGCATATTAATCAAGGGGTCCAAGGACCCAATAAATGTCATCATCAATTATTCACATCTCATAAGGTGTTCAAGCATATGAATTTTCTGGTGGTCAGGTTTTGTAAACTCAGTTACCGAATACTATGTAGAAGACTATGATACTCTCCATTGTGTGGAGTAACTGAGTTTTAGAGTAGAAAGGAATTTGTCTTAGAAGAACTACTCTTTCAGTAGTCTTCTTCCTTAAAGATGTTGCTTTTATGTACACCATGTTAAGACTTCCTCACTTAATCCTTTTGTTTCATTATCCTGGTGTTTTGAGGCTCAAATAGTATTCATGTAATGTCATAAACATGTTAGGAGATGTAGGTAAGCTTGGTAGTACATTCCTTGGTAGTTTCCATCAATTTCTGGAATAGTACATAGCACCTGTCAACAGCCATGACCTTGCCTGTCGACAGGAACCATGTTCCAGAACTCCATATGTACTGTCCATTACTTACCTGTCGACAGACATTCCTCTGGCTGTCGACAGGTACTATCAGACTCATGTTTTCTGCTTCTGGGAAGCAGTATCTGTCAATAGCACTTCCCTAGCTATCGACAGGCACTGCTGGACTCCTATTTTCAGCACCTACTCTGATTCTAACCTTGCTAAAACAACACACCATTTATCAAGTTAATTGCCCATCTATTATTTGTGGTTTCTACCACCTAAATACCTGATAAAACCACTCAAGTTTCTTCATTCTTACCATGAGTTATCTTTTAAAGAGTTCCAATTATGATTGACCTTTGTGAAGTTATTAACTTCTGTGATCAGTGAAAGTATTCTACAAATCCCTGTTGTGTAAAATATGACGAGTACTTGTGTACCCCATGTGAGAATTACCAGAGTGTGTTATGATGACAAGTTGTGAGTCTTTGGGCTCATTTGAGTATTATGCCTATGCAAATGGGGCTAGTTCAGTCTTGGGAGGAGCACCCGAATTCGTCAGTGGCCGGGCGAGGGCGATGAGGACAAGTGGATGTTGGCATACATCATTACGTTCCTGATTAGTCATCATATCATACATGTGTGTTTGAATATATATATATATATATATATATATATCTGAATCAGAACTTAAGTGTCATCTTGAATTCTTGATCATGCTTCTACTTTACTCTTGTTATACATGTGTTATTGATTTAACTCATTCGTTCATAATCCTGAACACCCAATGTTAACCATATACATGTTCCTATCTTGAGATTATACATGTGAATCCTTTCTGTTTCATGGAATTGAATTCTACTGCGCTAGTTAGCTCACCAAATCCTCCCTTTTCAGGTAATCTACAGATCTAGAAGGCGGGACTTTGGGATTTGTGTGTAGAGTGACCAACCTCGGCGGCATTTTACTTTTGAGATTGTAAATTGGAAATCTTGTAATATTCATGGAATGACAACTATTAAATTTTTATCTAGTAGAGCTCCCGAGCAATTTACTGTTTAGTTAGTTTAAATTTTACTCTTGATTTCTCGTTCGTTCACGTTCTGGCATTTATTGTTATATTAAATGACGGGACGTGACAGAATGGTATCTGTCACGTCCTAATAAAAGGCTATTTATCGGAAGTGACAGAAAACATGCATAAAAGATAATACTATTGTTTGTATATTCATAACATAATATGCGGAAGTCTTATTACACAAGTACTCCTCATTACAACTAAGAGAGGAGTAGATTAAAAACAAACTCTTTTCAGTACATCTTGTTTCATACTACTAAAAGAACGGTAAAAGAGTTGGCTTGGTTGATACGATTATCCCCTCATCACACATGCCCATAAGCTTCACCCCCATGTGAATTACCTGAAAAGAGTAGGGAATAGTGAGCTAACTACCTCAGTAGAATTCAAATCCATAATTCAAGGGTGAATACACGATAGCCAAGACAAGGATAAAATGGGTATCAAAGAGATAGGATCAAATATCAGAATAGTAAACTTGACACAATGATGATAAAACATAGGCATGTTCAAATATATAGCTCAAACATTAGCTCACTTAACAGTTACAGAGTACAGGAATTATGATGACCATAATCAAAAAGTATTTGATGCAATGCCAGACATCCCGACGCCCTTTATCATTCGGTACGGTCAGAAAAATGAATTTGGGTGCTCCTCCCAGGACTGGACCAGCCCTATTTGCACAGACATATTAATCAAGGGGTCCAAGGACCCAATAAATGTCATCATCAATTATTCACATCTCATAAGGTGTTCAAGCATATGAACTCTCAGGTGGGCAGGTTTTATAAACTCAGTTATCGAATACTGGAGAATAGACTCAATCGGAGTACTATTCGTAATTGACAACTTTAAGAATAATTCAAGGGAGGTTAAGGTACACAATGTGGGTAAACTTTGTTGTAGTATGACATTAAATACCGAGTTAAATAAGTGGGTAGCTTGCCATGCTATTAGGATGAAGTTTTATCAAGAGTTCTTACATGAAAGGTTGCTAAAATACAAGTCAGGATAGTAGGTGTTGACAACTAGGAGGTGGCTGTCGACAGATAGCAACAACCAGAGCTCGGTTTGCTGGTTCTGAGGGTATCTGTTGACAGCTATGAGTTGACTGTCGACAGATAGCAATAGCCCCCAGCAGTCTGAGGTTCTGGGAGACTGGGTCTGTCGACAGCTATGGGCTGCTTGTCGACAGCCGCCAGTTCTCCTTTCAGAATGACTTTGAATATACTTTAAGAACACCAATTATGGAACCTATGGATCAAGGCATGAATTATATCAAATAGAAGAATCTAATGGTAGTTCTCACAGTGATTTGTAAGCTAAACAAGCAAGATGAAACAGGAGGTTTGCAATCCAAACTTGTCTAGCTAGAAACTAAACATAGCATAGTGCTGAAAGTATAACCTTGATACCAATGGTTTGTTGGAAGATTCCTACAATATGGACACTAAATATCAAAGGATTTCATGGATCTAAATCAAGGCATGAAGTACCGAGCATCTGAACAGAAATAATCACATTGTTCTAAAGGTATTCTGACTTCCAATAAGCTCTACTCTTAGGTATAAAGATCAAGGATGGGAGAAGAAGATAGGAACCAGTTTTTTAGAGTAGAACAATGTTGTCTCTTGGATCATTTCAGATCCAAGAATATGCGTCTCTTTTAGTTCTACCCAACACAATGGTGATCGACACTGTCGACCATATAATGCTTGAAATGGTGCCATTTGAATAGTAGACTGGTAGCTATTATTATATGCAAATTCCATAATTGATAAATGAGTGTTCCACTCATTTCCGAACTCTAATACACAAGCACGACACATATCCTCAATAATCTGATTTACCCGTTCCGTCTGTCCATCAGTTTGAGGATGAAATGCGGTACTAAATTTTAACTTAGTTCCCAATGTGTCCTATAACTTTCTCCAGAAATGCGAAGTAAATCTTGCATCTCTGTCAGAAATTATGCTCTTTGGAATTCCATGCAATCGCACAATTTCCTTCATGTACAATGTGCTAAAATATTAACAGACCATCTAGTCTTTATCGCTATGAAATGAGCTGATTTAGTAAGTCTGTCAATGATTACCCATATAGCATCAAGTCCACTTCGTGTTTTGGGTAATCTCACAATAAAATCCATACCAATACTATCCCATTTCCATCCTGGTATCTCAAGTGGTTTTAGTTTTTCCGCCAGTTTCTGGTGTTCTGCCTTAACTTTCGAACATGTCAAACATTTTGCAATAAAATCCACAGTATCCTTTTTCATGTTGCACCACCAGAAATGCTTCTTCAAATCCTGATACATTTTGACAGCTCCGGGGTGAATAGTATAATGTGATCGATGAGCTTCTTCTAAAATTTGCTTCTTGATTTTAGAGTTATCCGGCACACACAATCTATCCCGGAACCGAAGATTCCCATGAACATCTTCATTAAAGTCAATTCTAGAAGCCAATTTTTCCCTAATTTTTGCCAATGCAAGATCATTGTCCTGTTGCTCTCCAATTTGCTTCAGCAAATCTGACTGCACTGTCAGGTAATAATCACAATTCTTTCTTCTTGTGTTTCAACTTTTAAGCTCAATGTAGAAAATTCCTCCAACAATTTCCATTCCTTAACTTGTAACCGAAATATCTTGGCTACAGGATTTCTGCTGAGTGCGTTAGCCACATTATTTCCTTTTCTCGGATGGTATTCAATCTTGAAGTCATAATATTTGAAATACTCCATCCACCTTCTTTGCCTCATGTTCAGTTCTTTTTGTTAAAATAAGTATTTGAGGCTCTTATGATCGGAGTACACTATGAATTGATTGTCATATATGTAGTGTCTCCAAAGCTTGGGAGCAAAAACTACTGCGGCCAATTCCAAATCATGTACTGGGTAGTTCTTCTCGTGAGTCTTCAACTGTCTCGATGCATAGGCAATAACTCTTCCATCTTGCATCAGTACACATCCCAATCCAATATTGGAAGCATTAGTATAAACCTCAAATATTTTTCCTTCTACCAGTAACGCTAGAATTGGTGCAGATGATAGACATTCTTTTAACAATTGGAATGCTTCCTCACAATTCTCATTCCACACAAATGCAGTTCATTTTCTGGTCAATTGTGTAAGAGGTGAGGCAATTCTAGAAAAATCCTTGACAAATCGCCGGTAGTAACTGGCCATGCCTAGAAAACTTCTAATCTCAGTGAGATTCTTAAGTTGCTCCCATTTTTGTATGGTTTCAATTTCAGAGGAGTCTACTGATAGACCTTCTTTGGAAATAATATGTCCTAAGAACATCACTTCCTTCAACCAAAATTCACATTTGCTAAATTTTGCATAAAACATGTGATCTCGTAATAATTGCAAAGTGATCCGTAGATGCGTCTCATGCTCTTCCATACTTTTGGAGTAAATCAGTATATCATCAATGAATACAACCACAAATTGATCTAAATAAGATCTAAACACATCGTTCATCAGATGCATAAATGCAGCTGGTGCATTTGTCAATCCAAACAGCATCACTACAAATTCATAGTGTCCATATCTTATCTGAAAAGCCGTTTTGTGAATGTCCTATTCTTGAATTCTAAGTTCATGATAACCAGATCTTAAATCAATTTTGGAAAAAACACTGAGCTTCCAACAGTTGATCAAATAGACCATCAATTCTTGGAAGTGGGTATTTATTCTTTATAGTCAATTGATTTAACTGTAGATAATCTATGCATAATCGCATTGACCCATCTTTCTTCTTCACAAATAATACTGGAGCACCCCAAGGTGAGGTACTAGGTCTAAGAAATCCCTTCTCTAACAATTCCAATAATTGCCTTTTTAACTCTTTCAATTCTTCAATTGACATTCTGTAGGGTTTCTAGAAATTGCTATAGCTCCTGGTACCAATTCAATTGAAAAATTCACTTCTCTATTAGGTGGTATGCTAGGTAGCTCTTCAGGGAAAACATCAAGAAATTCCCTTACTACCGGAATATCTCCCAGTCCCGTGATATCCTGATTTAATCGGGTTACAGAAGGCAAGTATCCTTGACAACCTTTCTGTACTAATTTACAAGCCTTCACTGCTGAAATTATTGGTATTCTTTTGGTTTGGGGTTTATCAAAGGTCATAGAATAAATTTCCTTTCCTAGAAAGGGGACCTGCCTTCATTGGCAATCTAAATTAGCATGATATTTGGATAACCAATCCACCCCAAGAATTACATCGTAATCCCACATTTCTAGACATATCAAGTCACCAGGCAAATTATGCCCTTTAACTAAAATCTGGCTAGCTGGATAATACTCCTTAAGCGTCTTTTCTTCACTCAAAGGAGTTACAACTACAAGTTGTGTAGATAATGAAACTGATTGTATCTCTAGAGATTTAGCAAACTCATAGCTAATGAAAGAGTGTGTAGCTCCAGAATCAAACAACACAAATGTAGGCTTTGAGTTTACTAACAATGTACCTTCAATCAATCCGCCCTCCTGCGGGGATTCATGTTCCACTTCTTGAATGGCTTGCAGTCTTCCTTGCTTTACTTGGGGGTTCTTATTTGTTGGTGCTGTTTTGGGCATTGAGCAATCCGGGATTCGGTGTTGAGTGCTTCCACAACGGAAACATGCACCCAATTTACGCCAACAATTCTCAACCTTATGCTCGATGCGATGGCAATGCTTATAAACATCCTTACTCCCTACCGGAACTTTGCCTGCCTTCTTAGCAGTTTGCTGAACCTTCGGGGCATTCCCCGACTCATACTTCCTTTTTCGATCTGAAGATCCTTCTCCAGATTTCCCTCTAATCTTTTCCACAACTCATTTACAGCTTCCAATGCCAAGGCTCTCTTAACCATTTCTGAATAAGTAGTGATTAGATGAGGACTGGACTATTAGGTATGACTGTATTACCTAATGTTTATTGAGATTACCTCCATCCGTGGAGCTCTCTCTAGAGAGATGCTTGTGGAGCTCTCTCTAGCCTCCTAGAGAGAGAAGCTTTGGTTCTTGCTTGCGAAGTGGGGTGCCCTGGTTGCCACCACCGCCCCCTGGCGGTGGGCGGCTGGCCTTCTGCTGTTGTTCTTCGTCATGGTGTCTGAGCGGGACCATGGCAATCCTGTTTCGACTGTGAGGAAGATGTCCTTTGCGCAAGCTTTATCAGAGTCTCTCCGTCCGTCTAAGGTTTTCATACCGGTCAAGGCGCCGACGTTTACTGATGCTGGCGAACCTGCTGTTTTCTTTACTCAGGATGAAGTGTTGAAGTCCGAAGAAGTCTTCCAGAGAGATATTATTGTTAAATGTTCCTATGGTCGTCCATCCATACCAGATATTAAGTCATGCCTATCTGCTAGACGTGGGCTCAAGTCTGACTTTATAGCCAGCATCTTGAATCATCGTCATCTACTCCTATGTTTTGATGCAGAAGAAGATTTCTTGTTGGTCCTCTTGCATAAGAGCTTATATATCAAAGGTTACTTATTCCATTTTTTTAGATGGTCTGCTTCTTTCGATTTTGATAAGGATCCCTCCATGATGCCAATCTGGGTTGGTTTTCCCAGCCTACCTGTTAGCCTATACAATGAAGATTATCTCCGATCCATTGCCAACAATCTGGGATAGGTACTTCGTATACATGAAGCGACACATGCTTGGACTCAAACTGCTGAGGCTTTGGTGTGTTTAGAAGTGGATATTGTTGCTCCATTACAGGAGAAGATATGGATTGGGTATGGTGATCAGGGGTTCTGGCAAAAAGTTAATTACCATAGGGTTCCTCCCTTATGTAAGTTTTGCTGCCGTATTGGTCATGGAGAAGAAACATGTCACAAGAAGAATAAGTACAATCCGCAAACTCAGGTTTCTAAAGATGCTGGTGCAACTGTGAGGGTTCATAACGATCAAGAGTGGAGGCCTGTCCGTGGGTCTAAGAAAAAGGGTGTGCAACTTGGTGCTGACGTTCTGGTTAGCAATGCCTTTGAGCATCTGAGAGAGGATGTATCTCATCCTATTGATGACAATGTAGTTCTTAATGGTGATAAGTGTGAGCATGGTCCTGTTAGCAACGCTATCCTTACTAGCCCTTCTCAGAATTGTCCTCCGGTTCCGGTTCAACCTTGCTCCACAGATGTTGTGCATGATCCTATGAACAGTTGTGTTATTCCTACCGAACAGGGTAATCAGAAGGAACAACAACCATGATGGTGAGCAGTCACGTATGCATGGCAGATTAACATCCTCTGAAAATATTGTTGCATGGGAGTATCAGGTAACATTGCGTCGCTGCTGTCGGTGGACTTGCATGGCGTTTTGCTTGCCAGAGAGAAGGTGGAAGGAAAGTCTCAATTTTTAGCAGGTGTGGATTCATGTAGCAGCCCAGCTGCTAAGGTGCCATTGCCGAAAATTCCTCAGGCCTCTTTTAAGGTAACTACTGAAAACCTTCTAATGCCTCCTCTCAGTCTTGCTAAAGAACGTGGACGTTCCTCTAAGGGTGGCATGCATACGAGATCCAAGGCAAAAGCTGCCGCTGGTCACTGTGGATATGTATCATCATGATTAATAATTTTCTTTTCTGGAATATTAGGGGCCTCGCTAATAAGGCCCCAAGCGGGCTCTCAAGCACTTGATAAAGAGGACAATATTCATTTCTTAGCTATCTTTGAACCAAAATTGGATCTCCATAAGGCCTCTTGCTTCTGCAAGTATTTACATATGGACTTCTGTGTTAATGATATCCTGATGGACTCTAATATCTGGATTTTTATAACCACCTTTCTCTTTCAAGATCATCTCGTACACCTCTCAACATGTTATTGGTTTGCTCCTAAAAAATGGGACCCCGTTAATGTTGATCACCTCAGTCTATGCTAGCTGTCATTATGCGAAAGAAGAGTTTTGTTTGATGATGTTCTTGCTCTGGTTGATACTGTTAATGTCCCATGGTTGGTTGGAGGCGACTTTAATTCTGTTGCTCAGAATTCTGAAAAGAAAGGTGGTTTATTACCTAACACTACATCTATGCTGGAGTTTAATGCTTTCATCTCTGCTGGTGGTCTCTTAGATGCTGGCTTTAAGCGTTCGCCCTTCACATGGACAAATAAGAGAACTAGATCTCATCTATCAAGGCTAGACTTGATAGACTTTTATTGACAATAGGTGTGCTATGAAATTTTCTGGATGCTCGGTGCAACATCTATCTCGTGGTCCGTATGATCATGCTCCACTTTTTGTTCAGTTAAATCAGGTGCACCAACAGCCGTCTCGCTTTATTTTTCAGAATATGTGGACCACACATGATACTTTTTTGGACTGTCTTAAAAGTGCTTGGTATTCTGAAGATCGGTGGTATGCTAATCCTTTCCTTAAGTTACAAGAGAAGCTTAAGGCTGTCAAAAATGCTTTGAGAATCTAGAATAAGAGTGTATTTTGTCACATTGATACTATTCTTAAAATGCTGAGGTGCATATTGCCACTTGTCAGAAACTGTTTGATGATCATCCTACACCTACTAATCTTCTTTGTTGAATGAAGCTAATGCTAAGCTTAGACAGGTCTTGCATTGCCAGGAGATGTTTGGTGCCAAAAGTCTAGAATTCAGTGGTTGGAGAGGGTGATAGAAACACGGCTTTCTACCATGCAGCTGTTAGAAGTCGTCGATGCAGAAATCATATCCATAGGCTTCGAGTGGATGGTATTGGTGTGAGGATCAGGATATTCTTAAATCTGAGGCTGAACGTTATTTCATTTCCCTTCTGTCTTCTGAACACCATGATATTGATAGTCATCTGCTTCAATCTATTCCAAATCTTATTACCCATCAGGATAATATTATGCTTACTGCTATTCCCACTGATGAAGAGGTCAAGCTTGTTGTTTGGAGTATGAAAGGTGATAGTGCCCTAGGCCCTGATGGTTTTACTGGGAACTTTTACACCGCCTGCTGGGATATTGTTGGTAAGGATGTGACTGTGGGGCGATTGCTGGTTCTTTGCTGGTTACCCGCTGCCTAGAGGTGTTTCCTCTTCTATAATCGCTCTTTTACCTAAGGTGGATACTCCCACTACTTTTGGTGACTATCGCCCTATCAGTTTTTGTAATTTTTGTTACAAGATTGTGTCTGTTATCCTTAGCAAAGACTTGCTTCCATATTGCCTACTATTATTTCCATGGAGCAGGGTGCCTTTATCCAGGAAGGAACATCATGGATAATGTTTTCTTGGCCAGGCAGTTGGCCGCTGATTTGGGTAGGAAGGTTCGTGGACACAACGTTATCTTCAAGCTTGATATGATGAAAGCCTACGACAGAGTTGAATGGGACTTTCTCCTGGAAGTTTTAAACAAGTTTGGTTACTCTACCAGATTCACATCTCTCGTTGCCATGCTCATATATAACTGTTGGTTCTCAGTTTTATTTAATGGTGCTCTAGCTGGGTATTTTAAGTCATCTAGGGGCCTCAGGCAGGGAGACCCCATTGCGCCTGCTCTTTTCATTATTATGGAGGAGACTTTGAGTAGGGGGATGCGTATGGTCTTGGACAGTCAGGTCATCAGTCCTTATTTGGGTCCTAGAGGTTGCAAGAATATGTCTCAACTTTTGTAAGCAGATGATGCTCTTCTTTTCCTTAATGGCCAGGCTAATAATCAGGAAAATCATGAACATTGTGAGCATCTACGAGAAGTCCTCTGGACAAAGGATTAATCATGGAAAAAACTCCTTTCTTATTGCTAAAAACGCCCCCACTCAGTTGGCTTCTAGTATTACTAGGCTGACTGGTTTTCATCGCCAAAGGGATGTCATGACTTATCTTGGTGTGACTATCAAGCAAGGTAGAACAGTTATTGCGATTACAGGTTGTTAATGGATAAAGTTAATGCTCGTATTGGGTCCTGGAAATCACAGTTCCTGTCAAAGGCTGGGAGATTAACTTTGGTTAATTCAGTTTTGTTTTCTATGCCAGTTTACCTTGCTACTGCGTCTGCTATTCCTAAATCTGTTATTTTTTACATTGAACGACTTTGTGCTGCTTTCTTTTTGGGCAGAACTAGCTGTGAGAAGCGTAGACATTGGGTGTCTTGGGAGATTATTAAAAAACCAGTTTTAGAAGGTGGGCTTGGTGTTCAAAGTCTTTGGCATGTGCAGATGACTATGGTTATCAAATTACTTTGGAATGTTCTGCATGGTTCTTCTCTGTGGGCCATCTATGCTAAAGGTAGGTATCTGCTGAATGGTAATATGATATCCCATCCGCATGGTATTTCTAAAGAGTTTTTCATGGTGTAGCACCCCGAAAATTTTAATTACATAAAAATTCAAAAAATAATGGAAATAAATAATTTCCATTATCGGAGTATTTAAACATACGTATCATTATCGTATGTGCTAAAACACATCGGAAAAATTTCATAAAAATTATAAATCGACCCCCAAACATTATTACTAAATGTTTTCACAAAGAAATTTGTGCCAAGAAAATCAGATTAGCCAAGTTTAAAGTGTTTCGTGACTTATTATCGTAATTCATGAATAAGTCGAAAAATCATTATCACACGTACTTGGATGAGTCAGAAAATTAAATAAAACTCATATACGGACTTCAAATAATATCCTCTAATGACTCATCAAGAAATTTGGGTCAATAAAAATTAATTGGGCTAGGTTTAAGAGTTATTGTGACCGATTATCCAAATTAGGAAACAAGTCGGAAAACTGTTAACACGAAATACTACCAACCAAAATTAACTAATAATGTTGGGGAGACTTCTAACATTTTATATTAATGACCCAATATTATAATTGGGCCAATGGACCACAATGGCCCAAAAATCAAATGAAGCAATAAATGCGTGGAAATACGTAACCATAAATAAGCTGAAATTGGAAAGTGGTAATTGGGGTTTAATTGGGAGGCAATCATGCACTCTTGGCAACCCAAATTCATGCCTACCCACCCATGGAGGTTGCTTGATGGCCAAGACTCTCTAATGGAGGAGAGATCTTCAAATTATGGAAAGACACAAGCCAATCCCGCACCCTTCTTTCCTAGTTACAATAGACTCCTAAATACCTTGGTTGCTTAAATACTCTTCACCCAAACCCCAGGGATGAGTTTTAAAACTTGTTGGGGTCGTGTGGAGGAGTTCTTTGTGGCTGGGGAGCTGTGGATCGACCACAAGAAGGACATCTTCTTCCCCCGTTCGTCTGCTGCGACCTGCACAAACCGTCCTCTTGAAGTCTTTCAAGGTAGGCCAACCTAACCCAAACCTTTCAAGACCTATACCCTTGGAAAGAGGGTCAAGTCTACATTCTAACCCAAGTGGAATGCCCAAATTCCATGCAGTATACACGGAGTATTAAGCGTTCTTCAAACAGTGGTCTGAACATAAGTTTTCTGGAAAATGAGATTTCATCAACCTAAAAGGTAGGCTTTCTCGGGCCAAACCTTAACATATCTTATACCAATGTGTATATCATCAAGTTAACTTTCATTTCCCACTGGTTTCATCTAATTCCAATGAGTAGATTTTCAATTATAAGTGTTTTCCCCAAGTCGCGCACTGTCAGGGCTTTTCCCGTTCTTTATATGTTGCATGCGATTCAAGACCGAATTAGAACAAACACACAACATGAAAGTTTTTCTACTAATTGTCCTCATCATATTTTGTGTTGAATGGTTTGTCTAAAGGTCAACAGTTAGAGAGTTATAAGTGTGGTAAGAGGGTCGCTGCATGATACTGCGCTTTCGGGTTGCACTTGGCTTTTACATTGTGTTGAATTATCATGCATCTCGAGGTTGTTTAAAATTATCTAAAAATCATAGTCTACATTTATTCCATGTTCCCAACAACTTTCATGATGAGATTTTTGTCCTAAAAGCCTTAATTATTTCGGCATCATACTTTGCACAGCAAATCTTGCATTTAACTGTCCATAGTTTTCTATACCTCATGTTTGACTTGATTACAGTCTTTTTGACTTGATTAAAGTCTATTGAAACCATCATTGTTTTCTAATTACGATTTATTGGAGACACCCTTGCATGTCTAGTTGGTTTAAACTGTTTTGTAATTTTTCATGCACTGTACAATTTGTTCTCTATTCTTGAAGCACCTTGTGTCAAAATAGGGCAGTCTTGGACCGCAATGCAAGAACATGTATGCTCTCTGTCGGATTCAGGCATAGACCCTGTGAACGTGACGACCCGATAGTCCGCGTTCTGAGGTCTTGTCGCGACAGCAAAACTAGTCACGTTATGAATGCGACGAGCGCACCGTCGCTATCTCTCTGCCTGATCTGACTGCCTTGTCGCGTTCTGTACATACCCTTGTCGCGTTCTGTCCCGACCCTGTCGCGACCCTTATTGGCTGCGTCGCATTCTCAGAATTTTGCGTGAAACACACTTATTTCATTTGCAAAACTTACCATTATACCCGAGGTCTGTTTACCACGGGGTATAATAATTACTTGCGTTGCATCTGCGTGGGAGTCCTGCTTACTTGTTGAATGATAGATACAATAACCACATACACGTGTCCTGGTGTACATTCTTGATGGTTCTGTTCTTGGTGTACATTAGTGTCTACGTGCCTGATTAGTGTTACATGATCGTGCTCGTGCGTGCTTGCTTGCTTGTGTGATATGGCCATCCTGCATTTATTGCAATTAGTGATATCTTGCGTTCTTGAAAGCTATTGACATCAAGTGAAATCTTGCGTGCTTGTACAAAGTGATCTATTGTTAGTTCCATCTCGTTATATCCTTTTAGATCTCGTTCTATCATGATCACTCTCTCTCTCTAGCTTGTTTCATGTATCATGTTTTAATGAGCTTTATTCGTACATGCATATCATGATAACCATCGTGCTTACCTAGTTCTAAATTGCTAATCACTTATATCATTGCCCGCACATTGAGATATAATCCTACTGGGCTAGTTTGCTCATCCCCTACTTTTACCCAATCTAGGTGACTATGAGTTCAAGAGGAAGAGCAAGTCGAGGATGGGAATGCGTCCGAGTGATGAGTGTTCCAATTATGAGTCTATCTATAGTTAGTTTATTTTGAGTGTTAGAACAATGTAGTAGGAAGTGAGGTATTATGTACTTTTGCATTTATTGAGTCTTAGTCCTGTAATAGTTTCCATTTATAATACAATGAGTTGAGATTTGAATACAAGATTAGTTGAGTTCAATATTTGGGCCCTATGATGATGTATGTTGTTATACATTTAGTGCGTGCTAGTTAGAGGGTTATTTGCCAACTATTCACGTCTCAGGATATCGTCTCGAATTATATTCCGCATTATTAATATCCGCTGCGTAATTCTCGGGACGTGACACACTAGAGGCTTATTTGCCGACTGTTCACGTCTCGGGATATCGACTCGAATTATTTTCGCATCATTATTATCCGCTGCGTAATTCTCGGGACGTGACAATTTAGTGGTATCAGAGCCTTGGAATAACAAATAGGACATATGTCTCAGGATTAGTAGATACCTATGGACCTCGGTCATGAAAATTAAATATAGTGCCTGGTGAGAATGGGTAGAGAATGGGAATATGATAGAATGAACAAAACACTCCTACCCATTGACTCTGATAATGTATCTAGAGACATTAATTGGTTTCCATCCTTTTCTCAGGAACCCTCATAACTCTCTCACTCAACCGCAATGGCTCGCAACCAATGGCAAGCTATGCAAGAAACAGTGGTAGGATTGACTCAGGCTTTACAAAATGTGGTTCAGGCTGGAAATCTGGTTGCTGCTGCTGCTGCTAGGAATGGAGCTGGTGATTTACACCGCAACTTTAGGAGTTTGAACCTTCCTCGTTTCTCTGGATCCCCTGATCCGGATGAGGCAGAGAACTGGCAGAAGAGATAGAAAGGATCTTTTAAGTCATGCAATGCACTAACACGGAGAAGGTGGTACTGGCCACTTTTCAATTCATTAAGGATGCCCGAGCATGGTGGAAGGCCACATCGGCCCACCTGCCAAATGTAGCTGAGCTAGAGTGGGCAGGATTTCTGGAGATCTTTCGAGGAAAATACTTCTCTGAAAAAGTTAAGGAAAAGAAGGCAGCGGAATTTGCCGCACTAAAATAGAAAGGTGGTTCGTGGTTGAGTATGAAGCTCAGTTCGCACGTCTTGCTGTGTATGCCCCACACCTGGTGGGAACAGAAAGACTGAAGGCAAAATGATTCATGGATGGGCTCAGGCCCATGTTCATTGAGAAGCTCGGACCTCACAACATTCAAACTTACACTGAGATGGTCCAAAGAGCTCAACTAGTAGAAGACACCATGACCAAAGTGGAGGGCATGAGGGGCAAGGACAACTCCAAGATGGTCTTCGTCAAGAAGGGAGCACCTAATATTGCTCCAACTTTTCGTAACAACAATAACCACTTTAACAACAGCAACAAGAGCCGAATGCTGGAAGAGATGTTACTGAGACAAGAGAGTCAAAGTGGAAGGTAGGCAGTTGGTTGAAAACTGTAAATTCTGTGATAAACCAGGGCACTGAGCAGAAGAATGCTAGAAGAAGATCGGGCATGCTTGAGATGTGGTGGTCGTGACCACCATATTCCTGACTGTCCATGATGAAGGACCAACCAGGCAAAGCCCAGAATGTACCACGACGTCAAGGACGCCTTAATGCTATTGTAGAAGCGAACCTACCCGAGGAAGGGGGTATGGTGGAAGGTACCATTTCCATACACTCTCAACCTGCATTTGTGCTTATTGATACTGGAGCTGCATATTCATTTATTTCCCCCTCATTTGCTGCAACTCTACCTGTCAAACCTGTACACTTGAATCCAAGATCACTGTAGCCTCTCCATTAGGCTCGGAATCTGAACTCACTCACTACTTGCCGAAATGTGAAACTATAATTGGAGGACACAATCTCCCTGCCGACCTTATCTGTTTAGACATGAAGGGTTATGATCCTTTTGGGTATCGATTGGCTAATTGAATATGGTGCCGATGTAAACTGTTGCCCTAGGAGGTTACTTTTAAAAGACCAAACTTTCCAACTCTATCGCTACTTGGCACCCGTTATCACAAACACCCAATCTTGATATCCTCCTTAAAGGCTTCTAAGCTGATCAACCAGGGTTGTGATGCTTTCCTAGTTTCCGCCTTGGCAACTAAAAAGAAGAAACCATCCCTAGAAGAAATTCCAATAGCCAGGGATTATCCTGATGTATTTCCAGAGGAATTACCTGGCATACCACCTGAGTGGGAGGTAAACTTCACCATTGAGTTACTCCCTGGGGCAGCCCCTGTTTCAAAAGCTCCATATCGCATGTCCCCTGTTGAATTATAGGAGTTGAAAAGACAGATCCAAGAATTGCTAGATCAGGGTTTTATCAGGCCTAGCACATCCTGTGGGGGGCGCCAGTGCTATTTGTCAGAAAGAGGACGGACAATGAGGCTATGCATGATTACCGTCAGTTAACCATTGACAATAAAGAATAGTATCCACTGCCCCGCATCGACGAGCTGTTTGACTAGATCTCCGGTGCATAATATTTCTCCAAGATAGATCTAAGATCAGGCTACCATCAACTAAGAATAAAGGAGGAGGATATTCACAAGTCTGCATTCCGGAGTAGATATGGTCACTATGAGTTCATGTTCATGCAGTTTGGTTTAACAAATGCTCCAGTGGCTTTCATGCAGCTGATGAACAATATTTATAGGCCATACTTGGACCAGTTTATAGTGGTGTTCATTGATGACATCCTTATTTACTCCAAATCTAAAGAAGAACATGAGGAACACTTGAACGTTGCTCTACAAGTGCTTAGAGATAATCAACTCTATGCTAAACTTAGTAGTGAATTCTAGATGGAGGAAGTATCCTTCCTTGGTCACACATCATTCCAAGGAGGGAATCTCTGTGGATCCATCTAAGGTGGAGGCGGTAAAGAATTGGGAAGGCCGACAACTGTGTCGGGTATTAGGAGCTTTCTTTGTTTAGCCGGTTTTATCGTCGCTTCATTAAAGATTTCTCAAAGATAGCTGTACCATTGACCAGGCTTACCAAAAGGAGAATCCATTTGCATGGATTGATGAATGTGAAGAAAGTTTCAAGGCATTGAAAGGGCACCTTACCTCGGCACCCGTACTGACACTGCCAGTTGCTGGGGTAGTTTTGAAGTATACACCGATGCATCCGGGATCGGCCTCGGCTGTGTGCTAATGCAAATGGGAAAGTTATGCTATGCGTCCATACAATTGAAGAAGCACGAGGACAATTATCCTGTACATGATCTGGAGCTAGCTACTAGTCTTCGCCTTGAAGATATGGCGTCATTATCTATATGTGAGAAATTCATTGTGTTTTCTGACCATAAAAGCTTGAAGTATATGTTTTCTTTTTCAGCATAACTTGAATATGAGACAGCAGAGGTGGTTGGAGTATCTCAAAACTTCGACTTCACATCAATACCATCTAGGGAAAGCAAATGCTGTGGCGGATGCTCTAAGTAGAAAGCCAATGATCACATTGTCAAGTTTAATGGTGGACGAATGGAAGTTATTAGAGGACTTCGCTAAGTTAAATATTGATGCTGACATCAAAGAGAAGGGTGCCTTGTTGCTAGTGCTAGAGCACAACCTACACTATGGAGGACATCACAACACTCCAATACAATGACCCTGTACTTGTGGAGATTAAGGTTAATCTAGACCAGAGGCCGGATTTCTCATTACTGAAGATGGAGACTATTGTTTCCGGGATCGAGTCTGTGTACCCGACCATGCGGAACAAAGAAAATGATTATGGATGAGGCTCACAGGACTAGGGATACCATTCATCCTGAACTACCAAATGTATCAAGATTTGAAAAGAAGCTTTTGGTGGCCTAATATGAAGAGAGAGGTGACAGAATATCTCGCCCGATGCTTAACATGTCAAAAGGTCAAGGCGGAACACTTGCGACCCGCAGGTAAACTCAAACCCCTAGAAATCCCGGCATGGAAATGGGAAGGTATAGGGATGGACTTCATTTTCGGACTACCCATATCTAGAGGTGGATTTGATGGTATCTGGGTTATTGTCGACCGCTTAACTAAGTCGGCTCACTTCTTGCCAGTGAAGAATAATTGGTCAGTAGATGTTCTGGCTGCATTATATGTGAAGAAAATAGTCAAATTACATGGAGTACCGGTGTCTATCGTATCTGATAGAGACCGTAGGTTTACATCCCACTTTTGGAAAGGACTGCACTACTCCTTGGGATCTAAACTAAACTTTAGCACGACTTTCCATCCACAGACAGATGGTCAGACGGAGAGAACCAACCAGGTGATTGAAGATATGCTTAGAGTATGTGTCCTAGATTTTGGAGGTAACTGGCACGAACACTTACCTCTTGTGTAGTTCGCCTACAATAATAGCTATCAAGCTAGCATTCAAATGGCACCATTTGAAGCACTGGCACCATTTGAAGCACTCTATGGCAGGAATTACCGATCTCCAATATGCTGGTATGAAGTTGGCGAAAAACAAATGCTAGGACCAGAGATGATAAGGGAAACCACAGAGAAGGTAAAGCCTATTAAAGAAAGAATGGCAGTGGCGCAGCAAAGACAGAAGGCATATATGCAGATAATAGAAGAAGAGACCTGGAGTTTCAGGTTGGTGAACATGTATTCTTAAAAGTGTCTCCAGGCCATAGGATCATGCGTTTTGGCATTAAAGGCAAGTTGTCACCAAGGTTTGTCGGGCCTTTCGAAATCTTGAAAGAATCGACGAGGTGGCATATCGTCTCGCTTTACCACCACAAATGGATGGAATACACAATGTGTTCCACATATCCATGTTGAAAAAATATGTACGGGATCCGTGGCATGTCTGGAGTATGAGCTCCTAGAATTCAACAAAGACAGAACATATCAAGAGAAGCCATTAAGATCGTGGACCGGGAATTGCGCCAATTAATGAACAAGATCATCCCACTGGTAAGGGTTAGATGGAATCAACGCATGGATGAAGACGACTCGTGGGAAACCAAGGAAGCAATGCGCAAAAGATACCGGAGCTATTCACAAGTAAGTACACATCACTTGTCCAATAACTTTCTATACATGAATTTGGGGACCAAATTCTCTTAAGTGGGGGAGGATGTAGCACCCCGAAAATTTTAATTACAAAAAAAAATAAAAAAATAAATAGAAATAAATAATTTCCATAATATCGGAGTATTTAAACATACGTATCATTATCGTATGTGCTAAAACACATCGGAAAAATTTCGTAAAAATTATAAATCAACCCCAAACATTATTACTAAATGTTTCACAAAGAAATTTGTGCCAATAAAAATCGGATTAGCCAAGTTTAAAGTGTTTCACGACTTATTATCGTAATTCATGAATAAGTCGAAAAATCATTATCACACGTACTTGGATGAGTCGAAAAATTAAATAAAAATCATATACGGACTTCAAATAATATCCTCTAATGACTCATCAAGAAATTTGGGTCAATAAAAATTAATTGGGCTAGGTTTAAGAGTTATTGTGGACGATTATCCCAATTAGGAAACAAGTCAGAAAACGTTAACACGGAAATATGACGCAACCAAAAATTAAATAATAATGTTGGGGAGACTTCCAACATTTTATTAATGACCCAATATCATAATGGGCCAATGGACCAAATGGCCCAAAAATCAAATGAAGCAAGAAAATGCATGGAACTTCGTAACCATAAATAGCTGAAATTGGAAAGTGGTAATTAGGGTTTAATTGGGAGGCAATCATGCACTCTTGGCAACCCAAATTCGTGCCTACCCACCCATGGAGGTTGCTTGATGGCCAAGACTCTCTAATGGAGAGAGAGATCTTCAAATTATGGAAAGACACAAGCCAATCCCGCAACCCTTCTTTCCTAGTTACAATAGGAACTAAATACCTTGGTTGCTTAAATACTCTTCAACTAAACCCCAGGGACGAGTTTACAACTTGCTGGGGTCGTGTGGAGGAGTTCTTGGTGGCTGGGGAGCTGTGGATTGACCACAAGAAGGACATCTTCTTCCTCGTTCGTCTGCTGCGACCTGCACAAACCGTTCACTTGAAGTCGATCAAAGGTAGGCCAAACCTAAACCAAACCTTGCAAGGCCCATACCCTTGGAAAGAGGGTCAAGTCTATGTTCTAACCGAAGTGGAATGCCCAAATTCCATGTAGTATACACGGAGTATAAGCGTTCTTCAAACAGTGGTCTGAACACAGTTTTTCTGAAAAAAATGAGACTTCATCAACCCAAAAGGTAGATTTTCTCGGGCCAAACCTTAACATATCCTATAACAATGTGTAGATCATCAAGTTTGCTTTCATTTCCCACTGGTTTCATCTAATTCCAATGTGTAGATTTTGAATTATAAGTGTTTTCCCCAAGTCGCGCACTATCAGGGCTTTTCCCGTTCTTTATATGTTGCATGCGATTCAAGACCGAATTAGAACAAACACACAACATGAAAGTTTTTCTAATAATTGTCTTAGTCATGTTTTGTCTAAAGGTCAATAGTTAGAGAGTTATAAGTGTGGTAAGAGGGTCGCTGCATGATACTGCGTTTTCAGGTTGCACTTGTCTTTTACATTGTGTCGATTATCATGCATCTCGAGGTTGTTTAAAATTATTTAAAAATCATAGTCGGCATCTATTCCATGTTCCCAACAACTTTCATGATGAGACTTTTGTCCTAAAAGCCCTAATTATTTCAGCATCATACCTTGCACAACAAATCATGCATTTAACTGTCCATAGTTTTCTATACCTCATGTTTGAGTTGATAACGTCTGTCGAAACCATCATTGTTTTTAATTACGATTTACTGGAGACACCCTTGCATGTCTAGGTTGGTTAAAATTGGTTTCGTAATTTTTCATGCATTGTACAATTTGTTCTCTATTCTTGAAGCACCTTGTGTCAAAATAGGGCAGTCTTGGACCGCAATCCAAGAACATGTCTACTCTCTGTCAGATTCAAGCGCAGACCCTGTGAACACGACGGCCGGTAGGCCGTGTTCTGAGGTCTTGTCGCGACAGCAAACCCGTCACGTTATGAATGCGACGAGCACGCCGTCGCTATCTCTTGCCTGATCTGACTGCCTTGTTGCGTTCTGTGCATACCCTTGTCGCATTCTGTCCTGACCCTGTCGTGTCCCTTACTGGGGTGCGTCGCATTCTCAGAATTTTGAGTGAAACACCACTTATTTTGTTTGCAAAACTTACCGCTATACCCGAGGTCTGTTTACCATGGGGTATAATAATTACTAGCGTTGCATCTGCGTTGGGAGTCTTGCTTGCTTGTTGAATGATAGATACAATAACCACATACACGTGTCCTGGTGTACATTATTGATGGATCTTTGCTTCATGTACATTAGTGTCTACGTGCCTGATTAGTGTTACATGATCGTGCTCGTGCGTGCTTGCTTGCTTGTGTGATATGGCTTTCTTGCATTTATTGCAATTAGTGATATTTTGCATTCTTGAAAGCTATTGACATCAAGTGAAATCTTGCGTGCTTGTACAAAGTGATCTATTGCTAGTTCCATCTCGTTATATCCTTTTAGATCTCATTCTATCATGATCACTCTCTCTCTCTAGCTTGTTTCATGTATCATGTTTTAACGAGCTTTATTCGTACATGCATATCATGATAACCATCGTGCTTACCTAGTTCTAAATTGCTAATCACTTATATCATTACCCGCACATTGAGATATAAATCCTACTGGGGTAGTTTGCTCATCCCCTACTTTTACCCAATCTAGGTGACTATGAAGTTCAAGAGGAAGAGCAAGTCGAGGATGGGAATGCGTCCGAGTGATGAGCGTTCCAATTATGAGTCTATCTATAGTTAGTTATTTTGAGTGTTAGAACAATGTAGTAGGAAGTGAGGTATTATGTACTTTTGCATTTATTGAGTCTTAGTCCTGTAATAGTTTCCATTTAGAATACAGTGAGTTGAGATTTGAATACAAGATTAGTTGAGTTCAATATTTGGGCCCTATGATAATGTATGCTGTTATACATTTAGTGCATGCTAGCTAGAGGGTTATTTGCCAATTGTTCACGTCTTGGGATATCGTCTCGAATTATATTCCGCATCATTATTATCCGCTGCATAATTCTCAGAACGTGACAGTTTAATGGTATCAGAGCCTAGGAATACCAAATAGGACATATGTCTCAGGATTAGGAGATACCTATGGAACCTAGGTCATGGAAATTAAATATAGTGCCTGGTGAGAATGGGGATATGATAGAATGAACAAAACACTCCTACCCATTGACTCTGATTATGTATCTAGAGACATTAATTGGTTGTTGAATGGTCTATTACCATGGGGTATAATGATTACTGGCATTGCATCTGCGCGGGTGTCTTGCTTGCTTGTTGAATGATAGATACAATAACCACATACACGTGTCCTGGTGTACATTCTTGATGGATCTTTTCTTGGTGTACATTAGTGTCTACGTGCCTGATTAGTGTTACATGATCGTGCTCGTGGTCATGCGTGCTCGCTTGCTTGTGTCATATGGCCATACTGCATTTATTGTAATTAGTGATATCTTGTGTTCTTGAAAGCTATTGACATCAAGTGAAATCTTGCGTGCTTGTACAAAGTGATCTATTGTTAGTTCCATCTCGTTATATCCTTTTAGATTTTGTTCTATCATGATCACTCTCTCTCTCTAGCTTGTTTCATGTATCATGTTTTAACGAGCTTTATTCGTACATGCATATCATGATAACCATCGTGCTTACCTAGTTCTAAATTGCTAATCACTTATATCATTGCCCGCACATTGAGATATAAATCCTATTGGGCTAGTTTGCTCATCCCCTACTTTTATCCAATCTAGGTGACTATGAAGTTCAAGAGGAAGAGCAAGTCGAGGATGGGAATGCGTCCGAGTGATGAGCGTTCCAATTATGAGTCTATCTATAGTTAGTTTATTTTGAGTGTTAGAACAATGTAGTAGGAAGTGAGGTATTATGTACTTTTGCATTTATTGAGTCTTAGTCCTATAATAGTTTCCATTTAGAATACAATGAGTTGAGATTTGAATACAAGATTAGTTGAGTTCAATATTTGGGCCCTATGATGATGTATGTTGTTATATATTTAGTGTGTGCTAGCTAGAGGCTTATTTGCCAACTGTTCACGTCTCGAGATATCGTCTCGAATTATATTCCGCATTATTAATATCCGCTGCGTAATTCTCGGGACGTGACACATGGTGCTTTTGACATTGTTAAGCAATATACTAGATGGATGCTGGGCAATGTTGGTAACATCAGTTTTTTGCATGATGTTTGGATTGGTGATAAGCCGCTTAGAGAGCTCTCAGGTATATCCCCACTTGAGGAGTCGCCTAATGTTCGGGATGTCTTTCTAAACACTCAGCACCCTCTGCGTTATCTGCTCCCTCAGGGTATTCAGGAGCTGACTCTTTCCAACTATGATGACTTCCCTGTTTGGACGACTACCTCTTCTAGTAAATTTTCTATCAAGAGTGCCTATGATCTGGTCCGTTATCATGGTGTTAAAAGGTCGTCACTCCTCCGAATTTGGCATCGCCGGTTTAGTAGGCATGCCTCTCTTTTTGCTTGGTTACTTCTTCAGAGGGAGGTCCCTGTTGATAGTCGTATTGCGGATTGTGGTATTCCTCTACCATCACGGTGTTGCTGTTGTACATGCCCTCATGTTGAGGATTTGAATCATCTTTTTGTGCACAGCGATCTGGCTAAGGCTCTGTGGTCTTGGGTCGCCCCACTTCTTCAACCTGGAATTGGAATTCACACAAACATTTCTATGCGCCTGTGGGACATTATCAAGAGAGCAGAGTTACTAATCCTCATGGTTCATTTCAATATATTGCCCCATTCTTATTCTTTGGGAGATATGGAAGATTAGATGTAAAATCAAGTTTGAACAGGTTGGTTTTTCAGTGAAATCTTTAATCCAAAATATTCATGACCTGGTGAATACTGCTAATCATCAACTGGTCTTCAAAGATGTCGCTACACCTCAGCAATATGCAGCGATCTATGAGTTGGGTTTGTAGTGCAGCCTCATGTCAAGTCATGCAAATTGATTAGATGGATTCTGCGTTTACAAGGTTTTCTTCTCAATGTTGATGGTGCTTCTAAAGGAAATCGGGGTCCCTGTGGTGGTGGTGGTGTTGTTAGGAATGCCTTTGGATCTGTTGTTCTTGCTTTCTCTCATTTTAATGGGGATGGTTACAACATTCTTACGGAAGCTAGGGCGATGTATGATGGCGTGAAGTTGGCTATGGAGAGAGGGGTCCACGTTGATCATATCTGCTCGGACTCCATGATTTTGGTGAATTCTTTAAGGACTGGGATTGCTCCTTCTTGGACATGCTATCAGTGGTGGAAATTTACTTTTGATTTTGTGCAGCATCATAGAGTCCAAGTTTCTCATGTCTATAGGGAAGCAAATCAGGTGGCGGATGCATTGGCCCCTTATGCTTGCAACCATCGTTGTGATGGGATATTTAATTCCTCCACCCAGCTCCCTCGGTCTTGTTTTCCTGCTCTTTTTGGGGATCGATTGGGTTTGGGGAATCTTAGAGTTTTTTAGCTCTTTTGTATCTATCAGGGGTATGCCCCGTAGCTTCTGTATATCTATGCATTATTAATACAAAATTTCTGTGGCAGGATTTGCCTGGGGGAGTGAGAACACTTCACCCTACTGGGTGGAGTGCACTTGACCGGTGCTGAACTTGCTGCATGTTTTATTAAAAAAAAAAGTGATTAGATGAGGAGTTCACTGCATGATAAAATTGGGACGTAGTCCATTCATAAACCTCTTAGCCTTCAATTTCTCCATGGATACAAGATGCGGGGCATATTTTGACAACGGGCAAATTGAGCCTCATACTCTGATACTAACATCCTTAGTTGCTTTAGACTAGAAAATTCATTTGCTTTCTTCTCCTGAACTACCTCGAAGAAATATTGATCGTTAAACAGTTCCAAAAACTCTTCCTAACTAACTTGATTGGAATCCTCCAGGGTAGACTCTACAGTTTCCCACAAGCACGAGCATCACGATCTAACTGGAATGTAGTCAGACGGACCTTTTCTTCTTCCGTACACTTAATCATTTTGAATATCCTTTCAATGTCTTTTAACCAATTCTCAGCTTCATCCAGATCCGTACTCCTACAAATCTTGGAGGGTCCAGGCTTCGAAAATCCTTAAATAAACTTGTTCCATTATGGTTAATATTTCTGGCTACTGTCTTCATTACTCGAGTCAGATCATGCATAGAACTCTCCATCTTCCTCCAACTAGCGTCACCTCCGTCCATCACTAAATGGAGAAAGTAGCTGAAACATCTAATAATACACATTAATTTCACAATCCTCCCAAACTTGCATTCATCACATACACATTTTACAGAATGTCAATTGAAGAATTGAAAGAGTTAAAAAGGCAATTATTGGATTGTTAGAGAAGGGATTTATTAGAGCTAGTACCTCACCTTGGGGTGCTCCAGTATTATTTGTGAAGAAGAAAGATGGGTCTATGTGATTATGCACATATTATCGACAGTTAAATCAATGACTATAAAGAATAAATACCCACTTCCAAGAATTGATGATCTATTTGATCAATTGTCGAGAGCTTAGTGTTTTTCCAAAATTGATTTAAGATCTGGTTATCATCAACTTAGAATTCAAGAACAGGATATTCACAAAACGGCTTTTCGAACAAGATATGGACACTATAAATTTGTAGTGATGTCGTTTGGATTGACAAATGCACCAGCATCATTTATGCTTATGATGAATGACATGTTCAAATCTTATTTAGATGCATTTGTGGTTGTATTCATTGATGATATACTGATTTACTCCAAAAGTATGGAAGAGCATGAGACGCATCTACGGATCACTTTGCAATTATTACGAGATCACAAGTTATATGCAAAATTTAGAAATGTGAATTTTGGTTGAAGGAAGTGATGTTCTTAGGACATATTATCTCCAAAGAAGGTCTATCAGTAGACTCCTCTCAAATTGAAACCATACAAAATGGGAGCAACCTAAGAATCTCACTGAGATTAGAAGTTTTCTAGGCATGGCCAGTTACTACCGGCGATTTGTCAAGGATTTTTCTAGAATTGCCTCACCTCTTACACAGTTGACCAGAAAAGGAACTGCATTTGTGTGGAATGAGAATTGTGAGCAAGCATTCCAATTATTAAAAGAGTGTATCATCTGTACCAATTCTAGCGTTACCGGTAGAAGGAAAAATATTTTGAGGCTTATATTGATGCTTCCAATATTGGATTGGGATGTGTACTGATGCAAGATGGAAGGGTATTGCCTATGCATCGAGAGCTAGCTGAACATAGAAGAACTACCAACTACAGTACTGATTTGGAATGGCCGCAGTAGTTTTTGCTCATAAGCTTTGGAGACACTACCTGTATGACAATCAATTCATAGTGTACTCCGATCATAAGAGTCTCAAGTACTTATTTTCACAAAAAGAAAAAATGAGGTAAAGAAAGAAGGTGGATGGAGTATATCAAAGATTATGACATCAAGATTGAATACCATCGGGAAAAGGAAATACTGTGGCTGACGCACTCAGAAACATCTATAGCCAAGATATTTCGGTTACAAGTTAAGGAATGGAAATTGTTGGAGGAATTTCTACATTGAGCTTAAAAGTTGAAACACAAGAAGAAAGAATTGTGATTAATAACTTGACAGTGCAGTCAGATTTGCTAAAGAAATTGGAGAGCAACAGGACAATGATCCTGCATTGGCAGAAATTGGAAAAATTGGCTTCTAGAATTGACTTTAATGAAGATATTCATGGGAATCTTCGGTTCCGGGACAGATTGAGTGTGCCAGATAACTCTGAAATCAAGAAGCAAATTTTAGAAGAAGATCATCGATCATATTATACTATCACCCGGAGCAGTCAAAATGTATCAAGATTTGAAGAAGCATTTCTGGTGGTGCAACATGAAAAAGGATATTGTTGATTTTATTGCAAAATGTTTGACATGTCAGAAAGTTAAGGCAGAACACCAGAAACCGGCAGGAAAACTAAAACCACTTAAGATACCAGAATGAAAATGGGATAGTGTTGGTATGGATTTTATTGTGGGATTACCCAAAACACGAAGTGGACTTGATGCTATATGGGTAATCATTGACATACTTACTAAATTAGCTCGTTTCATAGCGATAAAGACTAGATGGTCTGTTCATATTTAGCAGCATTGTATATGAAGGAAATTGTGCGATTGCATGGAATTCCAAAGAGCATAATTCTGATAGAGATGCAAGATTTACTTCGCATTTATGGAGAGAGTTGTAGGACGTATTGGGAACTAAGTTAAAATTTAGTGCCACATTTCATCCTCAAACTGATGGACAGACGGAACGGGTAAATTAGATTATTGAGGATATGTGTCGTGCTTGTGTATTAGAGTTTGGAAATGACTGGAACACTCACTTAGCAATTATGGAATTTGCATATAACAATAGCTACCAGTCTACTATTCAAATGGCACCATTTGAAGCATTATATGGTCGACAGTGTCGATCACCATTGTGTTGGGTAGAACTAAAAGAGACACATATTCTTAGACCTGAAATGATCCAAGAGACAACAAAAATCATCAAGTTGGTTCAAGATCGGATGAAAGCTGCACAAGACCGACATAAAAGTTATGCCGATCGACGTAGAAGAGAGCTGAAATTTCAGCAAGGCGAACACGTATTTCTTAAAGTGTCACCCCGGAGAGGAATCAAAAGATTCGGTATCAAGGGAAATTGAGTCCAAGATATATTGGACCCTTTGAAATATTGAAGAGAGTGGTGAAATGACATACCAACTGGCACTCTCACCACAATTGTCCAATGTACACGATATCTTTCATGTGTCAATGTTAAGGAAATATATATATGATCCGGAACACATTATTGAGTACCAAGATTAGATATACAAGGAAATTTGGCATATGAAGAAAGACCAGTACAGATCCTCGATCGAAAAAGCAAGCAACTTCAGAACAAGGAAGTTCTTTATTAAAGATTCAGTGGAACAAGTGAGGACAAGAAGAAGCAATGTGGGAACTGGAGGATGCTATCAAAATCAAGTACCCAGAATTATTTCCAGGTCAGTAACCATAATTTATGTTAAAATTTGGAGGACCAAATTTCTTTTAGGGGGAGAATTGTAACACCCCAAAAAAATTTATTTGTTGTAAAACTTAAAAAATAAGGTTATTGGACTTAACCATTATTCTTAGAATGAAATTATTGATATTCGGGAATGTTTAACATTAATGAATATTATCCTAGTGTCGTACTTGACGTGCGTGCTCCCACAGGGTAACATTGAAAAACTGTAATGAAAATGAAATCTGAGAATACCATAATTTCCAAAAAAATGTGGGGATATCAAAGATGTAAATATCTAAATTGTTGACTTATGGATTTTGATTAAGTCGACGTAACATTTTTCGAGTGATTTTTCACCTAGTGTAAAATAATTTCTAAAAATTAAACTAAAATCACCATAATTTGTAAAACCATCACATTAGCCTATGGCTAAAATTTCAGCACAAATGGATATCATTTGGATACATTAGCATAAGGATTATTGGGTCAGTTGATTTATGGCTCAATTACATAAACTATTTATGGGATTTTACAGGATGACGTATCTTGGGTGATGCAAGCTCATGTCATGGTGGGTTAAACCTCTTACATGTTGGTGACTGAGGTGTAGGTGTGAGATTGGGAGCATGGGCCATGTGTAAACAGTAAAAACCAGGGGTTTTACTATTTATACGTGTACAAGTGAGGTGTCCTAACGCATGGGAGTCTTGCTGGGCTATAAAAGCCACTCCCCTTCCTTCGTACATGTCTTCCAAACTCCCTTCGCTCTGTTCTTGTCTTCCCCTATTCCTTGCTACTAGGAATGCTACTGGTGGAGTTGTTGGATTTGCTAAGTTCCATAACTACAGCAACTACTCCTGTTTCTGCTCATACTGCGACTGTAGATACTTCTACCTTGGAGTCAACTTGCTGTTGAAGCTACTGTCGTGGCTAGCAAGCCATCAACTTGGGAGGAAGTTTTTCCTCTACTGGGTTAGACTCTTTTGTCAAGAGCACGTGAGATCTCAATTGCTTAGTAAGGTAGGATTCATCTCCTCTGGTTCAGTTCTATCCTCCACACATGACAAGGAATTCTTGATAAATAGACAAGTTGCTATTCCTATATTTCTTGTTTTTCGTCCAGTTTTGGTAAACTTATTCTTGTTGGGAGAAGAACAATCTTGTTCTACTCTAAAAAACCGATTCCTATCTTCTTCTCCCATCCTTGATGTTTATACATAATAGTAGAGCTTATTGGAGTCACAATACCTTTAGAACAATGTGATTATTCTATTCAGATGCTCGGTCCTTCATGCCTTAACTTTCTATCATGTCAAACATTTTGCAATAAAATCCACAATATCCTTTTTCATGTTGCACCACCAGAAATGCTTTCTCAAATCCTGATACATTTTGACAGCTTTCAAATACTTAATCACAATTCTTTTCTTGTGTTTCAACTTTCAAGCTCAATGTAGAAAATTCCTCCAACAATTTCCATTCCTTAACTTGTAACGGTAATATCTTGGCTATAGGATTTCTGCTGAGTGCGTCAGGCACAGTATTTCCTTTTCCCAGATGGTATTCAATCTTAAAGTCATAATCTTTGATATACTACATCCACCTTCTTTGCCTCATGTTCAGTTCTTTTTGTGAAAATAAGTATTTGAGACTCTTATGATCGGAGTACACTATGAATGATTGTCATAAGGTAGTGTCTCCAAAGCTTGAGAGCAAAAAATACTGTGGCCAATTCCAAATCATGTATTGGGTAGTTTCTCATGAGTCTTCAAATGTCTCGAGGCATGGACAATAACTCTCCTGATCACTACTGATTCAGAAATGGTTAAGAGAGCCTTGGCACTGGAAGCTGCAAATGAAGTTGTGGATAAGATTAGAGTGAAATCTAGAGAAGGATCTTCAGATCGAGAAAGAAAGTATGAGTCGGGGAATACCTGAAGGTTCAACAAACTACTAAGAAGGTAGGCAAAGCTCCGGTAGGGAGTAAGGATGTTTGTACGCACTGCCATCGCATCGGGCATAAGGTTGAGAATTGCTGGCGTAAATTGGGTGCATGTTTCCGTTGTGGAAGCACTCAACACGAATCCCGGATTGCCCAATGCCCAAGACAGCACCAACAAATAAGAACCCCCAAGTAAAGCAAGGAAGACTGCAAGTCATTCAAGAAGTGGAACCTGAATCCCCGCAGGAGGGCGGATTGATTGAAGTACATTGTTAGTAAACAAAAACCTGCATTTGTGTTGTTTGATTCTGGAGCTACACACTCTTTCATTAGCTATGAGTTTGCTAAATCTCTGGAGATACAATCAGTTCCATTATCTGCACAACTTGAAGTTGCAACTCCTTTGAACAAAGGAATGAAGCTTAAGGAGTATTATCCAGCAAGCCAGATTTTAGTTAAAAGGCATAATTTGCCTGGTGACTTGATATGTCTAGAAATGTGGGATTACGATGTAATTCTTAGGGTGAATTGGTTATCCAAATATCATGCTGATTTAGATTGCCAATTAAGGCAGGCCACCTTTCTAGGAAGGAAATTTATTTTATGACCTTTGATAAACCCCAAACCAAAAGAATACCAATAATTTCCGCAGTGAAGGCTTGTAAATTAGTACGTAAAGCTTGTCAAGGATACTTGGCTTCTGTAACCCTATTAAATTAGGATATCATGGGATTGGGAGATATTCCAATAGTAAGGGAATTTCTTGATGTTTTCCCTGAAGAGCTACCTAGCATACCACCTAATAGAGAAGAGAATTTTCAATTGAATTGGTACCAGGAGCTACGCCAATTTCTAGAACACCTTACAGAATGTCAATTGAAGAATTGAAAGAGTTAAAAAGGCAATTCTTGGAATTGTTAGAGAAGGGATTTATTAGACCTAGTACCTCTCCTTGGGGTGCTCCATTATTATTTGTGAAGAAGAAAGATGGGTCCATGCGATTATGCATAGATTATCGATAGTTAAATCAATTGACTATAAAGAATAAATACCCACTTCCAAGAATTGATGATCTATTTGATCAACTGTCGGGAGCTCAGTGTTTTTCCAAAATTGATTTAAGATCTGGGTATCATCAGCTTAGAATTCAAGAACCAGATATTCACAAAACGGCTTTTTCGACAAGATATGACACTATGAATTTGTAGTGATGCCGTTTGGATTGACAAATGCACCAGCTGCATTTATGCGTCTGATGAACGACGTGTTCAGATCTTATTTAGATCAGTTTGTGGTTGTATTCATTGATGATATACTGATCTACTCCAAAAGTATGGAAGAGCATGAGACGCATTTACAGATCACTTTGCAACTATTACGAGATCAAAGTTATATGCAAAATTTAGCAAATGTGAATTTTGGTTGAAGGAAGTGATGTTCTCAGGGCACATTATTTCTAAAGAAGGTCTATCAGTAGATTCTTCAAAAATTGAAACTATACAAAAATGAGAGCAACCTAAGAATCTCACTAAGATTAGAAGTTTCCTGGGCATGGCCAGTTACTACCACCGGCGGTTTGTCAAGGATTTTTCTAGAATTGCCTCACCTCTTACACAGTTGACCAGAAAAGGAACTGCATTTGTGTGGAATGAGAATTGTGAGCAAGCATTCCAATTGTTAAAAGAATGTCTATCATCTGCACCAATTCTAGCCTTACCGTAGAAGGAAAATATTTGAGGTTTATACCGATGCTTCAATATTGGACTGGGATGTGTACTAATGCAAGATGGAAGGGTTATTGCCTATGCATCGAGATAGCTGAAGACTCACTAGAAGAACTACCCAGTACATGATTTGGAATTGGCCGCAGTAGTTTTTGCTCATAAGCTTTGGAGACACTACCTGTATGACAATCAATTCATAGTGTACTCCGATCATAAGAGTCTCAAGTACTTATTTTCACAAAAAGAACTAAACATGAGGTAAAGAAGGTGGATGGAGTAATCAAAGATTATGACTTCAAGATTGAATACCATCTGGGAAAAGGAAATATTGTGGCTGACGCACTCAGTAGAAATCCTATAGCCAAGATATTTCGTTACAAGTTAAGGAATGGAAATTGTTGGAGGAATTTTCTACATTGAGCTT
Source organism: Colocasia esculenta (assembly GCA_014218235.1). Lineage (NCBI taxonomy): Eukaryota > Viridiplantae > Streptophyta > Magnoliopsida > Alismatales > Araceae > Colocasia > Colocasia esculenta. The sequence goes on along the minus strand of CM024762.1, from coordinate 88,985,457 downwards.
AAAAGTTGAAACACAAGAAGAAAGAATTGTGATTAATAACCTGACAGTGCAGTCAGATTTGCTGAAGCAAATTGGAGAGCAACATGACAATGATCCTGCATTGGCAGAAATTAGGAAAATTGGCTTCTAGAATTAACTTTAATGAAGATGTTCATGGGAATCTTCGGTTCCGGGACAGATTGTGTGTGCCGGATAACTCTGAAATCAAGAAGCAAATTTTAGAAGAAGCTCATCAATCACATTATACTATTCCCCTGGAGCTGTCAAAATGTATCAGGATTTGAAGAAGCATTTCTGGTGGTGTGCAACATGAAAAATAATATTATGGATTTTATTGCAAAATGTTTGACATGTCAGAAAATTAAGGCAGAACACCAGAAACCTGCGGGAAAGCTAAAACCACTTGAGATACCAGAATGGAATGGGATAGTATTGGTATGGATTTTATTGTGGGACTACCCAAAACACGAAGTGGATTTTATGCTATATGGGTAATTATTGACAGACTTACCAAATCAGCTCATTTCTTAGCAATAAAGACAAGATGGTCTGTTAATATTTTCGCAGCACTATATGAAGGAAATTGTGCGGCTGCATGGAATTCCAAAGAACATAGTTTCTGACAGAGATGCAAGATTTACTTCGCATTTCTGGAGAGAGTTACAGGACACATTGGGAACTAATTAAAATTTAGTACCGCATTTCACCCTCAAACTGATGGACAGTCTGAACGAGTGAATCAGATTATTGAGGATATGTGCCGTGCTTGTGTATTAGAGTTCGAAAATGACTGGAACACTCACTTAGCAATTATGGAATTTGCATATAACAATAGCTACCAGTCTACTATTCAAATGGCACCATTTGAAGCATTATATGGTCGACAGTGTCGATCACCATTGTGTTTGGTAGAATTAAAAGAGACGCATATTCTTAGACCTGAAATGATCCAAGAGACAACAAAATCATCAAGTTGGTTCAAGATCGGATGAAAGCTGCACAAGACCGACAGAAAAGTTATGCCGATTGACGTAGAAGAGTTGGAATTTTAGCAAGGGGAACACATATTTCTTAAAGTGTCACCCCAGAGAGGAATCAAAAGATTCGGTATCAAGGGAAAATTGAGTCCAAGATATATTGGACCCTTTGAAATATTGAAGAGAGTTGGTGAAATGACATACCAACTGGCACTCCCACCACAATTGTCCAATGTACACGATATCTTTCATGTGTCAATGTTAAGGATATATATATATATATGATCCGAACACATTATTGAGTACCAAGATTTAGATATACAAGGAAATTTGGCATATGAAGAAAGATCAGTGCAGATCCTCGATCGAAAAAGTGACCAACTTCAGAACAGGAAGTTCCTTTATTAAAGATTCAGTGGAACAAGCAAGGACAAGAAGAAGCAACATGGAACTGGAGGATGCTATCAAATCAAGTACCCAGAATTATTTCCAGGCCAGTAACCATAACTTTGTATTAAAATTTGGAGGACCAAATTTCTTTTAGTGGGGGAGAATTGTAACACCCCGAAAAAATTTTATTTGTTGTAAAACTTGAAAAATAGGGTTATGGACTTAACCATTATTCTTAGATTGATTTAATTGATATTCAGGAATGTTTAGCATTAATGAACATTATCCCAGTGTCGTACTCGGACGTGCGCCCTCCCACAGGGCGACACTGAAAACTGTAACGAAAACAAAATATGAGAATACCATAATTTCTAGAAAAATATGGGGATATCGATAATGTAAATATCCAGATTTATTGATGTACGGATTTTGAGATGAAGCCAACACAACTATTTTCCGGGCGATTTTTCACCTACTGTAAAATAAAATCTAAAAATAAAATAAAATCACCATAATTTGTAAAACTATCGCATTAGCCTATGGCTGAAATTTCAGCACAAATGGATATCATTTGGATACATTTGCATAAGGATTATTGGGTCAGTTGATTATGGCTCTTTATGTAAACTATTTCTGGGATTTCACAGGATGACGTATCTTGGGTGATGCAAGCTCATGTCATGGTGGGTTAAACCTCTTACATGTTGAGGGCTGAGGTGTGGGCGTGAGATTGGGAGCATGGGCCATGTGTAAACAGTAAAAACCAAGGGGTTTTACTGTTTACACCTGCGCAAGTGAGGTGTCCTCATGCATGGGAGCTTTACTGGGCTATAAAAGCCGCTTCTCTCCCTTCGCACACACCTTTCTACACCCTTTGTTCTTGCTCCTGTTCTTGTCTTCCCCTACTCCTTGCTGCCAGAAGTGTTGTTGGAGGAGCTACTGGGACTACTGCTGGAGGAGCTGCTGGGAGTTGCAAGCTCCGTTGCACTTGCAACATACTTCTGAACCTGTGTGTACTGCTACTATAGCTGCTTCCACTTTGGGTAGATATTGTTGGCATGCTCAACTTTGGGGAGAAGCTCTTCTCTTGCTGGTTTAGGTTCCTTCGTTGAGAACGTGTGAAGGATTATATGTTTAGTAAGGTAGGATTCATCTCCCTCTAATTCAATTCTGTCCTCCACACATGACAAGGAGTTTGTTGATAAGTAGACAAGATTCTATACCTGAAGTTCTTCTATTTTTCTTCCAGTTATGGTAGACACATTCTTATTGGGAGAAGAATAATTTTTTTCTACTCTAAAACTGATTCCTATCTTCTTCTCCCATCCTTGATCTTTATACATAATGGTAGAGTTTATTTGAAGTCACCATACTATTAGAACAGAGTGATTATTTCTGTTCAGATTCTTGGTACTTCATACCTTGATTTAGATCCATGAAATCCTTTGAGATTTAGTGTCCATCTTGTAGGAATCTTCCAACCAATTAGTGTTATCAAGGTTATACTTCCAGCACTACGCCATGTTTAATTTCTAGCTAGACAAGTTTGAATTGCAAACCTCCTATTTCATCTTGCTTGTTTAGCTTATAAAACACTGTGAGAACTACCGTTAGATTCTTCTATTTGATATAATTCATGCCTTGATCCATAGGTTCCATAATTGGTGTTCTTAAAGTGTATTCAAAGTCATTCTGAAAGGAGAACTGGCGCCTGTCGACAGGCAGCCCATAGCTATCGACATGCCCAGTCTCCCAGAGCCTAAGATTTCTGGGTCTGTTGCTATCTATCGATAGCCAGTCCATAGCTGTCGACAGATGCTGTCCCAGACCAGAAACCCAGTTCTAGAAGCCTCTATCTATCGACAGCCACCTCCTAGCTGTCGACACATGCTGTCCTGAACTGAATTTCAACAATCTTTCATGTATCAATCCTTGTTAAAACTTCAACCTATTAGCATAGAAAGCTACCCACTTATTTTCCTTGGTATTTACCATCATACTATAGTAAAGTTTACCCACATTGTGTACCTTAACCTCCCTTGAATTATTCTTAACTTGTCAATTACGAATAGTACTCCGATTGAGTCTATTCTCCAGTATTTGGTAACTGAGTTTATAAAACCTGACCACCTGAGGTTCATATGCTTGAACACCTTATGAGATGTGAATAATTGATGATGACATTTATTGGGTCCTTGGACCCCTTGATTAATTTGCCTGTGCAAATAGGGCTGGTCCAGTCCTAGGAGGAGCACCTAAATTCATTTTTCTGACCGTACGGAATGATAAAGGGCGTCGGGATGTCTGGCATTGCATCAATACTTTTTGATTTTGGTCATCATAATTCCTGTACTATGTAACTGTTAAGTGAGCTAATGTTTGAGCTATGTACTTGAACATGCCTATGTTTTATCATCACTGTGTCAAGTTTACTATCCTGATATTTGATCCTATCTCTTTGATACCCGTTTTATCCTTGTCTTGGCTATCGTGTATTCACCCTTGAATTATGGATTTGAATTCTACTGAGCTAGTTAGCTCACTATTCCCTACTCTTTTCAGGTATTCAGATGGGGGTGAAGCTTATGGGCATTTGTGATGAGTGGATAATCGTGTCAAGCCAAGCCAACTCTTTTACCGTTCTTTCAGTAGTATGAAACAAGATGTACTGAAAGAGTTTGTTTTTAATCTACTCCTCTCTTAGTTGTAATGAGGAGTACTTGTGTAATAAGACTTCCGCATATTATGTTATGAATATACAAACGATAGTATTATCTTTTGTGCCTGTTTTCTGTCACTTTCGATAAATAGCCTTTTATTAGGACGTGATAGATAATTTGGTTATGTCACGTCCCGTCATTTAATATAACAATAAATGCCGGAACGTGAATGAATGAGAAATCAAGAGTAAAATTTAAACTAACCTAACAGTAAATGCTCGGGAGCTCTACTAGATAAAAATTTAATAGTTGTCATTCCATGAATATACATGATTTCCAATTTACAATATCAAAAATAAAATGCTGCCAAGGTTGGTCACTCTACACACAAATCCTGAAGTCCCGCCTTCTAGATCTGTAGATTACCTGAAAAGGGAGGATTTGGTGAGCTAACTAGCCCAGTAGAATTCAATTTCATGAAATAGAAAGGATTCCATGTATAATCGCAATATAGGAACATGTATATGGTTGACACTGGGTGTTCAGGATTATGAATGAATGAGTCAAATCAATAACACATGTATAACAAGGGTAATGTAGAAGCATGATCAACAATTCAAGATGACACTTAGTTCTGATTCAGATATATATATTCACACACCATGTATGATATGACGACTAATCAGAACGTAATGATGTATGCCAACATCCACTTGTCCTCATCGCCCCCCGCGACCACTGACGAATTCGGGTGCTCCTCCCAGGACTGAACCAGCCCCATTTGCACAGACATAATACTCAAATGAGCCAAAGACTCACAACTCGTCATCATAACACACTCTGGTAATTCTCACGTGGGGTACACAAGTAGTCATCATATTTTACACAACACGGATTTGTAGAATACTTTCACTGATCACAGAAGTTAATAACTTCACAAAGGTCAATCATAATTGAAACTCTTTAAAGGATAACTCATGGTAGAATGAAGAAACGTGAGTGGTTTTATCAGGTATTTAGGTGGTAGAAACCCCAAAGAATAGATGGGCAATTAACTGATAAATGGTGTGTTGTTTTAGCAAGGTTAGAATAAGGGTAGGTGCTGAAAATAGGAGTCTAGCAGTGCCTTTCGACAGCCGGGAAGTGCTGTTGACAGATACTGCTTCCCAGAAGCAAAAAACATGAGTCTGACAGTACCTGTCGACAGCCAGGGAATGCCTGTTGACAGGTAAGTGCTGGACAATACATATGGAGTTCTGGAACATGGTTCCTATCGACAGGCAAGGTCATGGCTGTCGACAGGTGCTATGTACTATTCCAAAAATTGATGGAAACTACCAAGGAATGTACTACCAAGCTTACCTACATCTCCTAACATGTTTATGACATTACATGAATACTATTTGAGCCTCAAAACACCAGGCTAATGAAACAAAAGGATTAAGTGAGAAGTCTTAACATGGTGTACATAAAAGCAACATCTTTAAGGAAGAAGACTACTGAAAGAGTAGTTCTTCTAAGACAAATTCCTTTCTACTCTAAAAATCAGTTACTCCACACATTGAGAGTTTCATAGTCTTGAATTGAATCACTTATGAAGGTAGAAGAGAATTAACACACAACTCCCTCAAGACTGAACAATGGCAGCACATGGTGATGAACTCAACTTCTCGCATGGAGTTCAAGAACAAGATATAGGAAGAGATAGTGATGGAATGAATCCTACCTAGCTTGATGAAGATGGAGTCAAAACACAATTTTGTAGACTAGAACATCTACACAGAAGATAGAATCAAAGGAACAAGAACAAGAGAGAAAGGAAGAGAATCCTACACATGATTAGCTTAAGACTTAGCACAACGTGATACCGAACATTCCTATAACAACAATTGGGTACTCAACAAAAGTTCTACAGGATGAACACACACGCTTCCATGAGTGTTTATAGAGTCAAGGCAATAGTTTGAGGGTTGGAACACCTACACAGGAGGCTCCACAGCAAATCAAGTGGGTAAGATTGAGAGATAAAGGAAGAGAACTAACATATAACTTCCCCCAAAAACTGAACAATGATATGAATATGGTAATGAGCTTAACTTTAAGCAAGGACTTCAAGAAAGAGATACAGAAAAAGAAGATTATGGAATGAATCCTACCTTACCAAACAGGTAAACCTTCATGTGTTCTTGACAAAAGAACCTAAACCCAACAAGAGAAGAGTTTCCCTCAAAGTTGATGGCGTGCCAGCAACGACAGTATCTTTAGCAGCAACGTTTACACCAAGGTGAAAGCAACTACAGTAGCAGCACGAGCAGAAGCAGAAGTAATTGCAAGGCAGTGGAGCTAGCAACTCCAGCTCCTCCAGTAGTAGCCCAAAGAAAATAGCCAAGAGCAGCAGAGGTGAAAGAGAGGAAGAATGGGACGTCGACTGGTAAGGGTTCTTATAGCTCCCATGCGCCCCATGCACAAAGGCATGTTGGCCGCCCAAGTGTTGCGATAAAACCATTTTGTTTCCTATAGCAACATGTCTCACATGCAAGCTCTTCAAAGCTTACACCTATGGGGCAAACGTGTAGGCCTCACACCCAGGTAAGTGGCTCACACAGCCCCTAACACGTAGGCAAATAAAATTACCCAAAAAATGACCACCGTAAATGGCCCATAATTCGGCTGGCTCAATGATCCACATTTTTATGTATCCAAATGAGGTTTTTTTGTGTTACGATTTCAACCATAGACTAATGTGATGGTTTTACAAATTATAGTGATTTTAGTTTAATTTTTAGAATTTATTTTCCACTAGGTGAAAAATCACCCGGAAAATAGTTACGTCGGCTTAATCTTGAAATCCGTACGTCAACAAATCCGATATTTACATTTCTGATATCACCACATTTTTTTGGAAATTATGGTGTTCTCAGATTTTATTTTCGTTACAGTTTTCTAGTGTCGCCCTGTCGGAGCGCGCACCTCTGAGTATGACACTGGGATAACATTTATTAATGATAATTAATCTCAGATATTACTTATTTCTTTCTCATAATAATCAAGTCTACTAATCATATTATTCATATTTTCTAACAAATAAATTTTTTCGGGTGTTACACTCTCCCCTACTAAGAAAAGAGTTTGGTCCTCCAAACTCCTTGACTAGTTTGGATGGATCACAAAGATTAAATTTTCAACCTTTTAAATTTTATTTAATCCAGATTAGTCTTACCACTCGTCATGATATTATGTTGTACGATGTATACATATTCTATATAAGGTATTACTATGACATCGTCAACTAATGGGAATTTGAATATTAGTCAACATTTTTAGTTATTAAAGAACCATGTTGTGATCATGGGTTCAATTAGATACAACATTTACTATGTTCTTTATTTTTGGCAGTAGAATATTATACCTAAAGTCCCCCCACTAAGAAATAACCTTACTCCTTAGAGAGTTATGTAAATACATATTTTTTTTGGTAAGTAATAATGTATTGAGAACTGAAATAATGTACAAACCTATGATCAAATAGATGCATAAGGCAAAGGCTCCTAGTGGAGGGTAGGAGAGTGCACCCGACCTCAAGAGGTTGAATGTTCTCACTCCACCACCCTCAACAATAGGATAACCAAAATAAATAACTCATGACCACACAAACTATGGACTATGAGTATCAAAACTACAAGCAATCGAACCAACTACAGATTTCTGATGTTGAATCGATTTAGAATATCCTTCTCTCTTCGAGATTGACCTTTGATGTTAGTGTTCTCCATGCAAAGCTTAATATCCAGCAATATCCCAATGAGCAGCTGCATCTTGGATCTTCTTTTGTCTTCAAAAGTATGGAGACATCTTTCACGCCAAATCCACCATACCACGGTTTTGAGAGCAAGTTGGGCCAGCGACCACATGGTGTTCTTAAATGGGAAGCTTCACTTTGATTTTTGCATTTCTGATTTCAGATTGTCTTCCAGAGTTCTGCCAATATCAAACCTGTATAGTATTTGAGCCCATATCCACGTAGTGTACTCACATTGGAAGAAAAATGATTATGATTTCTTCATTATCCTTACAAAGGATGCATTGATTCACCAGCTGGAAACCTTTAGACTTCAATTGATCTTGCGTGGGTAGCTTGTGCATCTCAGTTTGCCAAAGACATATATTAAATTTCTGAGCACTCAGAGTTGTCCAAATCCACTGGTGGAATTGGCTATCAGTTTGAGGAGTCCTGATAGCATTCCAAGCTGAGGCAATTGAAAACTTGCCCCCATTGTGATTCCAAATGATAGCGTCCTTCTGCCCTGTATGAATATCAATGTTCCGATAGTATGCCAAAGAGTAAACATTTGAGGAGAAATAGCATAGGCAAGTTCCAATGAGCATTATTAATGAAGTTGACCATTTTCATATTCTTGTCAACCCCCAAATCTTGACGAACCCTCTCTCCATACTTCTGAAAAATACTTTCTCCTGCTATCCATGGGTCATACCACATATTAAAAGAGAACCGTCAGCAATATATATGTTATATGCTTTTGCATCCACTCTCTCTCTTGAAGAATGCCCTTCCAAGCACTAGAAAAGTGTGATTTGCATTTGATCAGCCAAATGTTCTGCTTCAGCAAATATTTGTTGTAAATCCAATCGATCCAGATAGAGTCCCTCCTTTGTAGAGTATCCCAAAGAAGCTTGATGGAGGCAGCTCTATTCCAATCATGCAGCCTTCTAAGGCCCAAACCTCCTTCTTTCTTCGGTCTACAAATATCCTTCCATTTTACCATATGCAAAGCTTTATCATCCGAGTAGCCCTTCCAAAAGAAGTCACGTAAAATGTTCTCAATTTGATTAATAAGCCCTTAGGAAGAAGAAAAGCTGAAGACCAGTAAATGAAGTATGTTTGCAGAACAGATCGGATGAGTTCCAGCAACCAGCTTTAGATAGAAGTCTATTCTTCCAAGCATTCAATCTATTTTTGATTTTCTCCAAGAGAGGAAAGCAATGCACTTTCTTGATGGATGAAGATATCAAAGGTAAACCAAGATAAGGAACAGGAAAAGTACCTTCACCCACTTCATAGTCTTCAAAAAGAGATCCTTGTGCTTCTATTACCCCCAATGAATATCTTACTTTTCTGCTTGTTCATAGTGAGACCCGAACAAATGGAGAAATCTTTGAGAACTTTCATGAGATTTGCAGCTGATTGGATATCATTCTTGAGGAAAATAATGAGATCATCTGCAAAAACTACATGGGAGATATGCATGTTACCAGCAGCAGGGACCTTTATTTCACCTTTTAGAATAGCATTTTCCATTAAGCAAGATAATCCCTTCATGGCTATGGTAATAGATAAGCAGATAAAGGATCTCCTTGACGAACTTCATTGTTTCCATGAAAGAACCCAGCAGGGGAACCATTGAACAGAATAGAGAAGGTGGGATTCTCAATGCAATTTCTGATCCACATAATCCAACGCTCAGGAAACCTCATTTCCTTCATCATGTAGTAAATGAACTCTCTGTTTAAAGAGTCAAAAGCCTTCCTCAGATCAGCCTTGAAGCAAAGAATATTACCTTTGGACTTAGAATGAAGATCACGAACAAGGTCATTAGTTAACAGAATATTATCATGAATTGATCTCCCTTTGATAAAAGCGGCCTGGTTGGTACTAATGAGCTTGTGAAGAACGGTTTGCAACCGTTAGCCAGGATCTTGGAGATAACTTTGTAAATGAAGTTACAAAGTGAAATAGGTCTGTATTGGTCAAAGGAATCCGCCCCATCAGTCTTAGGGATAAGCGCAATAAAAGTGCAATTTATCTGCTTCAAAGTCTACTAGTCTTGAAGAAGTGCTTGACCGCCAAGATAACTTGCTCACCCATAATATCCCAAGTGCTTTGGTAAAATTCTGCAGGGAATCCATCAGGACCAGGACTCTTTCCTTTAGGATATTGGAAAACCACTTTCATTATTTCCTCATCAGTGACCTCATCTACAAGTTTCTGAATATCCATATCAACAAGAGTGTGCGTCGGTTTGATTTTCACCTGATTCTAGTCCTGGGTAGGTTGATTAAGTAAATTGGAAAAGAAGTTCACCGAATGCTGCCGAACCTTGTCCATATCCTCAATAGTATTACCACCTGAATCAGTGCACCTACTAATCGTATTTACAGATTTCCTAGCTTTGAAGGCAGCATGAAAAAATTTTGAATTTCTATCTCTCAAAGAAAGCCATTGCTATCTTGATTTCTGCTTGTAAAACGATTCTTCCATATCCAAAGCTTGAAGATAATCATGCTTAATATGATTCTCATAATCTATGAGCTGCTGATCTAAAGGGTTGTGACGAAGCTCGGTTTGAATTTTAGAAAGAGAGTCTCTCCACTTATGTAAACAATTATTCACATCACCAAACACTTCTGAATTCCATTTACGCAAAGCAAGCTTTACTTCCTTTAACTTCTTGCAGAGGATAAAAGTAGGAGAACCTTGAAATTGTTGATTCCATGCCGTCTTTACAACATCCATAAAACCTGAGTGATGAATCCAGATGTTAAAAAATTTGAAAGGTTTCTGCCCATGGTTGACCACATTAGTAGCATGCACAAGCAACATAGAATGGTCAGAAAAGTACGTGGAACCATAGTCCACGAATCCTTTAGGAAATGAAGACAACCACTGGTCATTTATGAGGCAACGATCATGTCTAGCAGCAATCCTTCGATCCCCAGTAGAGCAGTTATTCCAAGAGAGAAGATTCCCTAGAGACTTCAAGTCCATAAGACCCGCCTTACTGATCATACTGTTAAAAGAGTTTAAGATGTGCACAGGGACATGATTCCCTCCCACCTTCTCAGAAGCATATCGGATGCAATTGAAGTCTCCTATAGTAATCCATGGAGACTTGCCAATGGTAGAGATAGAATGCTTAGTGATAGTCTCCCACAAGGAAAGGTGATCCTGCTGATAATTTGAAGCATATATAGCAGATCAATGAAAATTTTTCTTCGAAGCCAGTGAGTTCCATGCAACTGAATAAGCTGATTGCTCATGTCATTGATCTTAAATGAGTAGATAGCCAGATTCCACAGCACCCATATGCGCCCATTAGAAGTGTTACTATTGTGAACAAGCTCAGCTTCAGGCCAAATTTGGGATTTACAAATGTCCACATTAGCAGCCTTTATTTTTGTTTCCAGAATAATAAGAATATCACAATTCTTGGTCAAGATAATATTTCTCAGCTCCCTTCGCTTAGCAACCTTATTGATTCCCCGCACATTCCAACTACAAATCTTCATAGATAAAAGGTAAAAGAAAGAGAATATCTAGGAACGATATGGAGTGAGCGCCATACCAATTCTTTGATCTTTGCCTTTCATTTTGGAAGTGTTTCCATGCGTTTACACCCCATGACTAGTTTTCCTCTTCTTGTCCATTTCATCAACGGCATGCAAGGATGTGAACTTGCTGTGGTTTTCCCCCATAAATTCTGCTGTCTTGGCCGTATCAATATATTCTCTAGTGCTTGCCTTCTTTCCTTCCCTATCCTTTCTCAATCTGTCCCCATCCAAATCGTTGCTGATTTCCACAACAATAGATTGATTGCATGAAATCGATAAGGTTACCTCCCTGTCCTCTTACGGTTTGCTATTGCCTTGTTCAGTAGAATTCTTCCTTCCATTCTCTCCCTCCATGCTAGATTTCGAAGTGTCCCTTCCTGCTTTAGAAAGACCTTTGCCTTGCATGCATTCCCTTCCCTCATTGAGAGATCCTTCGCCTTCCTTCCCATTGCCGATCTGACCATCTTCTATTGATTCTTCCTCAGCCACTAGGATAGAAAATCTATTGTTGTTAGTGTCTTTCCCTTTCTGCGTATTATCCTTCCTTGTGTGAACTTCACTAGAATGGGCAGCTAAAACTTCAGAAGTCTCCTTCCTTATGTAAATTTGATGTGATTTAATGTTTGAGCCAATTTGATTATTGTGTTTACATTGACCATGTAAATGACCAAACAGACCACAAGAACTGCATCTGCGAGGCTTCCAGGAGTACGAAACGTGGAGCAGGTGCATAGACCCATCCAGATCCTTGTAGGTAATTGTGTTGGGAAGTTCTACCTCTGAGGAGACCATCAAGCAAGCTCTGGCATATGATAATCTCCTTCTCTCTACCGTAAGCTATCCATGAAGAGCGGTTCTCCCACGTTGCTGCAAAGCTTGGAAATGAACTTCTTCGACCAGAGGTGTATCGGGAGACTATGATTGAAATCTAGACTGGGATATTCTTTAAGCTTTCAAGCTCCATTCTTAATCCTTGTTACCATCGCCTAAGAATCAAAGGATGGCCACAGATGGACCAGAATCCCTCTAATATCTGAGTTACATCTTCTTCACTATTCAGTTTGCATAGGAGAATCCATTCTCCAAGAGATGAAGATCGAATCCAACAACTCCCCATCTACTTTTAATAAAAGAGGATAAAGGCATGAATGAGGTTTTAAGATCGACTACGTACCCAACTATGGTACGATCCCAAGCACCATGAAGCTCTTGAAGGTCTTCTACGTCACACATAGCTATCTTTTGGTCCTCCACAACCAATGGCTCAATGAAGGATAAAGCATGATTTGTCTCACCAGAAGGAGTAGAGAACAGACTTGCCCAAGTCTTCGGGGCAGTAGCTACCTCAACCGGTCCCCTGGATCTAGATCTTCTCCTTGAAGTCGATGAAGAAGCCCCCCTGCTACCATGATGCACTTGCACTAGATCCGAAGAAGGAGCCTTAGCTTTGGAAACTCCATTTCCTGATGGCGGACCAGCACCCTCCATCTCCAACACCACCACTGCAGGAACCGTTGGAGGAGTTCCAACTGGTGGCTGCCCTCCCCAGAGTTAAGGGCAAGATCCTCACCGAAGGGGGACCCTGACGGAGGGAAGCTCTGCCAGAGGAGGTCACCCACCGCCAGGAGGGCGGGGGTGACCCCGGGCACTCACAGGACCTGCGCAAATCTTAGAGCTTCTCTCTCTAGAAACTTAGAGAGAGACCTCTATGTAAATACATATTCCCTTGGGAAGGGTAATAAAGTATGATAAGAATGATGAGTATTATCAATATAACGATAAACAACAAAGATTTTATTTAACTCATAAAGTTTCTAGTTATTTAATACATTAACCTCCATGATTAAATGATGTCTTTTCCTTGTAGGATTTTGATATATGAAAATGAATTTATATTGTGTTCCTAGTTTTGATATACAGCAAAAGGTAATAAATATAACATAAGTCCTTTATAATATAAGAAAATTCATAAAGTTAAGGCTCCTTTTAGTGTGTTGACTCTAGTTACTTCATAGGTACACTTACAGGTATAAAAGTAATACTGAGTGTGCTACTGACGTTTTATGATGCCTAAGAGTCAACTATATTCAAATGATAAGTCGATGCTTGATGGGTTTTCCATAGTGCAGAAGTTCAAAGTATTGCCTTAGATTGGCACTACATGGAGATCAGGTTGACACTAATATATTACAGATCAACTCTACGTGATAGACAGTTAGTCAAAACTGCAATCACCTAATTGAGGTCAACTCTAGAAAATATGGAGTTGATTTTCTGAAACTTCCTACTAACCCAAGTCAAATTGTCTGTGTGCGTTGACTCACTAAGCTACAAATTATCTGTCACGTCCTAATAAAAGGCTATTTATCAGAAGTGACAGAAAATAGGCAAAAAAGATAATACTAACGTTTGTATATTCATAACATAATGCGCAGAAGTCTTATTACACAAGTACTCCTCATTACAACTAAGAGAGAGAGTAGATTAAAAAAATAAACTCTATGTATTACATCTTGTTTCATACTACTAAAAGAACAGTAAAAGAGTTGGCTTGGCTTGACACGATTATCCACTCATCACACATGCCCATAAGCTTCACCCCCATCTGAATTACCTGAAAAGAGTAGGGAATAGTGAGCTAAAAAGCTCAGTAGAATTCAAATCCATAATTCAAGAGTGATTACACGATAGCCAAGGCAAGGATAAAACGGATATCAAAGAGACATGATCAAATAACAAAATAGTAAACTTGACCAATGATGATAAAAAACACAGCATGTTCAGGCATATAGCTCAAACATTAGCTCACTTAACAGTTACATAGTACAGGAATTATGATGACCATAATCAGAAAGTATTTGATGCAATGCCAGACATCTCGACGCCCTTTATCATTCCGCACGGTCAGAAAAATGAATTTGGGTGCTCCTCCCAGGACTGGACCAGCCCTATTTGCATAGGCATATTAATCAAGGGGTCCAAGGACCAATAAATGTCATCATCAATTATCACATCTCATAAGGTGTTCAAGCATATGAACTCTCAGGTGGTTAGGTTTTATAAACTCAGTTACCGAATACTGGAGTATAGACTCAATCGGAGTACTATTCGTAATTGACAACTTTATGAATAATTTAGGGAGGTTAAGATACACAATGTGGGTAAACGTTGCTATAGTATGATAGTAAATACCAAGGTAAATAAGTGGGTAGCTTGCCATGCTATTAGGATGAAGTTTTATCAAGAGTTCTTACATGAAAGGTTACTGAAATACAAGTCAGGACAGTAGGTGTCGAAAGCCAGGAGGTGGCTGTCGACAGATAGCAACAACCAGAGCTCGGTTTGCTGGTTCTGAGCGTATCTGTCGATAGCTATGAGCTGGCTGTCGACAGATAGCAACAGCCCCAATAGTCTGAGGTTCTGGGAGACTGGGTTTGTCGACAGCTATGGGCTGCCTGTCGACAACCGCCAGTTCTCCTTTCAGAATGACTTTGAATATACTTTAAGAACACCAATTATGGAACCTATGGATCAAGGCATGAATTATATCAAATAGAAGAATCTAATGGTAGTTCTCACAGTGATTTGTAAGCTAAACAAGCAAGATGAAACAGGAGGTTTGCAATCCAAACTTGTCTAGCTAGAAACTAAACATAGCGTAGTGCTGAAAGTATAACCTTGATAAATGGTTTGTTGGAAGATTCCTACAATATGGACACTAAATCTCAAAGGATTTCATGGATCTAAATCAAGGCATGAAGTACCAAGCATCTGAACAGAAATAATCACATTGTTCTAAAGGTATTGTGACTTCCAATAAGCTCTACTATTATGTATAAAGATCAAGGATGGGAGAAGAAGATAGGAATTAGTTTTTAGAGTAGAACAAGATTGTTCTTCTCCAACAAGAATAAGTGTACCAAAACTGAAAGAAAAAATAAAAGAACTACAAGAATAGCAATTGTCTATTTATCAAGAATTCCTTGTCATGTGTGGAGGATAGAACTGAACCAGAGGGAGATGAATCCTACCTTACTAAGCAATGAGCTCTCACGTGCTCTTGACAAAAGAGTCTAACCCAGTAGAGGAAAAACTTCCTCCCAAGTTGATGGCTTGCTAGCCCGGCGTAGCTTCAACAACAAGTTGACTCCAAGGTAGAAGTATCTACAGTCACAGCAAGAGCAGAAACAGAAGTAGTTGCAGTAGTTGTGGAACTTAGCAAATCCATACTCCTCCAGCAGCAGTTCCAGCAGCAAGGAGTAGGGAATGACAAGAACAAGAGCAAAGGTGTGGAAACAAAAGGTGTGGAAAGGTGCGTATGAGGGGTGGGAAGTGGTTTTTATAGACCCCATAACTCCCTCATGCAGAGGGCACGTCGACCATGAGGTGTCATGGTAAAAACCCTTTGGTTTTTACCCCAACACGTAGCTCATGTAGGTTTCCTATGGTTTACACGTAGTTACATAGGTGTTAGTTTTAAACCCTCAATGTGGTGGCCTTCCAAGAGCTTAACACGTAAGCCCCCATAATTCACCAAAAAATCCCCACCGTAAATGACCCAATAATTCAGCTGGCTTCTTAGTTTTGATATAAACATGTCCAAACAAAGTCGTTTGTACTAAAATTTCAAACATAGACTAATATGATGGTTTTACAAATTATGGTGATTTTATTTAATTTTTGGAATTATTTTACACTTGGTGAAAATCACCCGGAAAATGGTTACGTCGACTTATTCTCAAAATCTGTAAGTCAACAAATTCAGATATTTACATCTTTGATATCCCCACATTTTTCTGGAAATTATGGAATTCTCAAATTTTATTTTCGTTACAATTTTAGTGTCGCCCTGTGGGAGCACGCACGTCCGAGTATGACACTGGAATAATGTTCATTAATGCTAAACATTCCCGAATATCAATTATTCATTCTAATAATAATGGTTATGTTCAATAACCTTATTATTCATGTTTTTCTATAAATAAAATTTTTTAGGGGTGTTACAACTCTCCCCCACTAAAAGAAATTTGGTCCTCCAAATTTTAATACATAAGTGGACGATCACTACCTGAAAATAGTTCTGGATCTTGACCTTGATGGCATCCTCCAGTTCCCACGTTGCTTCTTCTTATCCTCGCTTGTTCCACTGAATCTTTAATAAAGGAACTTCCTTGTTCCGAAGTTGCTTGCTTTTTCGATCGAGGATCTGCACTGGTCTTTCTTCATATGCCAAATTTCCTTGTATATCTAAATCTTGGTACTCAATAATGTGTTTCGGATCATATACATACTTCCTTAACATTGACACATGAAAGATATCATGTACATTGGACAATTGTGGTGGGAGTGCCAGTTGGTATGCCATTTCACCAACTCTCTTCAATATTTCAAAGGGTCCAATATATCTTGGACTTAACTTTCCCTTGATACTGAATCTTTTGATTCCTCTTCGGGTGACACTTAAAGAAATACATGTTCACCTTGCTGAAATTCCAACTATCTTCTACGTTGATCGGCATAACTTTTCTGTCGATCTTGTGCAGCTTTCATCTGATCTTGAACCAACTTGATGATTTCTATTGTCTCTTGGATCATTTCAGGTCCAAGAATATGCGTCTCTTTTAGTTCTACCCAACACAATGGTGGTCGACACTGTCTACCATATAATGCTTCAAATGATGCCATTTGAATAGTAGACTGGTAGCTATTGTTATATGCAAATTCCATAATTGCTAAGTGAGTGTTCCAGTCATTTCTGAACTCTAATACACATGCACGACACATATCCTCAATAATCTGATTTACCCAATCTGTCTGTCCATCAGTTTGAGGATGAAATGCGGTACTAAATTTTAACTTAGTTCCCAATGTGTCCTGCAACTCTCTCCAGAAATGCAAAGTAAATCTTGTATCTCTGTTAGAAATTATACTCTTTGGAATTCCATGCAATCGCACAATTTCCTTCATGTATAATGCTGCTAAAATATTAACAGACCATCTAGTCTTTATCGCTATGAAATGAGTTGATTTAGTAAGTCTGTCAATGATTACCCATATAGCATCAAGTCCACTTCGTGTTTTGGGTAATCCCACAATAAAATCCATACCAACACTATCCCATTTCCATTATGGTATCTCAAGGGTCTAGTTTTCCTACCGGTTTCTGGTGTTCTGCCTTAACTTTCTGAAATGTCAAACATTTTGTAATAAAATCCACAATATCTTTTTTCATGTTGCACCACCAGAAATGCTTCTTCAAATCCTAATACATTTTGACAGCTCCGGGGTGAATAGTGTAATGTGATCGATGAGTTTCTTCTAAGATTTGCTTCTTGATTTCAGAGTTATCCGACACACACAATCTGTCCCGGAACAAAGATTCATAACATCTTCATTAAAGTCAATTCTAGAAGCCAATTTTCCCTAATTTATGCCAATGCAGGATCATTGTCCAATTGCTCTCCAATTTGCTTCAGCAAATTTGACTGCACTGTCAGGTTATTTATACAATTCTTTCTTCTTGTGTTTCAACTTTCAAGCTCAATGTAGAAAATTCCTCCAACAATTTCCATTCCTTAACTTCTAACCGAAATATCTTGGCTACATGATTTCTGCTGAGTGCGTCAGCCATAGTATTTCCTTTTCTCGAATGGTATTCAATCTTGAAGTCATAATCTCTGATATACTCCATCCACCTTCTTTGCCTCATGTTCAGTTCTTTTCATGAAAATAAGAATTTGAGACTCTTATGATCGGAGTACACTGAATTGATTGTCATACAGGTAGT
Organism: Colocasia esculenta; assembly: GCA_014218235.1. Lineage (NCBI taxonomy): Eukaryota > Viridiplantae > Streptophyta > Magnoliopsida > Alismatales > Araceae > Colocasia > Colocasia esculenta. Next base: position 88,967,296 of record CM024762.1, on the reverse strand, counting down.
GTCTCTAAAGCTTGAGAGCAAAAACTACTGCGCCAATTCCAAATCATGTACTAGGTAGTTTTCTCGTGAGTCTTCAACTGTCTCGATGCATAGGCAATAACTCTTCCATCTTGCATCAGTACAATCCCAATCCATATTGGAAGCATCAGTATAAACCTCAAATATTTTTCCTTCTACCGGTAACGCTAGAATTGGTGCAGATGATGGACATTCTTTTAAACAATTGGAATGCTTGCTCACAATTCTCATTCCACACAAATGCAGTTCCTTTTTTGGTCAACTGTGTAAGAGGTGAGGCAATTCTAGAAAAATTCTTGACAAATCGTCGTAGTAACTGGCCATGCCTAGAAAACTTCTAATCTCAGTGAGATTCATTTTTGTATGGTTTAAATTTAGAGGAGTCTACTGATAGACCTCATTGGAAATAATATGTCCTAAGAACATCACTTCCTTCAACCAAAATTCACATTTGCTAAATTTTGCATATAACTTGTGATCTCGTAATAATTACAAAGTGATCCGTAGATGTGTCTCATGCTCTTCCATACTGTTGGAGTAAATCAGTATATCATCAATGAATACACCACAAACTGATCTAAATAAGATCTGAACACGTCGTTCATCAGACGCATCAATGCAGCTGGTGCATTTGTCAATCCAAACGGCATCACTACAAATCATAGTGTCCATCTTGTCCAAAAAGCTATTTTGTGAATGTCCTATTCTTGAATTCTAAGTTGATGATAATAGTTATGTTTAATAATTGAGAGTGACGATGTCATGGTAATAACCTATTAGAAGATGTATACATTATATGACATAATAATCATGACGAGATTGGTAAGACTAATCTAGATTAGATAATTTTTAAAAGACTGAAAACTTAAATCTTTGTGATCCATCCAAACTAGTCAAGGAGTTTGGAGGACCAAACTCTTTTCTTAGTGGGGGAGAGTTGTAACACCCCGAAAATTTTATTTCCTAGAAAAATGTGAATAATTTTATGATTAAACATAACTATTATCATGAGATATATTAGTCTTAATTTAGACTTATTAGAGATAATAAATGATATTTCAAGTGTCGTACTTAGAGGTGCGCGCTCCGACATGGCGACACTGAAAAAACTGCAACGAAAATGAAATCTAAGAATACCATAATTTTCAAAAAAATGTGCTGATATCAGAAATATAAATATCTGAAATTGTTGACATGCGGATATCGAGATTAAGCTGACGTAACTATTTTCTGGGTGATTTTTCACCTAGTGGAAAATAAATTCTAAAAATCAAACTAAAATTACCATAATTTGTAAAACCACCCTATTAGCTTATGTTTGAAATTTCAACTTGAATGGATACTATTTGGACACCCAAACAAGAGGTTGAAGGGCTAACTGATTTTCCAACCAATTATGGTAATCATTCTGGGAATTTTCATGCTTACGTTAGGTGAGCAACGTGAGCTCACGTCATTAGGGGTAAACAGCTTACACGTTAGTCCCTTAGGTGTAAGACTTGGAGAATGCATGAACCAGGTGTCCTTAGCATGTTTAGGGGGTTTCCCACGACTCCACATGTTGGGCTACGTGCCAACATGCATGGAAGTCTGGGGTTTATATAAGATCTTCCTCGCCCATCGTGCAGATCTTCCCACTTCCCACTCTTCTGTTTTCCTGCTACTGCGGCTGTTGTCCTGCTATTGTTCTACCAGAGGTGTTGCTGCTGGGCTATAGGATATTACAAGAAAAAACGCATTTAGAGACCGACATTTTCGTCTCTATTCGGTCACTAAAAGACTCAGAGACCGAATAGTGACCGAATAGAGATCGAATTCGTCGGTGAGAATTTCTGGTCACAAATCTGTGAATCGGTCAGTCACCGAAACCCTTCAGTCGCTAAAAGTCGTTATCAGTGACCGAAATAATTCAGTCACTAATCAGTCCCTAAATTTGTGACCGAACAGTGATCGAATTAATTCGGTCACTAATCAGTCCCTAAATTAGTGACCGAATAGTGACCGAATTATTTCGGTCATTGATAGTGACTGATGGAATTCAGTCACTAATTAGGAACTGATTAGTGACCGAATTAATTCGGTCACTAATCGATCTCTATATTTTTAATTTATTTTTAAATATATATACATTTTTAGAAAAATAACCTGTGTAAATACAACAATGTCCACAACACATCAATAATAAAATATCCACAACACAATAATATAAAAAGTCCACAACAATAATAATAATGAAATGAAAATCATGAATCCTCGTCCTCGTGCTCGTCTCCTCCCACGCCACCCGATGAAGGAACCTACAATACATATATAACAATAATAAGTTAAAATTAAATACTATTATAAGTAATAAATAATTTTAAGTTTAAACTAAATACTATTATAAGTAATAAATTATTTAAATTTATAGACTTTTATTCACTCACTTTCGGTCAATATTTTGGTCACACTATATATTTTGGTCACACTTAAGATGAATTTGAGCGTCGAGCTCAAACTGGAGTCCGAATTGAACTCCGTCAGTTTCCACAAGTCACAACCATCGCCCCGACCATGTTGGAACAAACCAGAGGTCAATCAGATTAGTATTTCTAATTTTGGACCCTCAAACCTAAGTTTTTCATTTTCAAACTAAACTAACTTGCTTAATGTGAATTTGAGCGTTGAGCTCAAATCGGGAGTCGGAATTGAACTCAGTTAGTTTCCACAAGTCACACTCATTGCCCCGATCGTGCTGGAATAAACCAGAGGCCAGTCAGATGAATTTTTCTAATTTTTGACCCTCAAACTTAGATAAGTTCTTCCTTTTTTAACAAAACAAAACAAAACTAACTTCCTTAATATGAATTTGAGCGTCGAGCTCAACCAGGAGTCAAAATTGAATTCCGTTAGTTTCCACAAGTGACACTCATCGCCCTGGCCGTGTTGAAATAAACCGGAGGCCGATCAGATTAGTATTTGAATTTTGGACCCCCCAAACCTAGCTAAGTTCTTCCTTTTAAAACTAAACTAACTTATTTAAGATGAAATTGAGCATCGAGCTCAAACTAGGAGTCAAAATTGAACTCCGTCAGTTTTCATCAGTCACAATCATTGCCCTGGCCGTGCTGGAAAAAATTAGAGGCCAATCGGATGAGTATTTCTAATTTTGGACCCCCAAACCTAAGTTCTTTATTTCTAAATTACACTAACTTGCTTAAGATGAATTTGAGCGTCGAACTTAAACCGGGAGTTAGAATTGAATTCCGTCAGTTTCCACAAGTCACAACCATCATCCTGGCCGTGCTGGAAAAAATCGGAGGCAATGCACAATGAATGACATTACTTTAATATACATACCTGCTGCTACAGGAGGAGGGACAGACGAAGAACCAGAAACTGTAACAATTTAAATGGCATTAATAATATGTATAAATAATACACAGAAAAGTACCAAAGAAAAATATGCATACCTGATGCCTGGAACAAACCCCTCCCACGGCTGCTCCTTCCAAATTGGAGCCCGATCGTGCTCCACGCACCATATCTTCATAGGGAACATAAAAAATTAATGTTCATTAGTCAATTGCTTATATAACAAATGACTACTTTAAATATAAGTAGTAGAAGAAGATAGATTGTTGTCAATCATGACCCCTGTCCTGGAGTACAATGTTTTCTGCCAATTTATGTTGGGTCAATCTTTCCGAATTCATGCCTATTGTAGATTTCTAGCTTATTTAGAACAAAAATGGTATAGATTTATGGTGATACATAAAATGATGGTGTTGTTTAAAAGTTCTAATAGTCGACCTGGGGATGGGGATTAAGATGTTTTAGTGACCAAATTATTCAGTCGCTCATGAAACTTATTTTCAGTAGGAGCAAGATTCTGTTGGCTATTGTATGCAAAATGAACAACAATGAGGAAACAGTAAGGGAAACATACATTGGACATGAGTCACAATTATTCCTTACTACCTATGTGAAGAAGTTACTCTGATGCCAAATTGCCCCATGAATAGCATGGAATTGGGAGACTAACTGGTAAAACTGTTCATCCTGATCAACATTCAAGTTTGTTCAAGAAATGAATCAATTTTCATTCGAAGTATGTGGAACATTCCCAGACAGAAACCTTTAAAGTTTTCTCATGATACTTGCTGGAGATGTTGAATAGGTAATTGTCTATTTCTTGGAACAAAGACTTAGTTTAGAAATTAAAGTCCAGTTCCATTCTCTTCCCAGCGAACTTTCTTGATCAATTTTCCTTTCTCTTTCACCATCTATGATTTCTCTATTTCACTCCCCATGCTCAAAAAGGATTGGCACTTCCTCAGACAGAGGCTTGGATAATTGTGTCAAGGTGAATTGAAAGAAAAACCCATAAATATATTCAGAGACTCCATGCCCTTCTACATTTCGTCTTGAGAAACAGTACACCAATTGACTCCTTATCAATATGCAGTTACATCGGGTTTGTTTATCTCGCATTTGAGATTTTTATTTTTATTCTCTTTATCTTCTTTATAGTGTGTCCTTGAATCATTATTTTCTCTGGGAACAATTCACAGAGAGGGGGGCGTGGACTCTTACCTTCAATATAGAAAAAATGCACGGAAACTTTGAATCTCAAGCAATTAAAAAATCCACAAAAAATCCACAAGACAACTGAAAATCCACAAAAAATTAAAAACATAAGCCTACAAACTATGATAGTAAGGTACGTACATTTCAGGTACCTACATTTCAACAATTGTGAATATATGCAAAATTTGTTTCAGAAAATTGAAACCCACAATATACAAACTATACAAACTATATATATATTAGGAACATAAGCACATTAAGCTAGCAAGTTTACTTAATAACAATCTTCAGGCTTTTCTTTGCCTCTCTAACCCATTCTTACCAATACAAATGTAAAAAGAAATATTGAAGATAGTGCAAACGTTTGGTCTTACAGATGTGTTTTTTTTTGTGGGGGGAGGGTGGGTAGGATTCAGTTCTGCAAATGTTTGGTCTTACAACTCAATTACAGAGAGCTGTAGAAAGGAACCAACAATGTAAAGAATTGTAGAAAGTAGATAAAGTCCAATCTATAACAATACCCAGCAACATAAATCATAAGCTCCTAACAATATCACATAAAATCTCCTATAATTAGCGACAAATATTTATTTAGCGAATTCGTAGCCAATTAACTAAAAATTAGCAACGAATATTTTCGTAGCAAATCCATAGCTAAATCGAAAACCCCAAAAAAATATTTTAAAAATAGTTTTCTCATGATTTTTTTACATATACTCGTAAACCTGCTCATTCATTTAATAGAAACATACAACCATGCACATACATATATCACACATCCCACAAATACAAACACAAATCCATAATTAAAATTAATGTCGCATTAGAATGTTCACGACAAACGTAAGAATGTGTTCTAAACATATAAAAAGATAATGATGACGTGATCCTAATCGTCGTGAAAATTATATTCCACATTAATTCAAATATTTCTTAGATATTACCACCAAAGTCACAATAGTGTTTACATGGGCAATAGATAGATTTATCAAATATGTATCCAACCACAGTATTAGAAGCCAGAAATAGATAGATGTCTTGCACTTAGATGTAATGCTAAGGTCCAAGTTAATTGCACAACGACGGGAGCTAGTTGTTCCACCATCCATCAGGTTTTACCCCAACTTTAAAAAAAAAATTTCTATGTAAGGCCCTCAAATTTGGTCCTTTTATTTTGCTGTGTGTGTAGATTCGTGCTTGTGCGTAAATATTATGTATGCATATGTAGATATCTACGTACATATTAGCTAGGTGTACTTACGTATGCACGTGTGTGTTAGTTGTAACTATTGTTGTTTGCATGGTGTAGTAGTGTGTACATTATACTACATATATTGCATGTATATATATATGGCATATATATATGGTTTTTCTGCATAGTTTAAGCTTGGCCGAAGAGCAAATTGGCGTCAACATGGATGGACGTCCATGTTGAGTAAACGTCCATGTCGATGGACGCCAACTATTAGGTAAACGGCCATGGATGTGGACGTCTGCTTCTCTGATTTTCTGTGCGCAGCAGACCCCGAAATTCCAGATTGGGCTTGCTCACCGATTGGGGAGATGTTCCCAATGGCTCTCACCTCTCCCATCATGCCTTGCGGAGATCCCAAGCCCCATCTTATAAAATCACTACCCCTTGCAGCCTGCAAGAGCCCTCTTGGCTCTTTGCAAAGAGAGAAAACCCTAGCTGAGAGAATAGGTGGAAAAAACTGAACTTTGAGAGCTCAGATCCGGCGATTGGAGGCTTCTTCCGGCGAGCTTTTTCAACTAGGAGGAAGATTGGACATAGGGGAAGGCTTCCCCAACGCTATACTGAAGGCTACTTCATCCTAGAACCCAGAGGAAGGAGTTTGTGGAGGCTTCTTGGCACTGCCCAAGGAGAGCTTCAACAACCATTTTGATCCCTTTGGAGGTTTTTCTAAAGGCAAGTAACCCATCCCCGTGGTGCATGTACATGTCCAGCAGGTTTTAGGTATTTTATGGGATTTTATTCGTGTCCTGGAACCCC